>CM053580.1:499228769-499243535 GCA_028627135.1 Pseudochirops cupreus | reverse complement strand
AGCCTGGCGCCACAGGCTCCACATGACCACATTCAGCCTATTAGGGAACAGAGTATACTTTCAAATATCCAAGGGTCCTCAGGGTCACGTAGCCACTTTAACAAAGGGCCTAGGGGCAGGGAAGATCTTCAGATTCCCATAACAAGGGCCAACATCCGAGCCCCTCCATCCCTCACTTCCACCCCCATCTTCCCCACCCTTTCCAGAACCTGACAGCAGTTCTATGTCATTTCACTCATAATAAAAAAAATTAGTTCCTCTTTGTACTCCCCTTCATGTAGTGCTCCATTTATCCTGACTACTCCTGCTCCTGTGACTGGTTTATGCATCTATATCCATCCATCTTGGGCTTCTCTTTTCTTCAGAGGTAACTGTCAGAAGGAACCCGGGAATCCCACATTTTAGTCATTCCTGTGGGGCCTTCTGTGGGGAATGACTATAGGATGAGTGTGGACAGTCTGGGGTAATTATTATAACTGGAACTTGGTGTGAGCAATCATCTCTTGGGTAAGTCACCTACCTCTCTGGATCTCAATTTCCTCATGAGGTCATGGGACTAAATGGCTTCTGAGATCCTTTCTGGCTGGAGATTTAGGATTCCACTTTGTATTAGAACACTCTAATATCAAACTTCTTTATGGTTTTGTGTGTCACAGACCCCTTTAGCAATCTGATGAAATCTTTGGAACCTTTTCAGAATAATATTTTTGAATAAACAAAAAAATATGCAGGAAACCAATTATATTGATGTAAAGTTATAAAAATATAATAAAGACAATTCCACGGACCCCCTGTTGCTCTAGAGGCTCTATGATCACGTTGGTATATTTCCCCCCACAATGCAGACTACAGCACGTTCATTCTCTCCCTCATGACTCTTATTCAAATCTGCCCCTAAGTTTGCCATAGGGGTTCTATCCTGAAGACCTTCCTTGCTTTCTTTTGTCATTCCTAGTGGAAGATGCAACCTGTCCATCAATCATCCTTCATTCTTGACATAGAACCAGTCCATCTCCTTTTTCTCTCATACATTTCTTTGATGACATTCTTTACAGCTGCTGTCCTTCTTTGCAATATGTTGCCTGCTTATGCCCATCATACACCTCTATTGCTTTTTGAGTGAGCCCCAATTACAGGTGCAGCTCAGTGGTGCTGTGGATTAGGTGCTGGGACTAAAAAAGATTCATCTTCCTGAGTTCAAATCTGGCCTCAGATACTAGCCGTGTGACCCTGGGCAAGTCACTTAGCCCTGTTTGGTCATCTGTAAAAAAAAAAAATCATCTGGAGAAGGAAATAGCAAACCAGTCCAGTACCTTTGCCAAGAAAACCTTAAATGGGGTCACAAAGAGTTGGATATGACTGAAAACTACTGAACAATGCTTGTAGTAGTTTTGAAGCATAGGTTGTAGTTATCCACAACTCACTGGGAAGAATGTTAGCATTTTTTAAAAGGGGTCTTTGTTGGAATTATACTAAGGGACTAAGAAAGGTTTAACATCCATGCCTTTTGACCCAACAATCCCATAGCTAGACATAGACCTCGAGGAGGTCAAAGATAGGAAGAAAGTTTCAATATACACCAAAATATTCGTAGTAGCACTTTTTGTAGTAGCAAAGACCTGGAAACAAAGTAGATACCCATCTACTGAAGAATGATTAAATAAATTGCGCTCCTGTGATGTAATGGAATATTTCTATGTCTTGACTTTTGTCCTGCCACTGGACTTTGATGACTCTGGAAGAAAAAGAGAGCCTGATGACTTTGTGCCTCTTTTAAATCCAATTCATGCACAAGTCAAGAAGTCATCCTGTGATGTCACTGGTCTTCAGAATGAAGGACAAACAACTAGAATATTGCTGCACTGGGGCGGCTAGGTGGTGCAGTGAATAGAGCACTGGCCCTGGAGTCAGGAGGACTTGAGTTCAAATTTGACCTCAGACACTTAACACTTACTAGCTGTGTGACCTTGGGCAAGTGACTTAACGCCAACTGCTCTGCCTTCAAAAAGGAAGAAGAAGAAGAAGAAGAAGAAGAAGAAGAAGAAGAAGAAGAAGAAGATTGCTGTACCATTAGAAATGATGAAGATGAAAAATACTGAGAAGCATGACAAGATTTTAGGTGAAATGATGCTCAATGGAGTAAGCAAATGAGAAGAACAAAAATACTTAATGATAACAACCATGTGAATGGAAAGTACAAAAAAACCCCCAACAACCCACAGCTGTAACTGAAAACCTAATGCTATATAATTATAGTGATCAAACCAAGCCCTCCAAAGAAGAGGGGAGAAAATGTACCTCACTACCATCTTTGTAGAGGTGGTAGACTGCGGGTGTACTATATATATATATATATATATATATATATACTATCAGACTTGGATGTATTGGTTAGTGTTGCCCAACTGCTTTTCTTCTCTCCTTATATTTATTTTTTGTTATAAGGGATGACTCTCTGGGGAAAAGAGGCAGAGGAAATAGATTTGAAAAGAAGCTGATACAAAAAATGTCAAGAAATATGAAATGGGTCTTTGTTTCATGGAGAAATTCAGTAAATGATCCAAACATATGGTTTTCTTTGCTTAGCATGAGTAAGTTGTTCTTGATGCCCAAGAGCTTTGTGCCAAAGTGTTATGGGTCTAATATGGGAATGAGAGAAAAGAAACAGAATGATGTAGAAAGATCCTCGGGACTTGGAGACCTGGATTCAAATGCTGCCTCAGACAACTTATTGGCTGTGTAACCCTGGGCAACTCACTTAAAATGAATATGACTCATTTCTGTATCTGTTAAATGATGCAGTTGGATCACATGGCCTTTGAGGCCCCTTCTAGCTACAGATCTCTAAATTTATAACTGCCCAAAGGAAAGGTTGTCGTCGCTGTTATTCAGTCATTTAGGCATGTCTGACTCTTTGTGACCCTCATGGACCATAGTGCATGGAGTTTTCTTGGCAAAGATAGTGGAGTGGTTTTTCATTTCCTTCTCTAATGGATTAAGGCAGAGGTTAAGTGACATGCCTAAGGTCACACAACTAGTAAGTGTCTGAGACTAGATTTGAACTCAGGTCTTCCTGACTCCAGGCCCAGTACTCTATCCACTGAACCACCTAGTTGCCTCCAGAGGAAAGATACCTGTGTGTAAATGTCAAAATTTCTACTAACATTGTCCCCTTGATTTCAGAGTATCGTGCAGTGGTGGGGAACCTGCAGTCTCCAGGCCATATGTGGCCCTCTAGGTCCTCAAGTGGAACCTGGATTCAGTCAAAGGGGCACACTTGAGGACCTAGAGGGCCACATTCAAAGGGCTGCACTTGAGGACCTAGAGGGCCACATTCAAAGGGCTATACTTGAGGACCTAGAGGGCCACATGTGACCTTGAGGCTGCAGGTTCTACACCCCCTGCTAAGCTTCAGTTCATTCAACATATGGTATAAAAGAACAATAATTTATGCACCAAATACAACAATGAATTAGGTATTACTGAAAGAGTCTTAACTTTGAATTATATACTTACAAACCAATGACTTTAATTAAGTTATGTGTTTCTTTTTGTTTTTTTTTTTCTCTTGCAAATTATAAGTGCACATGTGAAGTTAGAGAATCATAGAATGGCATAATTGGAAGGAACCTTAGAGGTCATCCAGTCCAAAGCATGAAACCTGTCCAACTCCAATCCATAGACTTCCAGTAACAGGGAACTTGCTGCATTTCCAGGCAGTCCGATAGCTGAATTGTCTGTGGCCCACTTGCAGTTTTATTTATAGCAAGAATGTCAGTACTGATGTGGTTCTTCTGGTGTGCCAACTCAGTAAATAGAAAAAGATTACGCATTAAGAATAGCAATAGTTGAATCCATTCCATTAAAAAAAACCTAATTAGGTCTAATTTTTAGGGATTTTCCCCTTATGTTAAGTAAAAACCTGTATCTCTTTGGGATACTGAGTTAGAAAATTTTAAATATGCTAATTCCCTTCTTATCACCCATGAAAATGAATGACTTTAAAAGTACCTGTTGATCAAATCTATTTCTGTTTGTTGCCCTCCCTCAGATTTCATTTACAAAAGTGATTGGGATGACCTGGCTTAGATATATCACAATTCAACTTTTCTGATTTTTTTCCTCAGCTTCTTTTTACTGTTTTGTAATATGATCCTATTCATTGTCTTTCAAAATATTTGGCAAATGAACCTGGATTCCAAATCAGTGTTTCTCTTAACTGCCTTGTTTCTTTGTTTGGCAAGAAGATTAAGCGTTTGCTAGATGAGGCAGTTTTGGGGCTTTGGGGACCTCCTGGTTATGGTGGTTGTGCAGCATCAGTTAAATTTCTCTAAGAAATGATTATAGAGATAATGGAAACTACTTTTGGTCTTTTTAAAAAAATCAGCTGACTTAAACTGGTCAAGGTAGAGCATCTATATTCAAATATAGAAAATACCTTCTTTTAATCTTTATCCTTTCTCCTGGTTTGGTTTTACTTTAACTTTTAATCTAACTAACTGCTGATCAGACAGCCAATTTTGCTATGTTTGATGTATAAGCAGGCATTTCCTGTCTGTAAGATGAAGTCAGTTTCTGTTCTTATGATGTTGCTTGAGGCACACATGTCCACACTGTCTTTTGAGTCTTTTCTGAAAAGAAAGAATTGTTGCTATTGTTGTGTTTGTCCTTTTATCAGTAAACACCCTAGCCTACCCAGGATGGCTGCTAGCACAGGTTCTTAGATCTGCTTTTCTAAAGGAAAGCAACTCAAAATGGGTTAACAATCTTACTTTAATCAATCAAACATGTATCATTTACCTAGTTCAGGGGAAAAAGTCAGCACCCTGAACTTCAGAGAATACAAACAGAAGTTACAAACAAACAGAAAAACAGATCAGCAGACGGCTTCCAGCGTCTGACCATTACATCAGTTACCTAGTCAGTTACCAGAGAGGGAAGCACCAACATCTGGGTTTTCAAAGCTGGGGGTGGGGGTGGGGTGGGGAGAGGGGCTCAATGCCTTCCTAGAGTTTCATGTGGCCAAATCACACAATTCTTCCCAAAGGGAGCCTCAGAGCTAAAACTCACATCAGGATATATATAGCCTTCTGGATCAAAGAATGTCACAGCCCTCTTGACCCACTGCCCAATCACAAAGTAATGAGGCGTGGGCTTTACTGAAGAACAAGCCTCCCCCCACAGGCTCCATGTGACCGCATTCAGCCTATTAGGAGGCAAAGTATACTTTCAAATCAGGGAAGGTTCTCAGAGCCACTTAAGCCTATCAGAGGGCCTAGGGGCCAGGAAGATCTTCAGATTTCCCATAACAGTCCTTCATTTTGGCTGCAGGGAAATGATGACATGACTTGCAGTTGATTTGGATTTGAGTGAGGGAGGGCTGTGCAAGGTCACCAGCCTCACTTTCTCCAGAGCCAGTTGGATACAGTAGTCAGATATTCATCAGGACAAATGGAGGTGACCCAGGATGCAGTGGGACACCCTGGCCCTTTTAGGCTAAGGCCTTTTCAGATTCTCACTTTGAATGAGGTAACACCCATTTAGTGAATAGGCCTCTTTAAGAAGTAAGTCAAGGGATGGCCCCTTTAATCAGAAAAAGGAAAAAAAATCAAGCTGGGAGGGGGAGACCCTCAGGCTTGCTGTTCCAAAGAGAAACAGTTACCATTGACATTCACTCTAATCCAGGAGGGCCCACAAATTAATACATAGGTATGATGCTTCTAAGTAGCATATAAGTCCTGAGCCACTTTCACTTCTTGATATTGGACTACATTTTCTAACAGTTTTAACTGTCCTCTCCTGCATCCAATTTCTCATTAAAGTCACTGAGTATTAAGGTATGTGTTGACTAAGATAGGAAGATCTTGCCAAATTCGTCACTTAATTTCTCTGTTTCTTCATCCTCTGTAATGGATGTTGGCTCATAAACTGTAATTATTTTCATGATGACCTGTTCATTTATACTGATCCCGGGCGCTGCTAAGTGAGATAACCAAGTGTCCCGTGAAACAATATTCTTGCTATTTTTGATTATATTAGGAAACCAACTCAGCTAACTCAATTCAAATCAATACAACAAACTTTTATTAGGCACTTTCTACATTATATCTGCCATTTCATTTCCTTCCCTGCAAAAGTAGAATGGGTTACATAGGACAGAAGACCATTTTATATTTTTATCCATTTCATGAGTCATCAGAGCAAAAAAAAAGAAAAGAAAATCAATGCTCTGGTGGCCAGCCTTTTTAGAGTTGCAGACACAAAGTCTGTCTGTCACCTGGCCCATTCTTCAAAGTTTTCTAACTTGGTAGAACCTGCGAGAGCTTGCAGAATCTCTTAAGAGTCATACACTGATGTTTCATCACATTGTGGCAGCGACCCAAGGTTCTCAAGGGCTGTGCCAGCACCAAGTGAGCTCTGATGAGTTCTACCAGACATGGAAACACCCCTTCTTAGGTTGCAGTAATGAGAACTAGATGCAATATTCTGTATGTGGGAGGAACAAAAAATAGCCAAAAGACTTAACACCTTCTTTGTTCTGATAACTAAACTTCTATTAATGGCAGAACAAGGGCTTTTTGTTGTTCAGATGTTTCAGTTGTGTCTGACTCTTTTTGATCCCATTTAGGGTTTTTTTGGCCAAAGATAATAGAATGGTTTGCCACTTCCTTCTGTAGCTCATTTTACAGAAGAGGAAACCGAGGCAAAGAGGGTTAAGTGACTTGCCCAGGGTTACAGAGCTAGTAAATGTCTGAGGACAGATTTAAACTCAGGTCTTCCTGACTCCAGGCCTGGCAATCTATCCACTGAACCACCCAGCTACCCATACTGGGTCAGATGGCACTAACAATCACATGTTTTAGATAACAAAAACATTAGCTATTGGTCATCTAATATACCATTAACTTTTTTTTCTTTTTTGCTTTTTGGAGGGGGAAAGGCAGGGCAATTGTGGTTAAGTGATTTGCCTAAGGTCACATGGCTAGTAAGGGTTAAGCGTCTGAGGTCAAATTTGAACTCAGGTCCTCCTGACTCCAGGGTCAGTGCCCTATTCACTGTGCCACCTAGCCACCTTAACATTAACTTTTTTGACTCTGCCATTAAACCATTGTCTCATATTAAACATGTAGCTACTAAAACCCCTAAGGTTTTTCTTGAAATAAGCTGTTTTGTAGATCTAGCTCTCCAACTTGTATACTTAGTTCAACTGACTTTTTGAACCTAAGGCAGGACTTTATTCCTATTGAATTTCATCATGTTAGTTCCTAGCTCATTCCAATCTTTTTTTAATGCTAAATTCTGTTTTCCAATGTGTTTAGCTATGCCTCCCAGATTTGTGCTACCTGTAAATAAATTTGACAAATATGCCATCTATACCTTTGTTCAAATCATTGATAAAAGTGATGAACTGAAAAGATCTGTCTTGGTGAAGGGAGTTCCCACACCTAAGACATCACAGACCCTTGATATATTATCCTGTATAAACTTGCCTATGATTTGTAATTTTGATTCTTTAAAATGATAATTTGATAGAAAAGCTATTTGTTGAACTTATTTTTGATAATATGCCATATGAAAAGGTATGCAAGAATTATTAAAAAAATTATGAGGGGGCTCAATGACAGTATGACTATTAGAAGGATGAAATGCAACAGTATATGTAAATCTCCAAATAAATGTCACATATTAAAGATTAGGTTTTTAGGCCCAGACTGAAAAATGTGAAGGGTACATCTCCTAGGCATTTTATTTGATCATTTCTACATTTATACTCTTGGTATATCCTAAAGATAGATTCAGAAAGTCAGAAAGAATCTCTAAGACAGGGTTTCTTAAACTTTCTTTATGTCATGGGCCCCTTTGGCAGTCTGGTGGAGCCTCTTTTTGGAATAATGTTTTTAAACACATTTAAAAAAGGGATTACAAAGGAAATCAATTATATTGAAATATAATTATAAAAATATTGAATGTTCACAGTTCAAGGACCATTAAAATGTATCCATGGAGCCCTTAGGGTTAAGAACTCCTGTATTAAGACATCTTCCTGGTATCCTTAAAATACATTTTCCCATTAAAACTGTTTAAAATGGTAATTAGCAATGGTGGTTCTGTTTATTATATGATTCAATTGTGTGAGGAAACATGGTATAATAAATAATAGAACGAGCTCCTCAGTTCAAATATTCCCTCTCTGCTTAATACCTATGTGACCTTGTGAAAGTTTCCTTACCTCTCTGGCTTTTTTGTTTGTTGGGTCTAGAAGATGAGGGGCTTGGATAAGATGCCCTCTAAGGTTTCTTGGGATTTTAAAATCCTAGTTATAGAGAAAGCTGACCTAGGAACCTAACAGCTATTTTTTGCTTTTTTTTGTTTTTAAGGGAAAGTATGCTCCCTTTTCCAAACAACCAACTTAAAAATGAGCTTTTCCAATTCCGAAGTTCTCTTCCCTCCTGCTGCCCTTAGACAGACTTCCTTGGAACCCTTCCAGGCAGACAAACTCTGGAGGAGGATTTTCAGAGAATAACAATCTGTAATTTCCCTTGACATTCCACTCCATTTCTTGGCAACCTTTACTGTAGGGAAGTTCTTCCTTATATCAAACCGGATTCCCTTCTCTTGTCATCTGCCCCCATTTCCTCCTCCTCTTTCCTGTGTGGGGTCTTTATTCCTGCCAAGTAAGCAAGTTAAAAGGAAGCAAAGGGAGGTGACATTCTGTTGGTAAGATTCTCCTCTAGGTGAGAAAGCTATTATAAAGGGACTTGGAGACTGGGGGCTAGAGACTGGGAGGATGCAATGAAGTCTGTGGAGGGTTCAGACAGGGGAAAGTCAAAACTATTATAAAATATATTTGTATGAAAAATTAAATATTGATTTTAAACAGTACTCATGGCATATAGAAGGCCTATGGTTGTCTTAGGTGTAGGACTGGCCTCCACCAAGGCAGGTTGTTTATTCAATTCAACATTTTTTACCAAGAATTTGCATTTTATGAAATCACAGACATTTTATACATTCAGAAAGCTGCAGGAGGCTTTCATTGGTTAAGTGGTCTCCCTTAATCAGTTGTACAAGGTGCCATTCAAATGCAGGTCTTCCTTATTCTAGGAGGTCCATCCCATCTGCCTCAGCTCATCACCTTCACCAAACTATACTGCAGATTAGCTGGAGATACCTGAGTCAAAGTCATATGAATTTGTTTTTTTGCTTTTTGGAAGGGGGAAGATAGAACATTTGGTGTTAAATGACTTGCCCGAGGTCACACAGCTAGTTTTTGTGTTAAGTGTCTGAGGTCACATTTGAACTCAGGTCCTCCTGACTCCAGGGCCGATGCTCTATTCACTGTGCCACCTAGCGGCCCCAAAGTTATATGAAATTAATGAATATTTACTCAGTGCTACTCAGTGGCTGCTTGATGGGATATAAAGAAGATAAACCAAAGATTAGAGCTGGAGCTTTCCCTCCAAAGAAACAGAGAAGGAAAATGGCCCCTATTTGGGTTCAGAACCCCTTTCCCTCCCCACTCCCAGCAGAATGTAAATACCCAGAAGGCAGAGAATTTTTCCCTTTTTTTTTTTTTGTCTTTGGATCCCCCGCTCCTCACACAGGTCTTGGAGCATGGCTGACCTTTACTAAATGTTCACTGAATTGCCTGAGAGCACACAGCCAAGCTAGAGGCAGAGTTCAGACCAGAAGAGACCTCGACTCTGCTCTCCAGGAGCTTACAGACCAGTTGTAAGAGTTCCACCTAAGCAGATCAGAAAGTTCACCATAAATAAGGCATCATTGGGCAAGAGCCAAATGCATCGTCCAGGCAAGATAATCCTTAGCTTTTTTTTTTTCATTTTCTTGGGGGAAACCAATGGCCCTGATATGCTCACAGTACCACCCCCAGTTTGGCAGGAAGGTCAGATCATTCCATAGTGGCTTGTGGTGGATGTCTGGGAGGTCCACTCTCAGTTAAGCCTGCTGCCTGATCCAATGCCAAGGCCCCTTCTCCTCCACTGGATGTGTTTTCCTGTGGCAACTTTCTCCTCATTACCAATGCCTGAATGTTATATGTCTTTCATATAATTAAATTTACATACACTGATGATGGGGCAGTAAGGTGGCACAGTGGATAGAGTGCCAGGCCTGGAGTCAGAAAGACTTATCATCCTGAATTCAAGTCTGGCCTCAGATTCTTCCTAGCTGTGTGACCCTGGGCAAGTCACTTAACCCTGTTTGCCTCAGTTTCCTCAGCTGGACAAGGAAATGGCAAATCACTTCAGTATCTTTGCCAAGAAAACCCCAGGTGGGTTTTTTGGATCCCCAGCTCCTCACACAGGTCTTGGAACATGGTTGACCTTTACTAAATGTTCACTGAATTGCCTGAGAGCACACAGTCAAGCTAGAGGCAGAGTTCAGACCAGAAGAGACCTAGACTCTGCTCTCCAGGAGCTTACAGTTCAGTTATAAGAGTTCCACCCAAGCGTATCAGAAAGCATATCACAACATATGGTAGGTGCTTAATAAATGCTTGTTCCTTTCCTCCCCTTTGTACTTCTAGGTTCAGGTCGGAGGTAGACTAATTCAAATCCAATGAACTTTTATTAGGCACCTCCTCTGGGCAAGGCACTCTACCAGTGCTAGGGATACAAGTGAAGTGGAACATAGTTCCCACCCTCAAGGAGCTTGAGACCACAGGTGAAGATGTTAAGAAGAAGAAATTAATTAACATAACCCTACAACTAACCCTAGTGCATTTTAGAATATGATAAGGAGAGCTTTTAGGAACATCAGTTTCATACATCAGGAACTTGTGACCTCTGGCACAGACAAGAAAACAGTTAAGGACTCAGGAGAGATTGGTAAACTTTTGCTGATCTTGGGACCCACTAAGATCTCCAGCCCACTTCTTGTGAATATGAATTGAAATAAAAGAAATAAAAGAAAAGCATCCCTAGAAGCCAGATTACTCAGAATTGTATTGCTCTGCCACTTAGAGATGTCATTTGTGTCTCCTGACAGCACACTGAGCTCTGCTCTTTCAGGGCCAATTTGGGAGAAAAAAAAATGGCCTGGTGTGCTCTCCTAGGTTAGGTCAGAGCACTCAACACTTTGAGGCAGGCTGTTCCCCCTACCTGGAACACAATCCCTCTTCACCTCCACCTCTTCAAACTCAGTTTTCTTTAAAGCCCGGCTCAAGCTCCACCTTCTACAGAAAGGCCTTCCTAATCCCCCAACTTTTATTGCCTCCCCCTTGCCCCAAAATCTTGTAAATTTTTTTGTATATACTTTCATGTGTCTCGTTTCTATCCCATCAAAGATTTTCTAATCTCCTTGAGGGGAGGGACTATTTCTTTTTTTTTTTCTTTGTGAACCCAGTGGCCAAGAACCTAGTACATAGGGAAGAGAAAAATGCTTGCTGATTGATTGATTGGTTGATAGACTAGCAGCAGGCAACATCAGAGTGGCAAATGCCCTCATCAGAGTTAGTGGCCACAGGGGCTGACTTCCTCTTCCTTAGCTCAATTGCCCAGACTTCCCGACTGAGGAAGAACCAGGGACAATTCCCCTGAGGGAGGGGACTGAGCTGCCCTGGCTCTTGGGAATGCAGAGCAGAGATTCTCAGACCAACCTTTCTCCACTGGAGCACATGATTAATCTAGTTATGCCTCATGGAGGCTCACACCTGCCCTCTGAATCACCTGCTGGAGGGCAGTGCCATGATGGACCACTATTCTGACTTGTTCAAATTGAGTAATGCTGTGGGTGACAGGAAGCCAGCTCATGGTGTGGAGCAGAATATATATTTGGCTCTGGGTTGGCTGGTCATCTTATACCAGACTCTGGGGCATATTTTAGGTGTGATGCTCATCCAAGTCTGCTTTGGGTTTCTTTTGGGTTCCCACGGTGATAGGTCTTTTTTTAGGTTGAGGAGATATTTTAATGCTATCAGTCTCATAACTGACCAGTAGCTTCCTGTGCTCAGCCTCTGAGGCACCATGATGCCTCATCCTCAAAGAATCAGACTGATTAAATTACTCAAGAAAAGTCAGAGCTGTTAATTGTTCTACTAATCCTCATGGGGCCAAACACTGGAGATTTTTTTTTTTTTAGCAAGAGGCATGGCATGCAATGAGATCTTTTGTTGTGGGGCTTTTATTTTTTTGTTGTTTGTCTGGTCCCAGCTCTTCCCTGTCCAACCATTTCTGCTGGGACTAGGGAACTTTGGAGAAGTCTTGAATCTTTAATTTAGGCAAATGGTACTCAAGTATGAAAGCTGACCTTGTCTCTCCTTTGGGAGGAGGCAGTAAAGCCACTGCTCCTTCTTTGGGAGATCTATTTACTTTTTCATGTCCATTTCTGTGTGTCCCCTTCCCCAGTATTCAATGGTCCCCCTAACTCCTTTAAATTTCAGGAGAACGTGAGCTGTCTGCTCCTGAAATGTAAGCAGGAATATACTGGTAAATGTTTAACAATAAGTCTTCTGAAAACATGCAAGACACACTTTTAAGTTAAATCTGCTTTTTTAGCATTTTCTCGGACACTTTCTCAAGTCCAAACTATCAACAAAATAATAAACCAACAGGGCGGCTAGGTGGCACAGTGAATAGAGCACCAGCCCTAAAGTCAGGAGGACCTGAGGTCAAATCTGGCCTCGGACACTTAACACAAAAACTAGCCATGTAACCTTGGCAAGTCACTTAGCCCCAATTGCCCTACCTTCCCTCTCTCCAAAAAAAAAAAAAGCAAAAAATAAATAAATAAACCACCCTTGATTTGTAGCATTTGCTAATTTCCAAGGTGTAAATGCTCACACTGGAAACTTTGAAATAGGTTCATGCTGGTTCAAGCTGGTCCAGCACACCTCTGGGGACAAAGGGATTTGCAGTGGAAAGATCTGAGTTTCAGTTCCAGCCCTAGTACTCCGTAGCTTGAGTGACATTCTAGCAAGTCACTTCCTTTTGGGGGGAGGAGCCTTGGATTCTTCATCTTTGCAATAAAGGGGTTAAGGGAGATGGCCTCTGAGGTCCCTTCCAGTTCTAAATTTTTTTTTTGACACAGATTCCTAGCCTCCCTATTTTCTATGATGCTGGTAAAAGCGGTAGTGGGTTCATGGTGTAAAGGTACTGGGCTGGGAGAGAGGAAGGAGACCCAGATTCTAGTCTCAGCTTTGCCACTACATTGTGGTGTGATTTGAGACTAGTCACATAACTTTTCTGGACCTTAGTTTCCTTATTTGTGAGATAACATTGAATGGGATAGATTCTTGGATCTCTTCAACTTGGACAGTTGATATGAATGTCTATATTAGTTTGAAAAGAAACTGCCCCACAATATAGGCCACATTGCTTAAATGAATCCAGTAGGAAAGACATTGGAATGTCTGGGTTCAAATCCTCCCACTGACATTACTTGTATGATCCTGGACAAGTCACTTAACCTGAGCTGCAGTTTCCTCATTTGAAAAATGGGGAGCTTAATACTTATAATATCTGTCTCACAGGAGCACACACAGATAGAACTTTGTGAATCTTAAAATGCTTGGAGATGTAAGCAAATATCTACTTGACGGGGAAAATACTTAATTGCTACCAAAAAAAAAAAACCCAACACAACCCAAACCCCAAAGTGATGATAATTGTACACTTAAGTTTTTATACAAGTTAGATTTGAGAGGAGGAGCAAAACATTTGGCTGAATGGATATCAAGCCAGTCAAAAGAATTGATTTCTGATCTTGCCTCTGACATAGCTGTGCAGCCGTAGGAAAGCCACTTCACTGCTCAATGCCCCCAGACATTTTTCTAAGCCTGTAAATTACAGATGAGCTGAAAGGGTTCAGGGAGTTTTCCCTAAAGGGAACTCCCTACACTGATGAAATTATAGATCTGGACCACCCCTCCTTCCAGCCAACATCCACCAAAGAATGTTTGGAGGGCAAAAATGGAGTCTTCTTTAAATCAAGATGGTATTTAGGCAAGAAGGGAAGCATGAGGTTAAGAGCCAGAAGGAGATATCTGGAAATCAGGTGGCACCTTCCACACCAGCTTCTTCAAAGGCTGTAATAAAAACCTGTTGTGCAGGAGACGTCAAGTTGAATCCTACTGTCATGAAGTGATCCTAACCAGGAAATCTCAAAAGAAGAGACACAAGGTAAGAAAAAGCAAATCTACTGAGATGATGAATATCTGACTATCATTCCAAAAATACTTGAATGACTACCTGGTACAAGGCACCCTGTCTGGAGCCATGGGAACGTAACAGATGGATGAGACACAGTCCCTGCCCTCAGTGAGCTTATAGTCCAGTAGGAAGGTTGAAATGTACAGAAGTCAGGAACCATAGTGGACAGGCAGCAAGAAAGAGGACGGATTCAAATGTCACCTCAAACTTATACTAGCTGTGTGATTTTGTGGGAGTCACCTAATCTCAATTCAGTCATTTTTTAGTTGTGTCTGACTCTTCATGACCCTATTTGGGGTTTTCTTCACAAAGATACTGGAGTATTTTGCCATTTCCTTCTCCAGGTCATTTTATAGATGAGGAAACTGAGGCACACACACAGGGTCAAGTGACTCGTCCAGGGTCACACAGCTAGTGAGTATCTAAGGCCTGAGATAAATCAAATGTTTTGCTGAAATTCAGATAAATACATCCCATCTCTTTCAATCTAGTAATCCTACCAAAAAAAGGAAACGAGGTTAGTCTGGCTTAGTGTCCAATGAGATAATGTACACAAAATACCCTGTAACCATGAATTACAGTCTATATTTAGAAAATC
>CM053580.1:499200375-499223051 GCA_028627135.1 Pseudochirops cupreus | reverse complement strand
AGCATTTATCAATCACCTACTTTTAATAATAGCTCAATAAGTCAACAACACTTATTAATCACCTACTTTTAGTAATAACTCAATAAGTCAATAAAATTTATTAATTGCTTACTTTTAATAATAATAAATCAATAAATATTTATTAATTACCTACTGTGTGTACACCTAGGTAGTGCAATGGATAGAGACCCAGGCCTGGAGTTAGGTCTGAGTTAAAATCTGACCTCAGACACTTACTAGCTGTGTGACCCTAGGCAAGTCACTTAACCCTGTTTGCCTCACTTCCTCATCCATAAAATGAGCTGGAGAAGGAAATGACAAACCACTCCATTTTCTTTGCCAAGAAAACCTCAAATGGGGTCAGGGAGAGTTGGACACAATGACAACAGCTGTGTTTGCTAAGCGCTGGGTAGAAGAAGGGCCCAAGACAGTCCTTGCTCTCATGGGGTGCACAGTCTAGTGGAGCAGAAAATATGCTGTCAACTAAGTATGAGTAGGCAATCTATAGGATAAATTGGAAGGAGTTGACAGAAAGGCCCCAGACTCAAGGGGAATCAGGAAAGGCTTCCTGTAGGAGGAGGGCTTTCAGCTGGCCCTTGAAGGAAGCCAGGAGGCAGACGTGAGGAAGAAGGGCATTCTCTAGGCCTGGGGGACAGAGAGTAAAATGCTGGGAGTCATGTGGCTCTCTAAGATTTGCAAACACTTTGTACACATTGTTTAAGGTGGCTCAACCCTGCGAAGCAGGTGCTATTATTATGTCCACTTTGCAGATGAAATGAAGTTTCCTCGAGGTCATACAACCAGTGTCAAAGTGCATTTCAAACTCAGGTCAACTATCATAGGATCTCTAGAGCTGGAAGGGACCTCAGAGGCCATCTAACCCAAACCCTCCCTTTCCCCACTCATTTTGCAAAGGAATGCCATGGCTTGCTGGGGGTCACACAGGCAGTTAACATCAGAGATGAGATTTGAGTTTTCCACTTGACCACACTCCCTTGTAGGTCTGGCATCCTTCCTTCTTTACCATGCTGTCTCTCATCTTTATCGACACCAGGAGAGGTGGGTAAGGGAGAGGTTGGCTTGGTTAATTTCTATAATCCCTTTCAACTTGGAAGATATATGACTAATTCTAGAGCCCTCCTTCTTAGAATCCTTCCTTCAGGCACCAAGTGGAGGAGAAAGTGCTTCTGTCTTGGGGGTCAATGAGAATGTGGAACTTGGAACTTTAGACTGAAAGGAAAACACACTCATCTCCCAGTGAACAGGATCCTCATCTTCCCCACCCCTTTCTTTGGAATTTTAAACTGAATTGCCCTCCTCAAATAGCCTTTTCTATTTCAGCAGTTACTCACACTTATTCATAGGCCGTCAGGGAAACAATGGTCCACAATTAACTTACTGTTTCCTGACAGGATCCAAGCTAAGGGAACTGTATAGTGAGTCACTTAAACGGGGAAGTCACCCTCACCCTCCTCTGGAATTCAGACTCTGAGGCTCAGGTCGGAATTCCTGGCTGGGACAGGAGATAGCCCTCCTTCTCCAGGCAGTCTTGGCTAAGCTGCCTGTGAAAGCAGCTTCAATCTCCCAGGCCTCTTCTCCCAGAACATTCAGACCCATTTTTTTTGTGTTGGCTCCTAGAGGTTCTTGCGGCTGCCACTGAGATTCCAGATGATGAAACAGAGCCTGCCCAAAATATCCCAGTCTTATTTCATAGAATGGGTCAGGCTACATGTTTTAACTGGAAGGAAGTAGCCAGATGGGGGTGGCTTCTTTGTTTCTGAGAATTAGCCTCTCGACTGACTCCAAAACTGGAGCTACCTTAGAGGATCTGAAACTGATATGACCAGAGAATAAGGGCCAGGCCAGGTGGAGAATGGGCTCATTGGAAGAATGGGGAGAGGAGGGCTGGGTACAGCCGTAGACATCCTGTAGGCCACTATTGGGGCTGGGAAGGCTTGGATGGTCCAAGGGCAGGCCCAGGAGAAGGAGCAGAGGGAGGGGAAGGAGAAGGAGCTCTCCAGCACCAGCTGCCGGGCAAACCTGGCCTGCAGGCCTGAAGGATGATGGACTCTACCACTAACCACATGGGTGTCCCCACAACTTCCCCATTTCCAGTGAAGCTCCCATCATGCGGTTTGCCCTTCTGATCCCTCCCGGTGTCAGTTCTCTTTTAGAGACCCCCTTTCTGGGATGATGATGACACTATCACAGCCTCTCCACCTTTGGGCTTTCCTCAAAGAGAACAAGGTGGGTGGGTGGGTGTCTAGGAACAGAGCAGCCCCCACTGTTAGTGGTAGGAAAGAAATACGTCTTTTGGCTTTGCTGCTTTTTGACAGCTGTGATAGATGTGGTTTCCCAAAGAAGGAAGGAAAGGAAGGAAGGAAGGGAGAGAGTGAGAGAGAAGTAAAGAAAGGGAGGGGTGGCTAGGTGGTACAGTGAATAGAGCACCAGCCCTGGAATCAGGAAGACCTGAGTTCAAATCTGGCCTCAGACACTTAACACAAAAAAACTAGCCATGTGACTTTGGGCAAGTCACTTAACCCCAACTTCCCTGCCTTCCCCCCCTCCAAAAATCAAAAAACAAAAATAAAAACAAAAACCCAGAAAAAAAAACCAGAAAGAAAGAGAGAGAGAAAGAAAGAAAGTGTCCAGTGGATTACTTTAGAAGTTTCTGGCTGAAATGAAGGGCTATTGGATCATAGTCTCAGTTTGCTTTATGATCTTGGGCAAGACCCTTAAATACTTTGAGCCTCAGTTTTCTCCTTTTCTCCTCTCTCCAATCCAATGGCTTCTCCTCTTCCTTCCTTTTCAGTGGCCTTCCCTCTTTCCCTTCCTTTCTTCCTCCTTGAGTTTCACCCAAACCCTGAGTGAACTCACTGATGTCCAGAGTGAGGAGATCTCCCTTCACTTAAGCATATGAGGAAGGGATGTAGTCAAAGGAAATTTGGATCCCAACTCTACCCTGTGTGTCTTTAGATAACACATTTAACTTCTTAGTCTCACTTCTAACATTCACCAAAAGAACCTTAGCACTATCTGCTTTACTTTAGCGGGGATGTTGGTGGGGTTCCATAAAGGAAAAGAACAGGAATAAGCATTTATATAGCACCTACCGTTTTCAAAGAAGACCAGTGACATCATTGGGTGATGACTTGCACAAGGTCATCAGCCTCATTTTTAATTCCAGTCATTGATGTCCAGTGACAAGACAAAAGTCAAGATGATTGGCAATGACTCAGGATGCAGCAGATGACCTTGGCATCTTTGATATATGATCAGTCTCTAAGCACTCCACGGTGCCTTCATGGCCATTGGAACAAATTGTTCTTGTCCCCTCCCCCCCCCCCACTCTCACCATTCTGGGGAGAACAATAGATACCTGGGTAAGTACAGTGCAGGGAGCATTGAGGGGAGAAAGGACTGACAACTGGGAGGGAATCAGAGAAAGATTCATGGATGAAGTGGAACCTGTATTGAGTCTTGATTGAAGACAAGGATTCAGAGAGGCAAAGACAAGGAGGGCATGCATTACGGACATTGTGGGTAGCCTGTAAGAAGAAACAGAAGAGGGAGATGGGTGACTTAGTTCAAAAAATAGCTATTAAGTGCCTTTCCTCTGTTCATTATTTCCTGTTTATCTTACATTAGCTTACTTTGTATATATTTGTTGGCATGTGGTCTCCTCCATTAGACTGTAAGCTCCTTGAGGGCAGGGACTGTCTTTTTCTTCTTTTTGTCTCTCCAGTGCCTGGCACATAGTAGGCACTTAATAAATGTTTATTGATTGATTAATTTAGGTTTGGTTAGAACAATGGGTCTTAAACTTTTTTGGTTTTAGGATCCCTTCATGTTCTTAAAAATAATTATTACTATACTTATATTTAAAATTCTTGAGGATCTCTAAAGAGTTTTTGTTTATGTGGGTTACATTTATTGATATTTATCATATTAGAAATTGTCTTAATATTATTATGAAACTAATTTTGACCTATATTCCCTGAAAAGATCTTGGGGAAACTCCAAGGGCTGCTGGACCACAATTTCAGATCCAATGGAATCAGCAAACTATGGCCTGAGGGTCGAGTCTAGCCTGCTGACTGTTTTTCATACAGCCCATGATCTTCTGGGGCTCCATTTGGCCCATGGACTAAAGTCTGTCAACCCCTGGGCTAGAATATAAAGTGTGTTAAAGGGGGGTAGTATGAAATGAGACTGAATGAGATGAGAAATTGTGGAAGGTCTTAAATTCTGAAAGAATTTTTATTTTATTCCTGCCAGTGGTGCACATTGTATCCCAACTAGATCTATTCATCCTAAGTAATTCTTGTCCATATCTTTCTGCCTCTCCTCAACAAGGATTCTACCTACTGTACTCTGGGGTTCCCTCCAGATCTATGACATTACATGAATGCCAGTAGACCACAGAGGCTGCTGATCAGTTATCCTCTTGCTTTCTCTGTGTAACTGGGGAAACTTCCTCTTCTGGTCATACAGATCTCTGATCCGATTGTTTAAGTCATGTCTCCTGAATAATTCTGTATTGTAGACTACTCAAACTAACTGTGTACTTCTCTGTTGCACTTTGAGTAATCCAAATTTTAATTCTTTGGAGGCTGTGGTATTCCATCCAACATCACAGGAAGAATATTGCATTAAAAGGTGGCCCTTTGTTTCAGGAAGAAGCTTGGAGACACTAAAAAGCATCAGGAAATTCCCCGCTCCCCCCCCCCATTCAGACTGTTCTCCTCCTCTTCAAGTCTGGGCCCAGTTAATTGTCCATGCATATATGTGTGTACGTAAATATATACATACACATGCAGACACACATACATATAAACACACACGTAGAGCACATGTTTATATAAACACATGTAGATGCATGTGTGTATAAAGACGTGTAGATACATTATGTATACAAATATATGTATATAACTATATATACTATATATAAACATATATACTCATATACAATGTATGTGAGCATTGTATATATACACACATGCACACATATGTGCATGTGTATACAGGTGAGTGTGCACATGTATATATGTTTATGCATACATGTGTATGTATATTACATCATGTATATAGTTGGTGTGTCTATACACATGCACTATACATACATATAGGTATGCACAGATATACATATATGCATATATATCCATCCACGTGCATGCTTATACATATGCACATATATGAACAGATACATAGGTTTCTGTCACACATATGTGTATGTACACACACGGGTGTACATATATATCTGTTCATATGCAGATATGTACACATGCATTCATCAATCAGCTTTACAACTCTTATGCAATGTCTAGCTAATTGCATAAAGGCATTTTTCATCCACTTGTTTTTTCTTATTTGGATAGTTAGGCCAAACTCTTTTGAATGATTACGGATCTCATTTAAGAGTCTCTGCAATGTTTTGGGGCTTTATGCCATGAGCACAATAAATCTCATCATTTATAGGGAATCTCTTTTTGATTTAACTTCTTTGCTGGACAGCCTGAATGAGAGTGGCAACCACCTTTATTTCCTGCTGAATATTAATCAGAGAATCATCAAAGTTATCTCTGTTGGTCCATTTTTCAAGGAATATTATATAACTTTAGCATATGAATGAGAGACATTGGTGGAGGAGAGCTTTCAATACAGTGTTATGACCTGACAAATAAAACAACAAAGACAGTGGGTTTTTTCCTTCTCTCAGTCAATTTTGACTATAAAGATGTTATCTGCTATAGAATATTATTTGGAAAAATTTGACTATTCCTTCTCATACCTTTAGCAAACCTACCCTCAATGCATACTTAGATTTTATTTTCATAAAGATTTCTAGATATGGGGAAATAACCACATGAATTGGAAACTAGTGGCATTTTCTTGAACATCTTTTTTGTTTTTGTTCTTGGTAATACTAAAACCATGATTTTCATACAAGTACTTGGTATCCTAATTTCTTTCAGATATCTTGAGAATGCAGGTAAATGTTTAACAACTGGCTCTCCAAAAGAAAAAAAATTGTTTATGACACACCTTTAAGTTTAATCTATATTATTAACATTTTCCCCATCACTTCCTTAACTCTGGACAACCAATAAAACGATAAATACAGCCATGATTTGTAGCATTTGCTGATTTCTGAGAAGTGAATGCTCACACTGAAATTTTAACAACCAGCTCTTGAATGCTCTCTCCTACTCCCTCCCTCCCCACCTTGAACTGGCTCCAATACATCCCTGGAACTGAACCTTTGGGGTCCTTCAAATTGTGTTGTTTTCAGCCCAGATCTCTTTTGTTTGAGCTTACTCTGGTCTGTCCATTTTTTTCCTATCTCTGCTCTCTTCAATGTCATTTTTACTCCTTATGAAGCACATCAGAGGTGGGCTGTTTGAATCCAAATGTAGCAGATATGGTTGGTGAGGGAGAGTGAAGTGTTGAGGATGAATCGTAGGTGCAAACTTAGTGATAGGAAGGATGGTGGTGCCCCTGACAGAAAAAAGAAAGTTAGGTAAAGAGACTGGTTGGGGGTGGGGATGGGGAAGGGAGGGAGAGAAGGAAGATATTGAGATGTGTTTTGGACATGCTGTGAGATACCAGTGGAATATCCATTTGGAGATGGCCAGTAGGTATTTGGTGATATGGGACTAGTGCTCCCAAGAAAGAATAACCCTGGATCTATAATCTAAGAGATCTGCATAGTGAATATAACTGAACTACTCATGGGAGTTACTGAGATTACCTAGAGACAGTGTGTAAAACAAAAAAGAGGGTGCAGGACAACTTGATCAGAGACACAATTATTGAATAGGGCATGGAGGATGATATAGAAAAAAGAGACTGAAAGTGAGCAAAGATAGGTAGGAAGCTAGGATCATGTATCTGGAGCTGGGAAGGACCTTCAAGGCCATCAAGTCCAACTCCCTCATTTTACAGATGAGGGAACTTAGACGCAGAGAGGTTAAGGAACTTGTACAGTTCACTTCGTTATAATACCTCCTGTGCAGGAAAGGAGATGGCAGGCATGAAAACCAAGTGTCACATGCAAAAAAGAAGACAAGAAGGGTTAGAAGTGAAAAATGGGGGACGGCTAGGTGGCGCAGTGAATAGAGTACTGGCCTTGGAATCAGGAGGACCTGAGTTCAAATCTAGCCTCAGACACTTAACACTTACTAGCTGTGCGATCTTGGGCAAGTCACTTAACCCCAATTGCCCTGCCTTCCCCCCTCAAAAAAGCAAAAAACAAAACAAACAAACAAAAAAAGAAGTGAAAAAAGGTGATTGGACTTGGTAATTGCTCACCTAGGAGAGAATGGTTTCATTTGAGTGATAAAGAATGAGTGGAAAAGTGGAGGTAATGTTTGTTGACCACTTTTTTTAGGAGTTTGTATAAGGAAAGGGGAGATATAGGACGATTGCTTGATGGGATGATAGGGTCAAGCAAAGGATTATTTGAGGATAGAAGAGACATGTTTGTAGGCAGCAGAGAAGGATCCAAAAATACAGGAAAAGACCAAACATTAAGGAGAGAAATAGGGGAAGAAAAGGATTAGTCTCGATGAGAAGGGCCACCTCCTGGTCAGAGACTGGAGTCAAAAAGAGAATAGAGATAATGTCAAACATTTCTGAGGTGTGTGAAAATAGTACAGAGGAACTTCATGTTGAATGACCTATAGTTCCTTCATAAAATATAAGGCAAGATCTGTTATTGAAGGGAAGGAAGAAAGAGTGTGGTGGAAGGTGTGATGAGGATAGAAAAGGTTTTCAGTAGCTGCTGGTGGGATTGTGATAGAAAACCTGTCAAGAAGGACAGAATTTCCTCCTGGCATTGAAGGTCTTCACAGATAACACAGATTGGCAGGAGGTACAGTCAGAAAACAGAGAATTTGACAGTATGGAGTTGGAGTAGGGAAGACAGAAAGTGGTATCAATCCAGGTTCAGGGTTTAGAAGGGGATTCGTGACAACATGAGGGTTTCCAAAGTTGAAGTCTGTATATGAGGATGGTTGAACTGGTTCATTATAGCCTCAAGATGGGAAGGGAAAAATGTGAGTCCTGAACTGGGAAGACAGCCAGTGACAGCACTGAGGGGTGGAGCACCCAGAGGTTACTGGGGGAGGAATAACTGAGGTAGGAAGAGGGAGGCCCAGGAAGCGATATGGAAGGGTAAGAGGTTAAATTCACATAGAGGATTCTTCCATTTGGAGAGGGAAGTGCTGATGAGATCAAGGCTGTATGGCCATTTCTGTGTATGAATGAGGTTGAGTGAGGTATAGGTCATGGCATTTGAAGAGTTTGATGAGCTAGAAGGTCAGGATGTACGGGGTGACAGCAACAAGAACCTGTGAGTGCCCAGGTATGAGGGCTTTATTAAATAAATTATTATTATATATTCTTGCATTGGTTTCTATATGCTTTATATTATGTATAATGTATACAGACATACAGTCTATACTATACTATATGGATATATACACATATATAGTCTATAGCATATATAGTATATATACACATACATATATAATCTATAGTAGAAATACACTATACTATACACATACACATATATAGTCTATACTACACTACATATAGCATGTACGTACACATATCTATCTATCTGTCTGTCTGTCTGTCTATAACTGCCTTGTCAGATCCATGTTGGTTTGGCATTGTGTCTTTGAAACTCACTTCACACCTCAACAAACACATAACTGGCCACTAAAGGGGAAGGCATCAAGCATTTATTATGCTTCTCCCATGTGCCGGGCTCTGTTAAAGTGTCAGTGTTGATGAGAAGGGCCACCTCCCGGTCAGAGACTGGAGTAAAAAAGAGAATAGGGATAATGTCAAACATTTCTGAGGTGTATGAAAGTAGTACAGAGGAACCTCATGTGGAATGACCTATAGATCCTCACAAGCTCTGGGAGGTAGGTGCTATTATCATCCCCATTGTACAGTTGAAAAACCTGAGGCAAACAGAGGTTAGATGACTTGCCCAGGGTCACACAGCTAATAAGTATCTGAGGGTGTATTTGAACTCAGAGCTTCCTGACCCCCAGACCCCAGAGCTCTAGCCACTGCCCCACCTAGCTACACTAAATGGCTATGTATTGATTATTGGGTTTGGTTGACTGATTTAGATAAATTCATGGCTGATGAAATCTGTAACAGTTTAAGGGGAAGTTGAGGATGTGTTAGGTACAACCCTTATGAGGCTGACATGGAAAGCACCTACCACAATTTTCCACAATAGTGCCTATGTCAGAGACAAAACATTGTGCTGAGATGGTAACAGCTCATATTTCTATACCTGTCACACACACACACACACACACACACACATTAATTCATTTGACCTTCACAGAAGCCTTGTAAAGGAACTAGTGCAAACATTAGTCACTCATAATGAGGTAAATAGTACAAACATCAGCCTTCATTCGGAGGCGACATGATGACCTGCTGGCTACGTTAAAGGAGGGGATTAATTTCCAGTGGGAGGTGGATGAGGCGGCCTGACTCAGTTGCCTGCCACAACCCTCCAATTCTGATTCATTACTAACCCTTTTCGCTCAGAGAGGTCATTTTCCCTTAGTCCTTATACCCAGAACTGGAATGAAATAGTAAATTCCCAGCTTAGACTTTGAAACCTGCAGGTGAAGAAACTCCCTGTACCAATGCAGGTGGGGCACCTGATCCTCAAGTTCATGACCTGAGGACTTGACACATTGTGTCTTACCCAGGTTCACACAGCTAGTATGGACCAGCACTTGAACCCAGATCTCTTTCTACTACTGTTCCAGCATAGGTAAATAAGACCATGGCTTGTCTGAACACTTTGTCATCCTGAGTTTTAGAGCTGTGTATATGATAGGCAATTCATAAACATATTGAATCTAATTAAAACTGAATCCAGGAGACCTTCCCACTAGTCAACTATAAGGCCCAGTGAATGAGTAGAGTGCTGGGACTGGAATCAGGAAGACCTGAATTAGAATGCAGCCTCAGATACTACTTACTAGTTGTTCGACCTTGGGCAAGTCACTCCATCTCTCTCTGCCTCAATTTCCTTAAATGTAAGATGGGGGTAACAATAGATTTGTTGAGAGAATTAAATGAGATAATACCTTGCATATAGTAGGTGCTTAGTAAATGCTTGTTTCCTTCCTACCAGCCTCCAAGACAGGAAGATCTGGGTTCAAGTCTTATCTCTGATACATACTACCTCTGCCACCCTGGGCAAGTCACTTAGCTTCTTAGTGTTCTAGGCAGCTCTGTAATTTAAGACTGTAAGTTGCAAAGATGCCCTAGTAGAGAGAGTTCCCTTATTGGAGAGTTCCTCATTCCAAAGTAACCACGGTTTCAGTCCTGATCTCTAGTCCTCTTCACTAGGAGGTTGGTGGAGTATAGTGGTAAAGACACTGGTTCTAGATTCAAAGGACCTGGGTTCAAGTCTTGCCTCTGATACATGCTTGTGGGATTTGTTACAGCCGGGATTTCTTTCACATGTAGATTGGACTAGATGGTCGGTCAGTCGATAAATATTTATTAATTTATATTTATTGATATAGCCTATTATGAACCATGTGCTAAGCATTGGGAATTTTTTTTAAATTAAAAAAAAAAGGAGCCTATAATCTAATGGGGGGAGGTCAGCACACAAAAGGGGTGGGGCCTGACATGGGGGCCTGATGGCAAAGTCCAGAGGCACAGCAGCCAAATGGGAAATGAAGAGATGGTTGGCTCCCTTTCAATTCTCATATCCTGTAATACCTTGTGGGCAGGTGATTTAACTTCCCAGAGGCTCAGCTTCCTCATCCGTAAAATGAAAGAACTGGGCTAGGTGACCTCTAATATCCCTGTTGGCTCTAGATTTATGATCTCATGACTAGATGGACAGAACCTCTCCTCTTCCTGACTTTGCTATTACTGTAGAGAACACCACCATCCTCCCATTAATGAGGGCTTACAACCTAGGAGTTGTCCTGACCCCTCACTCTCTCTCACCCTCCACATCCAGTCTGTTGCCATGGCCTGTCAATTTCACCTTTGCCACACTGGAATACTCCCTCGGATGTGGCCATCACTCTAGTGTAGACCCTCATGCCTGGGCTATGACAATAGCTTTCTGGTACTTTGCCTCCCTCCACTCAGTCACTAAAGTAATTTTCCTAAAGCATGGGTCTATGTCCCTTCTCTAGTCAATAAATTCCAGTGGCCCCCAGGATCAAATAGAAAGTCTTCAACTTATCTTTTGAAGAACTTCATAACCTGGCCCTTTTCTGCCTTTCTGGTGTTCTTATGCCTTATTCCCTTCCAGGTACTTTATAACTCAGCCTCACTTAAATCCAATTCACACACAAATCAAGACATCACCTGTGATGGACAAACCACAACAATGTTACAGTCTTCCTTGCTCTTCCTTGACTAAGACACTGCTCCCACTTCCATGAATTTTCATGATCTCTCATGCCTGGAATTCTCTCCCTCCTCATCTCCAAATCCTGATTTGTCTGGCTTCCTTCAAGTCTCACCTTTGTGGAAAATCCTTTTTTCCTGTCCTCCTTAATGTTAGCGTCTTCCCTCTGTATAGATCTTGTCTGTATATAATTGTTTGCATATTGTCTTCCCCCATTAGATTTTGAGCTCCATGAGGACAGGCACTGTTTTTGTCTTCCTTTGTAACTTCAGTGCTTAGTAGAGCATCTTGTATATAGTAGGTGAGTAATAAATGCTTGTTGACTTGGTTCAACTTTACCAGGTGAAGTTTGATGTCCCTTCCAGCTTTGGATCTCTAAATCCAAAAGAAATATTCCTTCCATTATATAATGCTTGGCACACAGGAAGCATTTAATACACACTTTGTTGACTGACGGACTATTGGATTCTGACCTTGGTCCTTAAGTGACTGTGAGGACCTCAGGGTCGCCCAGGACTAGGGAGGAGATTTGAGTGCACCTTTGGTGGGAGAGCCTTGACAGGGCTAGACAAAGAGCCCTGTTTCTCCTTCTGTCTCTCGGTACACAGTTGGTGGCACAGAATGGTCCTTAATAAATAGCATGCAGATGATGGAAAGGCAGCTGGGTTCTGTCCCTTCAGAGGCAGAAGCCTGCCCATACCAGCCCTGTCCTAGGCCAGACCTTATACAAAGAAAAAGAAGGCCACGTTGGGAAGGGACTTCCATTTGTAAAATTAAGGAACACTGTTGTCCCCCCTGCTGTGCATGGACTCCCCTCCTTGTAGAAACCAATGTTTTATAGACTTTACAATCATAGGATTTAGTGCTGGGAGGAACCTAAGAGATTATTCAGTCCAATCTTCTCATTTTACAAATGAGGAAAGTAAGGCCCGACAAGGTTTGGTGAATTCCCCAAAATAACATGGCTTAAAGCAGAAGAGAGCTTAGAAATCGTCCTGTCAATTTTGCCTTCATGAATCTCTTGGCTACATCCCATTCTCACCCGGTCACCACCCTAGTGCATGGTCTCATCATCCAGCACGTGGACTAATGGAATAGCCTGCTGGTGGTCTACCTGCCACAATTCTCTCCCTATTCCCATCCATCCTCCATTCAGACATCAAAGGGATTTCCTAAAGCTCAGGTATGACTCTCCCCCTCCCCCTTCTAAAAAAAATTGCAGGGGCTCTTTATCACCTCTCAGATCAAACACAAAATCCTCTGTTTGGCACTCAAAGCCCTTTATGACTTGCTCCCTGCCCCGCACCCCGCCTCTTCCGGCTTCCTCCACCTTACACTCCCAAGGAACTCTTTGAATTCGTGACATTGATCTCCTTGCTGTTCCTCAAACTAGACGTTCATTCCATTTCCCAACTCCAGGCATATTCACCAGCTGTCCCCCATACCTAGAATGCTCTCTCTCCCTCTTTATATCTACCTCCTGGCTTTCCTGGCTTCCTTCAAGTCCCAGCTAAAATTCTGCCTTCTCCAGGAACCCTTTTCCGATTCCCTCAACGCCAGTGCCTTCACTCTGTTGACTGTTTCTAATGCATCGTGTACCGTGATAGAGCTTATTTGCATATAGCTGTCTGCATGTTGTTTCCTCCATTAGCCTGAGGCTCCTTGTGAGCAGGGACTGATTTTTGCATCTCCCGTGCTTACCACAGTGCCAAGCATATTGTTTTTGTTGAGTTTTTTTCAGTCCTGTCCAAATCTCCATGACCTCATTTGGGATTTTCTTAGCAAAGATACTGGAAAAGTTTACTGTTTCCTTCTCCACCTCATTTTACAGATGAGGAGACTGAGGCAGAGAAAGTTAAATGACTTGCTCAGGGTCACACATCTAGTAAGTGTCTGAGGCTGGATTTGAACTCAGGAAGATGAGTTTTCTTGGCTTCAGGTCTGGCACTCTATCCACTGGGCCACCTAGCTGCCCAGTGCCCAGCATATAATGGGTACTTAAAAAATCTTTATTCATGGATTGCTCCAGCTCAGTCCTTTCATTATCTTTGCAGGTGTGGAAACTGAGTCTCAGATAGGTAAAGTGATTTGTCCAAGATCACCCAGCTCTTTAGGGGCAAAGCCAGAAAAAAAAATCAGGTTTAATGTTAAGTTCTGTGTCCTCCCTTCCCCTTTCTCCAGCTTTTTTGGCAGAGGCTCAGCTACCCCTTTAGAAAATTCTTTATGTAGAAAAATGACTCACTTTATCAGGTTATAAAATCTGGAGGGCAACAAGTTTTTACATTTTTGTCCTCTCTCATGACCCATTGCCAGGAATGCTTCCAACTCCAGGTAATCTTATAAGAGAAACACTCACAACCCCTGACGTGGATGAGGAGTGGCTGATATGAGGTGATTCTTGAGTCAGAAAGAATGGTTAACAAACCACACAGGTAAAAGACCAGGTGTCCGTCTCATCATGAAACATCCCCAATCATTCAGAAGAAGGCATTCTGCCATGTGACCCCAGGGCCACGGAGGGCTCCCCTCCTTATTTCCTTCTCTGTTACAAGCCTCTCTGTCTTTGTTCCCATCTCAAAGGGAAGGCAGTGTGGTGCAGTGATCAGAAGACACGAGTTTGAATCCTGGTTCTGCCACACACTCCCTATGTGACCCTGGGCTTCTCTCTGGGCCTCAATTTTCTCATCCATAAAAAGGAGGAAGGTGAACTTGATGGCTTCTGGGATCCCTCCAATTCTAACTTCTCAAGATCATGGCAATTTTCACCCGGAGAGATGGCAATGTGAGCAGGAAAGAGAACTAGAAAACTCAGGTTTCACAGTAGCATGACCTCGGCTACATCAATTTCCCTCTCTGAGATTCAGTTTCCTCATACAGTACAACAGGAGAGATAATGTCCCATAATATTGCCTGGTGTTTATATAGCACTCTGAGGTTTGAAAAGCACTTTACAGATATTGTCTCATTTGATCCTCACAACAACCCTGGGAGATAGGTGCTATTATTATAGCTCCATTTTACAGATGTGGAAACCGGGGGCTAAGAGAAGTTAGGTGACTTGCCTAAGGCTGTCAGACATCTAGGGAGTGTCCAAGGCAGGATGTGAACTCATGTCTTCTTGACTCCAAGTACAGTGTTCTAGCCACTGTGCCACCTAGCTGTCAGTTCATCTCACAGGATTGTTATGAGGATGTTGTTGCTCAGTTGTTTCAGTCATGTCTGACTCTCGGTGACTTGTTGTGGGGTTTCCTTGGCAAAGATACTGGAATGGTTTGCCATTTCCACCTCTAGCTCATTTTATAGATGAGAAAAGTGAAGCTTCCCTGGCTGCCCCTGTTATGAACATACAATGAAATAAAAATGACAGCTAACACAAAGCTTCTTAAAGTTTTTCAAGGAGTTTCCCATCTGGAGCCTGGGCTTCCCTAAGCATGCCCAGCTCAGATATGGAGATGCTGGAATATGGAACATGTTAGACAGGGCATACCCAGAGATGACCTGGGTTACATACATTTGACCTCATCTGAATCTGACAACCAGCCTATGAAATACATCATACAGGTATTATCACCATCCTCTTTCTACAGATGAGGACCCTGAGGCCCAGAAACACGCAGTTTGCAGCAGAAATTTGAAAACTGTAAAATCTTCTACCCTTATAAGGGCTTGTAATTGTGTCTCCTGTTTTTAAGAAGCATATCCCTGGGGTGACTCTTCATCTTCCCTCACCCCAGAACCATAGGTTTTCTTTATGTTGTCTTTTTTCTATCTTAGGGTTTCCTGCTGCCGCCACCCTCAGATGACTATTCTACAGGACGCTCCATGATGCCTGTGAGTTTTGCAATAGATGATTGCATCAATTAAATGTTATATAGCCGCCCTCTGCCCTCTCTCTTCCAATCTCCCCTCGCTCCTCTAGGCTAGTAGTAGAGTGAAATGGCAAAGCCTGAATGAGTTTGGGGGGGAGGGGGAGGAGAAAGGAGTTTCCCTCTAAGGCATTGCAAGAGGGACATTCAATTGATGATAACTTTCTTCTCTTGCATCTTTGCCCTCTCCCCTTTCAATTACACATAGCAAAGGACAGGGTGTGGGCCTGGGTGGAACCTGAGGCCATGTCAATCCAGGATTCTTTGGGGCAGGTTTTCCTGCAGTCTGTCCTGGCCCATGTGTACACCTGGGGACAGGGCTGAGCTTTATGAGTAAGCAGGAGCTGGTACCTGCCTTCTAGTGTTACCTGAGGGCTTCCAGACCATCCTTTTCCCTACAAAACACAACATAAAATGTCTCTCCCATTGGTCTGTCCTTGGTGTCTCAAATTCCACTATGAGAGAATCATTCCTTTGGGTCTTATGGTTTTTCCAGAGTCCTATAAGAAATGCAAACAGCCCTGGAAGATATAACCATTAAGTCTTTATCAGGCAGCACCTTAAGGAGGATTCACTGATAACTCGCTCAGAGCAAGCTAGATTTGTGGGGGTGGGGAGTTCTAAAGGTACCAGGGGAAGATGGTTTCTGAAGTCTTTAACCTCTGAGATTCTGTGATTTTGTGATGGAAGGGTGAGAGGGGTGTGAAAGAAGAGATGGGAAGACACCAAAAGCTAGTCTTTCTACATTATTATCCCCATTTTATAGATAAATTTTTACAGATTTTCTAGATGCCCAGAATGCTCTGGGTATATGCCTGTTGACCTGTTGGCCTGTTGACCCACTGACCCTTGTCCAGGGTCAGAATCTTAGGTGTCATAAAGTATAGCTGATTGCCCGTAAGGTGGAGTTGGATTTGTGAAACCCTCAGTATGAAAGGGAGATCCAACTCCTTTGTGTTTCTTTAAGTTTATTTATGCCCTATGGTATTCCAGGTGCTTCTTGGAGTAAGTATCCTACCTGATAAAGCCCCATTTTATAGGTTAGGAAACTGAGGTTCCGTTAGCTTATAGTTGCAAAGCTGAGTACCCAGTTCTGAATCCCATATTCTTTCCACTGATACCAAACATGCCAAGATAACTAGGATAGGGTTAAATGTAAGATGTAATGTGCCATTAATGTTTAAATGACACAGAAAACATATTGCAATTGAAGTTCAGAGGCAGGAGAGATTAATTTTCATGCAGAAAATTAATTTAAATAATATTTCTTAATTTATTCTTTCAGATTTCAACAACCTGGGATTTCACTGATGTGGGAACTTCTTCTACCAGCTCAAGTCATATCTCCTCCATGACTTGACATAATGATTTTCTGGGCTGCCATGGACAAACAAATAAATGTATCATTTGTTGCATAACTTTTCTGAATTTCCATAGGCTGGTCCTCCAAAGATCCAACTATAATCTGGTATAGGGCCCACACTCAAAGACTTTCAAGGTGTGTATAACTTACCACCCCCTAGCGTGGCATTCAAGAACCCAGGATCACTTTCATGCCATGGTGAGGCATTGGAACAGACAATGTGGTATAGTGGAAAGAGCTCTGGATTTGGAATCAATGATCACCAGTCAGAACTGAGACTCTCTAACTTACTGATTATGTAATCTTGGGGAAAGGAAGGAAAGGGGGAAGGAATAATGCATTTATATCACACTTACTATGTGTCAAGTGCTTTTTACAAAAATTATCTCATTTGATCCTTATAAAACTCCTTACTATTATTTCCCCAATTTTACAGCTGAGGAAACTGAGGCAAGCAGAGGTTAAGTCACTTGTCCATAGTCATATAGCTTGTGTTTGAGGCTGGATTTGAACTTAAATCTTTCTGACTACAGGTACCAGCTGCCTCAGGGCCCCAGTAAGGTGAAGGGTTTGGGTTCAGTGGTCTGTAAGATATCTTGCAATTCAGAACCTGTGATCCTGTGACTTTGGTAAAGGCCTTCATCCAGGCTCTTGTGGTTCCTTGGTCTGACCACTGTGCTGATGGCCACTTGGTTCCTGTGTGGAATGATTTTGCTAAATGCTATTTAGGTTGAACTGGTGATGCCGTGCTTTGTTTATTTCAGCATGAGCACATGCATTCAACTATTTACCAAACACCACCATTGGCAAAGTGCAGAGCTATGAAGGTAAATAAGGCACAGTCTTGGCCCTCAGCAAGCCTGGGAGAGCTTTGGGAAGCAGGTAGTAGTATCTGAGCTGGGTCTTGCAGGCTGGCATAGGAGGGAGGACATTTTAGGCCATGGACAAAAGTGTCAGTGTAGACTGCAGGAAGCTGAGACCTCCTCCTCCTCCACTTTGTTGCTGTTACTTTCTAGGAGTTGGCCAGGAGCCTTGGTCTCAGTGGCACAGACAGCAGCTCGAGCCTGTTGCCAAATATACTGGGGCCTTCGGAAAAAGTGACTGTGAAGGTAATCAGGGTGACATAGTGAAAGGGCACTGATCCAAGACTCAGAAAACTTGGGCTCTAGTCCTGACTGTGTGACCTTGGCCAAGTCATTTAATTGCCATGGCCCTCAGGTCCACCATTTATAAAGTCAAGGAGTTTGATTAGATCAGATTTTTTATTTATTATCAACAAACTTTCTTTTAAAACCACACACATGTATGTATGTATGTGTTACTATTTCAATATAATTGGTTCCTATGTATTTTTACTTTATTCATTTAAAAACATTATTCTGAGAAGCAATTCATAGGCTTCACCAAACTGCCCAAGGGGGTCCATGACACAGAAAAAGATTAAAAACGTTTGGGCTAGATGATGTCTAAAAATCTCTTCTAGTTTAACATTCTGTGTCTATGTTCAAACACTTTATATTCTAAGTTCCCTTCTAGCCTTAACAAGCTTATATTCTAAGATTTATAGGTGCCTTATAGCTATGACATTTTATAATTCTATGACAGGCTCATTCAGGTCAGTGGTGGAATATGTAAGTGGGGAGGGGAGGGATCACTTTTAAAGACCTTGAGAGACCCTCTCTTTGAGGACCAATTTGGCCTAGATGCTTTAGGTCAAAATCTCTAAACTACGATTTGAGGTACAGGAGATGCTGTTCTACCCAAGAGACTGAATGAGGGATGACCTTACTGAAACCAGAGGAAAGGAAACATGATTTTGGCCTGAATGAGATAATGGATTTTATTATCTATGTTACTTCCCTTTTATTATCCATGATGTGACAAACCAGAGGATTACCATGGAACTTTCCTAGAACATGACTCTCTCATACTCAGTGACAGTTTTTTTTTAACAAGTTCCTTCCAAAGGTCCATAAAACATCCTCTCCCACTCGTTCACACATAGGTTATTAAAAACATGGAAAGGCAATGCCTAGAAAATATGATAAGGGTCAAGATGGAAGAGTGAGGAAGAAACCTTCTGAAGCCCTTGTAAATTCCCCTTGGAACAACTAGAAAATGGTCTCAGAATTTATCTAAGAGCAGGGAAGAGCTTACCAGGAAAGGTCTGTCTCACTGGCGTGGGAAGGGAGTGAGGTCCAAGAGCAGTAGCAGTAGCAGCAGCAGCAGCCAGCTTCATAGCAGGGGGGCCTTCAGCAAGGCACCAAGCCTAGGGCAATACTCAAACAGGCCCCACCTTCCTACAAACCTAGCTTAAAAATTGGAATTGAACAAGAGGAAACTAATGACTGTATGGGACATCAAGATAAAATAAAACAAAATTAAAAATAATAGAAGAAAATGTGAAATTTCTCATTGGAAAAACAACTGACCGAGAAAATAGATCTAGGATAGATAATATAAGAATTACTGGACTACCTGAAAGCCATGATTTTTTTAAAAAAAGCCTGGACAACATTTTTCAAGAAATTATCAGAAAAAACTGCCCTGATGTATTAAAATGAGAGGGCAAAATAGAAATGGAAAGAATCCGCTGATCATCACCTAAAAGAGATCCCAAAATGAAAACTCCCAGGAGTATCATATAGTCAAATTCCAGAGCTCACAGATCAAGGAGAAAGTATTAGCAGCCAAAAAGAAACAATTCAAATACCATGGAGCTAAAGTCAGGATGACACAGGATTTGGCAGCTTCCATATTAAAGAACTGGCAGGTTTGGAATATGATATATTGGAAGGCAAAGAAGTTAGGATTACAACCAAGAATCACCTACCCAGCAAAATGGAATATAATCTTTTAGGAGAAAAATTAGGTATTTAACAAAATAGAGGACTTTCAAATATTTCTAATTAAAAGACCAAAGCTGAATAAAAAATCTGACCTCCAAATACAAAGACAAATGTAATATAAGACTTTTTTTTACATAAAGAGGTAAAAAAGAAACAAGAAAGAGAAAACACAAATTCAGTAAGGTTAGAACTGTTTATATTTCTATACAGAAAGATAATATTTGTAACTCTTAAGAACTTTATTGTTATAAGAGCAATTAGTAGTATATGGAGACAAAGGGTATGGATATAAGGTAAGTTTGATGGAATGATACTCCAAAAAACAAAATAAAGGGATGAGAAAGAAAACTGCACTGGAAGAAGAAGGAGGAGGGGAATTATCCCACACAAAAGAGGCATGAAAAAGCTACTGTAATACAGTGGAAGATGGGGGAGGGAGGGTTGGGAGCGGCAAGTAGAATTTAAACCTTACTCTCATCAAATTGTCTCAAAGAGGGAATAATATACACACTATGGGATACAGCAATCTATCTTATCCTATAAGGAAGTAAAATGAGATGGGGATAACAGAAGGAAATGGGGGAACTGATAAAAGGGAGGGCATATTGGGGAAGGTGGTGATCAGAAATAAAGCACTTGTGAGGAGCAAAATGGTGGGGGTTATGAGAGAGGGGGATAAACAAGGGAAAAATAGATAGAGGAAAATACAGGTATCGTAACTATAAATGTGAATGGGATGAATTTACCCATAAAATGGAAGTAGACAGCAGAATGGCTTAAAAACCAGAATCCTACATTATGTCGTTAACAAGAAACACATTTGAAGCAGGAAGAGACACAGAGTAAAGATAAGGGGCTGGAGCAGAATCTATTATGCTTCAGATAAAGCAAAGAAAGCAGGGGTAGCAATCATGATGTCAGACAAAGCTAAAGCAAAAATAAATCTAATTAAAAGAGATAAAGAAGGAAACTATATCTTACTGAAAGATATCATAGTGAAAACCAAGCACTAGCAGCTTTTCAGAAGAATGCTACTGTGAACAGCTTTTAAGCTTCTGATTATATAGCATAGTGAACATTCTATTTATTCCATAACAAATCAAAGCAAAACATTCACAACAAACCAAAGTACAGCATTCACAATGTTACAACTTATCACAGAAAATAAAAATATAGCATTCACAACAACTTATCACAGAAATGGCCACATAGTTTCCACTACAGTGGTCACAAAGTTTTAAACAAAGAACAATCATTTAGTAAGTCAAGCATTCACAAAATCCTTAATTCAATCACAAAGTACAATAGTCAAAGTTTTCCAATCATGGAGCATACTAGGTTACAAATCAATTACTTATTCAGCCATCAATCACTAAGTACAATCATTTAGTCAATCAATTATCCTTCATTGATCATTATTCAATCATTAGAAACTACACAGACCCTGTACCCCCAGGTCACTAGTTAATTTACAATTTCTCAGTCAGTACACAGTATCCAAGTAAAATCTTTGAGCTTGACTCAGGGTGGTCTCTCGGATTCCTTGGATCCCCTTCCATGGTCCCAGATCCTACCTGGATTCACCAAACTGTCACCTGGGTTCAAAGGCAAACAGCTCCCAGGTCCTTGTCCAGCTCTCTGTGCAGTTCCTGCTCCACAATGGAGCTCACAGTGTCCAGTCCATCTCAAATCTTTCCCAGTCTCCATTCTCGGGAAGTCAAGGCTTAACAAAGCCATGAACAAGTTCAGACAAAGTACCAGCATCACCATCATTCCTCCTCAGGCTTCAGCAGCTCTGGTTGGCCCACGGAAATCCTCAACAGCCTCAATAGCTCTGGCTGGTCCTCAGCTCTGACTGGCTCTTGGAAATCCTCAGCAACTCTGGCTGGCCCTCAGACTCATCAGAAGTTTCAGCTGGTTCCCAAAATCAAAATCACTCCACCCAGGTTTTCAAAATCAAAATCATTCTCTCAAACCTGGGAGGAGCTTTCCTCTTCAGCCTCCACCAAGCCTGCTCCAAGAAAATCTCTCTTTCCCTCTCTGGAGTTTTTCTTATATACATACAGCATTAGTTTCCTGTTTCAGCCAACCACTTCCTGTTATGTCAGCAACAGGAGACAGGAGTTCATACCTTCTGTTTCCCCAACAGAGGCTTGATCAATTACTAAGTGCTAAGTACCTGCTACCTTTGCCAACACAAAGGGATCTTCAGATTCAAATTACATTATCATTACACATAGACAATGAAGTCATATTAATACTAAACACATATGCACCAAATGGTATAGTATCTACATTTTTGAAGGAGAAGCTGAATGACTTACAGAAAGAAATAGATAATAAAACTATGCTAGTGGGGGACCTCAACTTTCCCCTCTCAGAACTAGATAAATTCAACCAAAAAATAAACAAGAAATAAGTTAAAGAGGTGAATAAAATTCTGGAAAAGTTAGATATGACAGATCTCTGGAGAAAACTGAATGGGAATAGAAAAGAATATACCTTTTCTCAGCAGTACATGGCACCTACACAAAAATTGACCATCTACAAGGACATAAAACCCTCACAACCAAATGCAGAAAAGCAGAAATAGTAAATGCATCCTTTTCAGATCATAATGCAACAAAAATTACATTCAATAATGGGCAATGGAAAGAGAGATTAAAAATTAATTGGAAATTAAATAATCTAATCCTTAAAAACAAGTGGTTCAAAGAAAAAATCATAGAAACAATCAATAATTTCATTAAAGAAAATGACAACAACAAGATAACATACCAAAATTCATGGGATGCAGCCAAAGCAGTTCTTGGGGGAAAATTTATATTTCTAGTTGCTTATGTCAATAAAGTGGAGAGAAACCATATCAATGAACTGAGCATGCAACTAAAAAAACTAGAAAAAGAACAAATTAAAATCCCCAATTAGACAACAAACTAGAAATGCTGAAAATCAAATTAAAATCTCCAATTAAACAATAAATTGGAAATGCTGAAAATCAAAGGAGAGATGAATAAAACTGAAAGAAAACCATTGAACTGGGGGGCGGAGCCAAGATGGCGGCATAGCAGCAGCAACATATCGCAGCTCTCACATAGCCACCCCCAAATACCCATAAAATAGGACTCTAAACGAATCCTAGAACTCCAAAACGCACACAAAGATACTTCCCACTA
>CM053580.1:499158737-499199875 GCA_028627135.1 Pseudochirops cupreus | reverse complement strand
AAATCTCTGTGGGGCTCTGCTTCCAGAAGGGAAAGCTCTGTCCCAAATCGCTGGGGTCCTCCCAGCTGCCGTAGCTCTCAGGAAGATGCTGGGAGTCTTCCTAAATACTTCCGGCAGACTGGATAATAAAGACTCCAAGACCGAGGCCCAAGACAGCAATCTGGATCCAGGCCGCTCAACGCGAGAGCACTGGCCTGAAAACAATCGCTAAGTCCCCCTGCTGTCTGCAGGCCACGGGCGGGAAGCTACAAAGCAGAGGCGGGTGCAAAACCTCTGCCTTTTCCTTTTCCGCTCTGGAGGCCTTTTGCCAGACTGCTTATGTCCCTCTTTCGCAATCCCCACTCGCAGCTGCTGTTAATCCGCTCACCTGAGAGGCTCCTCCACTCCTCCCGTCCAGTTGCCCCCGGGGCACAGTCGTGGCTTCAGGGCAGGCTGGTTTCTGTTCGCAGTGCTTATATGGTTCCTCGCAGCTGAGCTGACTTTAGTGGGATGTATCTTTGTGTGCGTTTTGGAGTTCTAGGGTTGGTTTAGAGTCCTGTTTTATGGGTATTTTCGGGTGGCTATGTGAGAGCTGCGATATGTTGCTGCTGCTACGCCACCATCTTGGCTCCGCCCCCAATCTACAATTCTTATTATTGAACTTTAAAAATATCAATTTTATAAGTATGAGATTCATGGGGCACTGATCTTGGAATCAGGAAGATATCTTTATGAGTTCAAATCCAGCCTCTGATGCTTACTTGCTATGTAACTCTGGGCAAGTCACTTCACCCTGCTTGCCTCAGTTTCCTCATCTGTAAAATGAGCTGGAGGAAGAAATGGCAAACTACTTCAGAATCTTTGTCGAGAAAACTCCAAATGGGGTCATGAAGAATTGGACATGACTGAAAATGACTGAAAAACAACAAAGCCAGTCAGAGGAAGGGATTTGGATAATTTCCTTGAAATAGTCATTATGGGAGGAACCAACCCGTTAGATGAAGGGGCCACAGGGGTGGAATGACCTTCCAGGGTGAGGAGGCTTCTGTGGCTCAGTGGAGAGTCCAGAGAGTCAGGAGTGGAACCCAAAAAGGAATGAAACCTTGGGAGATAATAATTTCCCCTTCATTAGAGGTCTTCAAGCAAAGGCTAAATAACCACTTGTTGGGGATATTATAGAAGGAATGGATGGCCTCTGAAGTCCTTGACTCTGAGATGCTGTGACTCTGGAAAATGTAATTCTTAGGGCCCCAAGAATTTATAATCTAGTCATGGAGGTAAGACACATACACACAAAAAAAAACCCAATACAATATACAAAGCAATATTATCCACCAAGTTCTCTCCCCAGTGGTGTCAAGATGACCCTATCAAAGATTAGTTTAGCAGCCCAAGTTTAGCAGCAAGTTTTCAAGTAGTCTTGATGATGGACTCTGTCATCTCAAAAAAAGCCTGCTTAGGTGTAGAGAAGGTCATTGTTAGAGGGACGGATATCAGATGATTTTTTTTTTTTTAGCCATAGCTACTCAAAAGATTACCTTTTAAGGCACAGAGGAGTTTCACAGAACTACACAAACTTGAAGTTGAAAAGGATCTGTTTTATGTCATTGGAAGAAGTTCTTAGGGTAACAAGAACTGGGATAAATGCTAGGAGAATTTAGGGAAGGAGGGGATCTATAGGCATATAGGAACAATGGAATTGCCATATTGGTCAGACTCATGGTTCATGCAACTCAATATTCATTTGCTAATTGAAGTCCCAAGGGAAAGTCCCTGGGAAGGCATGGCTGTCTTCCCTGACCTCAACCTTCAAGACTAGGTAGGTTTTTTCCATAGTTATCCCCTGGCTCTATAACTCATATTTTTTTCCAAACCCAGTTAGAATCTTCTTGTAGAGTTTGTCCCAAAAGTTTTAGTTCAGTTTTAAGTTATTATATTCAAAATTTCCTGCCAATAACACCTCTCAGGATAAGGAATTGTTCCATAGGTATGTTGCCACTTGATGAAGCAATGCTTCCTCTTTGTTTGTTCTAAACTTATCTCTTCAAGTTTCAGGGCAGAGGGCTTTTCCCTAAGTTGGTGTTCACCTTTCCATGATCATGTTTTTCATCTATGCCTCTTCTCTGTTTTATCCTTTGCAGGCTGGAAGAATCCTACTCTGTCTCATCTGCTCTCATATAGAAGCCCATCTGTAGCCCTACCTATAAACTGAGGAAGGAATTTGATAGTTCTTTGGGGAGGGGAGGTCATTTATTCACTCTGGTGGATGTTCTGCCAGCAGTGCACATCTGGTCTGGTTTGAACAGTTTCTCTTCTCCCTGATTGGTCTGTCTCTTAGTGAGTCCCAAACTTCTCAAATGGCCTTCTTAACCCAAACCTAGCACAACTGCAATAAAATAACAATTCTATCCCTCTGTCCCTAATGAGCCATGGAATTCCTTCCTCAAAGTATGTGGGTGTTGTTCTGTCGTGCCCAGCTCTTCCTGACCCCATTTGGGATTTTCTTGGCAAAGATACTGCAGTGGTTTGCCATTTCCTTCTCCAGCTCATTTTACAGATGAGGAAACTGAAGCAAATGGGATTAAATTATTTACCCAAGGTCACACAGTTAGTAAATGTCAGATTTCGGATTTGAACTTGGGAAGATAAGTCTTCCTGGCTCGAAACCAGGCATTCTCTATCCATGGTGCTACCAGTTCCCCAAAGTATGTAAGTAGGGCTACAATTTTGTCCCTCAAAAAATTTTAATTTTTCATTACTCCTCTATATGCACTTTTTAGTCAAGCCAAACTGGGGTCTCCCAAACCATCCTTAGCAAAGGGAATAACAGGATGGGACTTAAAAGAACTCGAATCTCAGAATCACAGAATCCACACTATAACATACTTAATAAATGGTCATCTAGTCTTTTCTTGAAGACTTCAGTTAGAAATGGGGGAGAGGGGAGTAATGTACAAATAACTGTATGTACAAGGTAACTTTCAATGGGAGATACTAACAGTTCCAGTTTTTCCATCAGTCTTTGTGTAGCCTGGTCTGGAGGTACTTCACCACTCTGCTTGTCCTCTTCCTTTGGAAACTCTTTAGTTTATCAATATCCATCCTTTACTGGGCTGCCCAGAATTGAACACAATACTCCAGGTAGATGTGCTCTGACCAGAGTAGAGTTCAGGGACTGCTCCTTCCTTATTCTGGGAAACCAGGCCTCTCTTAACGCAGCCTGAGGTCTCAGTTGCTTTTTGGGGGGACTTGGGGGGCCTATCATTTCATATTGTTGACCCATAATCATACAGCCTACCCAAACCCCAAACTCTTTTTCAGAAAACTGCTACCATGAATCTTTTGCTTGTAAAATTGATATTTTAAAGCTCACAGATAAGAATTTTACCTATTTCCCTATTAAATGTAATATAATTTGATCTTGTCCAATTTACCAGTACATCAAGATCTTTTTGGATCCTGATTCTGTCATCTCAGCTTTGTGTAAAGAAAGAAAGACCTGAATTAAAATCTAACTTTAGACACTTACTAGCTGTGTGATCTTGGACAAATCACTTAACCAATTTGCCTCAGTTTCCCCATCTGTAAAATGAATTGGAGAAGGAAATGGCAAGCCAGTCCAGTATCTTTGCCAACAAAACCCCAAATGGGGTCATGAAGAGGCAGACACAACTGAAATGTCTGAAAAACAACAAAAATAGCACTTATTTCACAGGATTATTGTGAGGATCAAAGGAGAGAATATCCATATAGTGCTCAGCACAGTGCTTGGCATATAGTAATTTCTTAATAAATGCTTGACTTCTTCCTCCCTCCCCTGCCTCTCCATAATGGTAAATGCTCAATTTAACAAACATCTTTTAAATGTAATCTAAAAACTAAAATGAAACAATACTTTCCCATAAGGAGTTTTCTTTTTTTCCTGGGGAGAAGGGGAAGGGCATAAGCATAGCCAGGCTATGTATGAAATGCTCTACAAATATTATTTCATTTAGTGGGGAGGGAGGACACTATATATATGTGTGTATATATTAATATGTACATGTATAGACACCCACATATTTTGTCTGAACCTGTGATTTCGTAAGGAACTCCTGGTGAGAAAATTCCTTTACCAATACAGATCTCAACTATTTTGCAGTCTATAATCTTAGAGTTAGTTGCCTTGGGCCCTGAGAAATTAAGCCACTTATCTAGTACCATAGAGCCAATGTGTGTTAGGGATGGGACTGGAACTCAGGTCTTCTTGATGGCAAGGTCAGCTCTTTATCTACCATATCAAGTCTCCTCTTACCAGATAGAAAATATACATAACATAAGTCCACCAGAAAGGGCATTGAACCTTGAAGAGGCCAAGGGGAAGAAGGCAAGCATTCTGGACAGTAGATGCAACACTGTTTAGGGAAACAACTAATGGAATAGTTTGGCTGGAGCCTAGAGTGTGGGAGGAGAATCAAGATGCAACTGATGGGGAAGACAGGATGGAGCCAGATTGTGAATGGCTTTAAATGTCAAACGTAGAAATTTGTATTTTATCCTAAAGGTAACAGGAAACCAATCAGTCAATCAATAAACCAGCACTTATTAAGCACCTGTTTTATGCCAGACATTGTTAGACTTTGGAACGAGGAAAACAAAAATGAGACAGTCCTTGCCTATAGTCTACAAGGGAGGTGGGGGAGAGACGTGTTCACAGATATTATATACAAAATGTATACACAATATACTTAAAGTAATTGAAGGGGAGGTACTTGTAATGGGAGGAAGCAGGAAGCAGCACGGAAGGATTACTGTTTTATATGCAGTAGTCACCTAATAAATGTTTGTTGAATTTCAATCATAGGTGTCTCTGCTACTATATGACCTTGGGCAAGACACTCAGCTTCTCTGGGCCTCAGTTTCCAGATCTGCAAAATAAGAGGGTTGGCCCAGATGGCCTCTGAGATCACTTCCAGATCTAAATCTAATATCCTATGACTGTAGGAATGAAAATACAAGGAACATTAAAGGTCTAAAGTCAACTCTTTCATTTTATACTCATGGAAACTGAGGCCCAGAGAGTTTAAGTCACAAGTTATAAGCATCAGTTAGGAGTGGAAGGCAGGTTCTTGTAAATGTTGGTTGATGAAACTTGGGCTTTCTGTCAGTCATACATATGGTAAACCAAATTCAATTCATTTGAACAAATATATCCTAAGCACCTTCTTTCTAGGTGCAGCAGCACCCTGGGCCTAGAATGAGTAAACAGAACAGAACAAAGCCAAGTGCACTCTTGCTCACAATGAGGAGCACAGTGAGATTGCTAGAGAAAAGGCGTTGCCTCAGCCTGGTGACTGGGCTTACTACCTAAAACAGATGGCCCTAAGTAAGGATGGATTACGAGAGCGGGGAATCGCACAGCCAAAAATAGAGGCAGCCCCGAACACACAGCCAAGTAAGAGTTATTTCTTGGCCTGTGATATCATCCATCCCTTCTCCCATCCCAATGCCAGAGACTGATGGCTGGCTAATGGATTTCAGCAAGTGCGCCCATTTAATTTTATTTATATTCTACATCAGGTTCCTGTTTGGGGAGGCTGCTTTGAGCCCAAGCTCAGTGCTAGTTTATTTCTGCCCGCCAGAAACAAAAGATGGGTGTTTCAACTCAATAACCCAGAACCCAGCAAAGCACCCAGCCTTGGGGGTTTCACTTCAGAACATATGAAAGGAACACTTAATGGATTCTAGGACTTAGAAGTGGAAGAGATATTAGAGATCATCTAAAGATTTTAGAGATCATCCCCAGGGGTGGGGAACCTACAGACTTGAGGCCACATGTGGCCCTCTAGATCCTCGAGGGCAGATTCCCCACCCCTGATTTAGGCAGAGACAAGCAATGAGAGGTTGTGTGAAAAGTGCATTAATTTTGGAGTCCAAAAACCTGTCTAGCTTCAGCCTGGCTCAGCTAAATAATATGTGACCCAGAATGGTTCACTTAAATTTTCAGAATATTGGTTTCCCAATTCCCAGAATGAGTACAGAAGATACAATGTAACATAATGAATAGAGTCAGCTGGAAGCCTGAAAGATGTGGGTTCAAGCCCTGCCTTTGACAAGTTCTAGCTATGTGGTCCTGGGCTAGTCACTTTACTGCTGGAGTCTGGGGGATGGGATTGATTATAAGAGGCAGAGAAAGGGTGGATTTATGTTGGTAGAGATCTGTATGGTAATGAAATCACAGGTTCAGTCTATATCCACATTGGGCTGAAGATAATGCCTGGCCATCCTACCTGATGTGAGTTGTTACAGTGCTTTGTAAACCTTAAAATACTATAAAAATTGGAGTTCTTAAAAGCCCACTTCCAGAACCACTCCATCTATGCCCTCTCTTTAGTCTGGTCTTGGAGGCTTAGGGCTTCATGTTGTACCACATATACCCACCCCTTTGTCCTCCTTTTTGAGGCCATTCAGTCATTTTCAGTCCTAATCTTCATGACCCTGTTGGGATTTTCTTGGCAGAGATACTGGCCTGGTTTGCCACTTTCTTCTCCAGCTTATTTTACAGAGGAGGAAACTGAGGCAAACAGGGTTAAGTGACTTGTCCAGGGTCATGAAACTAAAAAGTGCCTGAGGTCAGATTTGAACTCAGGAAGATGAGTCTTCCTGACTCCAGACCTGGCACTCAGTACATGATGGCGCCACCTAGCATTTAATGTCTCCTTATATGTTCCCCAATCTGACTATAATTCCATGAGGTGAGGGACTGGGTTTTTTTGCTTGTGCTTGTATTCCCAGCTCTTAGTACAATACTTGGCATGCCTTAAGCATTTAATAATTAGGATAGCTAACATTTATAGAGCACTTGCTGTGTACTAGATACTATGCTAAGTGCTTTACAATTATCGTCTCATTTGATTCTCATAACAACCATGGGTGGAAGGTGCCATTATTATCCTCCTTTTACAGATGGGGAAATGGAGGCAGATAGCAGTAAGTGGCTTGCTCAGGGGCACAGTGCTAGTAAGCATGTCTAAAGCCAGATTTGAGCTTGGGTCTTCCTGACTCCAGGCCTTGTGCTCTAATCTCTACACCAACTAACTGACCTAATAAAGCAGAAACAGCAAGCTGGCACCAAGGTGGAGAGAGCCCTGGACTCTGAAAATTCGAATTAGAATCTTTCTTTAGACGCTTAGCAGAGATTGAGCAAATCACTTAACCTATCTGTATCTCAGTTTGCTCATCTGTGAAATGGAGATAATAATAGCACTCATCTCTCAGGCTGGGATGTTATAAGGATCAAATGAGAAAACATGTAAAATGCTTTGCAAACCTTAAAATGCTACATAAAGGAGCATTATATATTATAATATATAGCAATATTATAACTCAGGAAATGGAGGCTCAGAGAGAAATAAATTGTTCAAGGTCAGAAGCAGATTTAGGGATGCAAAACTGATAGGAATATGAATTCCACTCCAAGCTTGACATTGTCAGGTCTTTTCTGCTTCCTGAAACAGGCACCAGTGCCTCAGGGCTGCCTGTCAGAAGTGACAGGGCACTTTGAGCAATTCAGTACTCCTGGGTCAGTTGACTTAAACCATAAGAGTGTTTTTCTTTGTCTGTCCTGCCTTACTAAAAAGAGTCAGGGTCAATGAAAATGTTCTGGCCTTGGGTCTCTTTGGGCTACATTGAGTTGTTTGGGCTGTGGCAGATGAGAAGAAAATGTGGCACCCACAGGAGAAAGTATGTTGGACCTAGATTCAGGAGATCAGAGTTGGTAGCCTAATTCTGATATGCATGAAAAAGTGGTCTGTCCATTAGGGGTCACTACACTCAGGTCACTCAGATGGTTCCTCTTGAACCTCTCTCTGGTGTGAATATGTTAACCTCTTCTCTGTTGTGTATGTGAGAACCTCTTCTCTGATGTGCATGTTTGAGCCTCAGACTTCACCAAACATGGATTTTGGGAAGGAGGGAGCAAGATAAAACCCATGCTGGCAGGATTCTGTATCAGATCTAGGGGATGATGAAATACAACTACAAGTTCTTAGAAAATTCAAGGAAAATATGTGGTTAATATTCATCCTCAGTCTGGAATTTCCCTTCAATGACTCCCACGTACGTATAGGATACAGTCACTCAAGTCAATGTAGCCATATGATTTATTAGGCATAACAAGAGTGCAAGGGAAATAAGAAAGCACTTTCAGCATGAGATGCTTCAGCTGAACCATATCGCAGCACCTTCCTCTCCCTTGTCCTCCCACGGTGGTATGAAGACCAAATGGCTCTTCCTATTCCGGGCTTACTGACCACAGGATACTCAAGAACTGCCAGCCTCTAGCCTCACATCTGAAGAATCAATTCTGATTGGTTTTTCCTCTAGAGCTAGGCTGTCCATGTGCTGGTCCTCACCTCTGGCTCCAGGGTCTATCTCACCTTCATGTACTGGTTTTCCCGCAGGTCTTCATGGCCATACCACATGGAAGGAATGGGTTATAGGACTAGCAATATAGGAGCTATTCCCCCAAATTCAGCTGATGCGTACCCACCTATCAGGCAAGGGGCCTCCCCCTTGACACTATGCTTCCCTTTTCTATCTGTGAATGGACAGGAAGTGACTCTCCAAGGCAAAAAAAGAAATTAGAATTCTAGAATCCTGCACACCCACACCCAAGTCCCACCACTTCCCCAGTGTTTCCCCAATCTGTTTCACTTAAGCAGGAACTTTTGCGACCACCTCTGCTCCCAACAGGCATGAAACACCATTGTAGAAACACTCTAAATTTTTCATGGCTTTCATAGACAAGGAATCCTTAGGAAACTAATTTCATGAATTTCTGTGCTTTTCTCTAAGTCAGGGTATATCTGCAACATTCTTTCTAACTTCTACTTGAGATTTCTTTTCCATAATAACGGTGGGAGAATTATCGAGATCCAATGGGTAGTTGTCGAGACCAAAATCAGGGGTGTGCTGGTAAAAGTTTAACAACCAGTTCTCTGATTAAAAAAAAATGCATGCAAGACAATCTTTTAAGTAGATGCATATTAGTAGCATTTTTCCCCATCTTTTATTATTATTATTTTGCAGCTTATAGTCTCAAAGAATTGCCTAGAGCACCAAGAAATTAAATTATTTGAATAGGGTCATTTAGCGAATATGTTAGACCTTCTTCTCCTCCAAGAATTGCTGTTATAATTGTTTAGGGCAAGGGGGTTCCAAATTGCAGCCAACACCAAGTGAGGAAACCAAGAACTCCTACCTTCTCAAGTTCACCCAGTTCTTCCAAGCCATCTTAGGATCACTTCTCAGGTTATTTATATTCTGGGTAAGAAATACAAAGCAGAAGAGGTGATTCTATTATCATCATCATCATTATTATTGTTATCTTGCTTTTTGGAGGGGGAAAGGCAGGGCAATTGGGGTTAAGTGACTTGCCCAAGGTCACATAGCTAGTAAGTGCTAAGTGTCTGAGGGCAGATTTGAACTCAGGTCCTCCTAACTCCATGGCTGATGCTCTACGCACTGTGCCACCTAGCCACCCCTCTATTATTTATTATTATTACATTATCTCCATGTCCTATACTTTCTTAAGTCTAGACAATCAACAAAACAACAAACAAATCAAGTCCTACTTTCAAGTATTTCCCAGTTTCTGAGATATAAATTTATACCTCAGAGGTATAAAATGAGGAATATTTAGCAATCAACTCTCACAAACTGGTACAAATTATCCCCAGCACATTACTGAGTCTAGGAGAACCAGGTTCAAATCACACCTCTTGCATTTATCAGCCGTATGACCAGATTCCTTCAAAACCAGATTACAAAGAGTTGAGAAGGTGAGAAAATGGAGGAAAATCTAGGCATATTGGCATAATGAAGAAGAAATGGCTTAGGTAGTTGAAGGAGAAGAGAGAAGGTTTAAAACAGAACTGAGGGGAATGGGACAGAAAGTCAATCAGTTTGGACAGAGTGCCAAGATTGAAATCAGGAAAATTTGAGTTCAAATCTGGCCCCAGATCCTTATTAACTGTGTGACTCTAAGCAAGTCACTTAAACTCTGTTTGCCTCAGTTTCCTCATCTGTAAATTGGGGTGAACAAAAGCACCTATGTCTTAGGGATGTTGTGAGGATCAAATGAAATAATCATTGTTATATGTTTAGCCAAATGCCTAGAACATAGGAAGCACCATAGAAACGTTAGCTATTATTATTATTATTATTATTGAGTAAAAAAAAATTTGCATGAAGCAGGGAGGGCCCAGTTGAGTTGATATAAGCAACTTGTAGCAGATGGACCCAGTCAGCATGGTTGTGTGACTTCTTTAATTTGTGCCCAGGAATATGCATGTAGGAGTGGAAGATGCAAATGATGGAAACACTGAGGGCAGGAGGGAAGGGGTGGTTTAGAATTGTCCTCCTCTCTATTCCCACATTTGTGTTTTGAGCTGGTCAGTTTTTTCCCTTAATTAGGGGTAAAATAAACACAGTGTTTCCTATGGAACTATATGATCTGTGGTAGTAAGTGAATATTTTCCTGGCATTCAAGGCTTTCTACTATTTGACTCCAATCTACTTTTCCAACCTTATCTTCTACTTTTCTTCTTGACATATTTAATGTTAGACCAGTTAGACTGGTTTTTATTTGCATCCTTTATTATATGAAGTAGTGTGGTATTGTAGAAAAAACATTGGATTTGGAGTCAAAGAATCTAGGTTTAAATGGTGGCTCTGCTATTTATTATCGTATGGTCCTGGACAAATCCATTTGCCTCCCTAGGCTTCAGTTTGCTAATCTATAAAATGACAGGGTTGGACTGGATAATTTATGGAGCTAACCCTGTGTGTTCTTACTCTGTTTATGAATCTCCTCACCTAGAATGCCCATCCACTGTGAGCTCCATCCCTTAAACTCCCTTCAGGCCCCCTTTTCCAGGAAGCCTTCCTTCACACAGGCCCAAAGTCCACATTTCTCTCCCTCATTCCTCTGAACCTTGCTGTTTGAGACATTCATTTAGTATTGTGCCAGTGGTGACTTATATGTTATTTAGCTTTTCCTGTTTTCATGTGTAGTAAAGCAGAAAGAGCACCAGATTTACAGTCAGGAAACAGGAAATTTGAGTCTGAGTTCTCTGTTACTTGCCAACTATATGACCAAAATCAAATCATTTGGCCTCTCTAAACTCCCCTTTTCCTTCATCTGTATCTAAAGGGGTAAAAGAACCAGCCAAGCCTTCTTTCCGCCTACCCCCGCATGATTTGGCTAGAGTATGTGCCATTTTGTAAGACTGCAGAATCCACCTCACTTTTGCCTCAGTTCTGTGTTGTCCAAAGCAGTCATCCTAATCTATATCTTACCACTGGACCCAGAAGGCTCTGGAGGATAAAGTGAGGCTAGTGCCCTTGAACAGCCCTTCCTCACTTAAATCCAATCCATTTGCAAGTCAAGACATCACCATATTGATGGTAGTGACGGTCCTCTTCGAGAAGGAAGGACAAACAACAGCAATCGTTGTCCAAACAGTTCCCTCCAGAGAATGTCTTCTGACAAACCAGGGCAGGTCTTGGGTTCAATCTCCTGCTAATGGCCATCTTCTCCAAGATGAGGTCTTCAACTCCAATGGAGTGATGAGGCTGCATCATGGCTACCTACAAGGGAATGTGTGCTCAGATTTGAAGGACTTGGCTCTTTGAGACAGCACAGTACCAACCCTGGATGGTCCCTTGGTCACTATGTCTAAAAAGATAGATTATTCCCTCATGTGTTCTCTGTCTCCATCTGCTTGTCTTTCTCTCCCCATAATGTGTAACGTGTATGTATGTAACATGTAATGTATTCCCTCTCTGGGACTTCCACTGCTCACACGTGAGAGCTTAGGCAGAGGCTTGGCCTACACAGGCTCGAGCTTGGGTCCCTGGTCACCTCTTCTGTTTTGTATTTCTTTCCTAGAATATAGATAACCTGAAATGTGATCCTAAGATGGCTCCCTCTAGCCTTGGAGGAACTGGGTGAACTTGAGAGGTTGGGAGTTCTTGGTTTCCTCACTTGGTGTTGGCTGCAATTTGGAACCCCCTTGCCCTAAACAATTATAACAGCAATTCTTGGAGAAGAAGGTCTAACATATTCACTGAATGACCCTACACAAATCATTCAGTTTCTTGGTGCTCTGCGCAATTCTTTAAGACTATAAGCTGCAGAGAAAGTGCCAGCCCTCATTGGTAGAAGAAATTTCTTCAACTGAGAGCTCTCTGTACCAATGGGAGTTGCCTATACCAATAAAATCACAAATCTAGTCCTCATCCCTAGCTCTATAGCATTTAATATCAACTACATAGCAGGAACTCAGTAAGTGCTCATTGAGCGTAGAGGGTGAGCTATGAGAAAAAGACACTTTTCAAACTGTTTTGGGCAAGGATTGGCCTATGTTTGGCTTCTCTAAAACCCTACACAGCAATTTCTAGTGTCTTAGGAACTAAGGTTAGCTGAAGGCATGTTACAGTCTCTCAGGGTTTGCAGAACTGCCCCAACAAAGATGATCACTGGTGACATTATCAGTGCCCTTTGTGGGAACCTTTTTTAGGCTCATGGCCCTGTGTCCACCTTCTATGAATCATCCATCAGCAACTCTCTGATAACCATGTAACCTTTATGGTCCAATGGCACAAAGTTTGTGTTTTTTCTTTCGTTAACCAGACCGGAAAGCCAAGAAGGTTTCAGTATCTGTCATGTGGCTAGACAGGAGAGACTAAATTATATGCAAATGCAAACCCACATGTAAAGCAGAATTGTAATATGCAAACTCTCCTAGATACCACCTCGTGGACCCCTGGACAGCAAGTATATGAAAATCACCTGATGGAAAAAGCAGCAGGTGGGGGAAAGAAGGAAGTAATGCCTGAGTGGTGTGGGTAAATGGGGTCAAGTCCAACCTGGGGCACAAAGGTGGAAGAATTTTTAAAATTTGATCTTTGTAAAAGAAAAAAGAAAAAGTCAAACACCCAACACTTGAAATTCATTTAGCCATAAAGTCAGTTTCTTACAGACATCAATCTTAACCATAGGAGAGATAATTTAATATGGGTTGGGAATTTGTAGTTGAAACCAAATATAACCTCATCTCCTATTGAAGTAGTGAAGATGGACAGCTTTCAACTTAATGCACAGTATCTAATATATAGGCTTTCTTGAAAAAAGATAACTATTGCCATATATTTTGGATCCTCTCCTATGTTCTGCTGTGTATATGACACGTTTTTCCTTTTATTATATTTAAGTTTATAATGTTTCTTTTTCTTGTAATGTATTTAAGTTTTAGTATTTGTCTAAAATGAAGAAAAAAAACAGTAAAAAAGAGACTTGTGAATTGAAATGAATCACTAATAAATGGAATGTGTAGAGGAGCTCTTTTTGATAGGTATTGTTAAAGTGTGTGACCGTTCTAGATTCAACATGAAACAGAAAAGGAACCGCAGGTAAGCAACTTAGTATTTTATTCCTGAAAAATTGGTAATCCTTGGTTGGTGGGATTCCAATCCTTTTCATCAGTTATTTAACTATAAACTTTTATGTGTATGGACCGCTAGGTGGCAAAGTGAATAGAGCACTGCGCTTGCAATCAGGAAGATGAGTCTTCCTGAGTTCAAACCTGGATTCAGACCCTTAGTAGCTGTGCGCCCCTGGACAAATTGCCTGTTTGTCTCAGTTCCTTATCTGTAAAATGGACTGGAGAAGACAATGGCAAATCACTCCAGTATCTCTGCCAAGGAAACCCCAAATGGGGTCACAAAGAGTCCAATAACGACAGAAAAGACTCAACAACAACAAAATATATGCATGTGTCTTTTCCCTCATTAGAACACAAATTCCTTGAGGGCAAGGGCATTTTTGCTCTCCAACCCTCCCACCCCCATATACCTGGTGCTTTGCACAGTGCCTGGCACATGGGAAATGTTTAATAATTACTTGCTGATTGATGACTAGCAGAATCGTTGAAGATTGCTCCACTGGAAAGTTAGGGATCTTTTCCTCTGTATCAAATCTTCTCTAGTCTTGAGTGCCATCAATCCTTTTCAACTAGCAAGAAAATATGACCCTAAAATGATCTGTTTAAATGTCTCCATGTGTGGGTTTCAAGGTGTAGCATGACTTGAACTGACTAGCCTTCTGGAAGCTTATCATTGAATCACAAAGACCATAAGGGCACATCTACTACAGGCCCCTGCCTTTGGATCAAGGAATGGCTGAACCAACGACTAATACACTTGGCACATCCTTTCTTGGTTCCTTTTTATTTTTCACACTCACCTCTCATTCACAAAATGCCATATGGCCTATATTTCCTGGCTCTTCAGAAGAAGCAACTCAATGTAGCACAAAGAGGGCCTCAGATAACTGCCCTTCACAATGGTCCCTCAATGCTCTTTATGGGTCTTATAGAGTTATAAGGGACATTGGAGGTCATTTAGTTCAACAGCTTGATTTTACGGGTAAGGCACCCGAGAGGACATTACACAAATAGTAAGTATCAGAACTAGGATTTGATACCAGATCGGCTGACTCCAAATCCTTAGCTCTCAGTTGTTTATGTTGTACCTTGCTGCTTCTTGCTCTTAGCTTTTTGGAGGGTTTGATCTATTTTTTCCCTTGAGTTCTACTTTGAACTCTATATAACTCGGACCTTTTGGAGGCATATTTATTGTCACTTCAAAGACAGAGACTTGTGAGGACAGCATTCAAAAAAGTTTTCCATAGCTTTCTAGGGACTACACCTGCAATTAAGGTATCTTACCATGAGAATAGGCAGGCCTTGATTAACGATGATAATGATTGGCACTTATGTAACTTTACAAGGCAGGTGGTGCCGTTGACAGAGTTTGGGGTAAAAACTCATCTTCCTGAGTTTAAACCAGCCTAAGATGCTTACCATCTGTGTGACCCGGGGCAAGTCGTAGAGGCTTCTTCCAGTCTGACACCTACGATCCTGTGAAAAATGGAGGTAGGGAGAAGCTGCTGTATCATGTCTACCTACGACGCTGATAAGTGATCAAGACGAGGCTGTTGGCAGGGAAGTGGATGATGGATGGGGGACCGTTTTGGAGAAAGACTCAATTGTCAGGGTAGCTAAATGTGTAATAGGGATGAAAGAGAGGGAAAAGTCAGAGATGAAGGAAAACTGAACCCAGGTAACTGAGAAGGATGTTATCACTGACAAATTGGGATGAAAAGGGAAAGCTAAGAGATACAGTAGATAGTGGAATTATTGGCTCCTTCATATAGGACAGTATGCCTCTCTAAATGCTGGCAAAGATCTTAGCTTTTTTGACAACTTTATCACACTTCTGTCTTATCTCTAAAACCCTCAGTTTCAGACAAACTATTGTTAGCCATTTGTTTTCTATAAAGTACCTATGAAAAGGGTTTTTTTTTTTTTAACACTGAGCCTGGAATCAGGAAAACCTGAGTTCAAATTCAGCCTCAGACACTTACTAGCTATGTGATCTTGACCAAGTCATTTAACCTGTTTGCCTCAGTTTCTTCATTTGTAAAATGGAGATGATAACAGCACCTACCTCCTAGGGTTGTTGTGAGAATTAGTTGGGATACCTGTAAAGTGACTAGCACAGTGCCTGGCACATAGTAGGTGCTATATAAATGCTATTATTATGAAAAGCCAGGCCATGGCCTTATTGTAGAGTATCTGGAAGAGTGTACAAACATATCCTAAATTTTATGGGGAGGGAGGAGGGTTGAAATGGACTACAGGCTCTCAAAAATTTGACAAGGCAATCAAAACAGCTAATGTGTTGTTAGGCTACCTTAATAGACAGTCTGCAGAACAAAGGCGGTATATGGATGGTCCCATTTTCTTCTGTGTGGTCAGATCACATCAGGAGCAGTGTTGCAGTGTTTTGTTGGGTTCCAAATTCTCTCCCTTCCTCCAGCCCCTCCTCCACCCATTGAAAAGGCAAGCAATTTGACACCCATTATACATGAGAAGTCATCCAAAACATATTTCTATATTAGTCATGTTGCAAAAAAAGAAAAGAAAAATAAAGTGAAAAAATGTTTCAATCTTCATTCAGAGTTCATTAGTTCTCTCTCTGGAGATGGACAGTATTTTTCATCATCAGTCCCTTGGAATTGTGTTGGATCATTGCATTGATCAGAATAGTCAAGTCTTTCACAGTTGATCATCATACAGTATTGTTATTATGTACAATATTCTCCTGGTTCTGCTCACTTCACTTTGCATTGATTCATAGCAATCTTTTCTGGGTTATATTTTAAGAGTGATATTCATAAGTTGGGGTGTTTCTAGAAAAGAGAGAGGATGAGGAAACTAAGGACTGGAAACCATGCTATTTAAGAAACAGAGACATCTGGGACAATGTAAGACATAGGAACAAGACAGTCATGCCGCTGGGCATGTCAGTCTCCCCCTTTTACTCATCTTCCTTTGGTTTTCACCTTTCATCCAACTCTCACCTTTGACTCCAAGAAGCTGTAGCATGTACAGTGTAACACTATCTTGGCAGATGACCTAAAACAGGTTGAGGGTGACCAACAGGCCTAAAACATGTCAGTGAGTCAGGGGGATGTCTACCACAAGCATAAGAAAATACCCCTCCCCGCAATGAGCACATAGGAACAATCTGTTCCAGCAGCCATGAAGGTGGCTGAGGCAGGTGCTGTGGAAAGCTGAGAGCTTGGTCAGACATCAAAGATGCCAAAGTCATCCACTACCTCCCAGGCCATTGCCATCCTGACTTTTGATTTGCCACTGGATTTCAATGACTCTGGAAGAGAAAGAGTGACTTGCATGTGAACTAGATTTAAGTGAAGCAGAATTGCACAAAGTTGTTGGTCTCACTCTTTCTTCCAGAGTCACTGAAGTCCAGTGGCAAGACAAATGTGTTTCATCGCCAAGTAAATTCTCTGTCTGCAGGATTTTGTCCTTTGTCAGTTCTTAAATACTCCAATGAATACAGCTGCTGCAGAAGTTACAGACTGATGGCCTTTTTTGAAAGAAGTCTGTTCTGCCTGTACAACCTTAGGTAAGTCACCTTACCCTATCTAGTTCTCAGGTTTCTCATCTATAAAAAGAGGGGCTTGCACTACAAGGCCTCTAAGGTCCCTTCTAGCTCTCAAATCTTAGGTAGAATACAATAAAATACAGTTGACTCATGGAGGTTACCTTAGAGATATGACAAAGGCCAAATTTGAACACAGTTGTCTCACAACCTTTTATTTTTTTGGCGGGGGAGGGGGAGAGGAGACAGGAGAGGATGAATAGGCAACATTTTACCATCTTACAGTATTGCAAAGTTCTTGTTAAAAGCAGCACTGCACTGGATTTGTGTCAAGTCAATACCAGTCAAGACAGTATTACCTTACATTCAGAATGATGGATAAAAACATTTACAATGGCAATTGCCATTAGTAGACTGTCAACAACTATTTATTAAACACTTTCATAGGCACTAGACTACTGGGGAGAGAAAAGAAAAGCCAAATTCTCTCTTCTTTCTCCCAAGGAGCTCACAATCTAATTGGGGAGACAACGTTCAAGCAACTATGTACAAACAAGATATAAATAGGATAAATCAAAATAGTCAAGTAAGGGAAGCCATTAGCATTAGGGGGGGTTGGGAAAGGCTTCTTGCAGAAGGTGGAATTTCAGTTGGAACTTTGTAATGACAAACAAAGAAGTAGTTAACACCTTGTTTCAGCTATTTAATTATTTCAGTTCTTGACTGCACCAAGTATTAAGATCCAGAACTTGTGAATCCCACAACTTGTGAACCCTAGAACTTGTGAACTCCTGCAACAGGAAGGGGAGGAGCTAATGACCATATCTAAGGAGAGGCCCATGCTGGAAAAAGTGGAACTGAGAAGGGAGCTCTTGTGGTGGAGGAGAAAACTTGTGGTATCCTGGCACTCTATGTTTGTCTGTTCTGTCTGTGTTGATGTTTGTTTGTGATACTTTCTACAGAAGCCCTGGGACCTTAAGGGAAGCCCTGAAAGAGGATTTTCCGGTGTCTGTTTATAGAGGTCCTGGAGGAGGGATTTGGAGATCCTGGGACTGTGCTGATGATTTGTGTTGATCTCTTGGACCTAGTTTGTGGGTCTGAGTTGATTTCGCAGGCAGATAGTGAACTGATGATGGTGCCAGAAATGTGTATGAATATTATCATGGTTCTGTTAAGCTTTGTCTTCCCAGAAACAGGAACTGTGAAGGACTTGAGGTGGACTGGACACTGTCAACTTCAATATGGAATGGGAACTGGACAAGGAACTGGATGAAGAAATGGACAAGGAGCTGGACAAGGAACTGGTAGTTGCTTGCTTTTGAACCCAGGTGACAGTTGTGTAGATTTGGGCAGGAGCTGGGACCATGGAAGAGGAACCATGGAAGCTGAGAGCCAGCCTTGAGACAAGATGAAAAGATCTTTTCTTGGGTGCCTAATGCTGACTGAGAAGATTATGATTTACTATGACCTGAGGTGGAGAACTTTGACCTTTGTACTTTGTGTCCATTAAGGAGACAAGCCTCCTTAAGGATGACTGAATTAAGGACTCACTAAATGACTGAGTTACTAAATGACTGTACTTTGTTTAAAACTATGTGGCCACTTTGGTGAAAACTATGCAGCCATTTTAGTAATAAGTTGTTATGTCATAACACTGTGAATGCTGTACTTTGATTTCTGTGAATATTTTGCCTTAATTTACTGCTGAATAAATAGAGAGTTCACTATACTATGTAATCAGAACCTTGAAGCTGTTCACAGCAGCAGTCCTCTGGAAAGCTGCTCATGCTTAGCTTTACAAATCTAAGAGAAACTAAGGAAACCATAAAGTGAATATGAGGAGGGAGAGAATTCCAGGCATGGGGGAGGGGAAGATCCAGTGAAAATGTCCAGAGTGGGGAGAAAGAGTGTCTTATGTGAGGAACAGCAAGGAGGCTAGGTACAGGATCATAGAGTTTGTGGAATGAAGTAATATATTAGAGGACTGGAAAGGCAGGAAGGAGCCTGTTTATGGGGGGCTCTAAGAGCCAGAGGATTTGTTCCTGGAGGGAAGCCAATGGAGTTAACTGAGTAGGGCGGGGGGGGGGCTCACATGGTCAAACCTGTGTGCTAGGAAGAACAATTTGCCACTACTAGGTCTGTATCCCAAAGAGATAAAAAACAAAAATGAATTTTTGTACAAAAATATTTATAGCAGCTCTTTCAGTGGTGGCAAAGAATTGGAAATTGAGGGGATGTCCATCAACTGGGGAATGATTGAATAAGCTGTAGTATATGATTATGATGGAATATTACTGTACTATAAGAAATGATGAGCAGGATGCTCTCAGAAAAACCTGGAAAGACTAACACAAACTGATGCAAAGTGAAATGAACATAATTAGGAGAATACAATATTGTATGATAATCGACTGTGAACGACTTAGCTATTCTCAGCAATACAATGATCTCAGACAATTCCAAAGGATTTATAATGAAAAATGTTATCCATCTCTAGAGAAAGAAGTGGAATGCAGATCAAAGTATACCCTTTTTTACTTTATTTTTCTTATGTTTTGTGTGTGTGTGTGTCTTTTCTTTCACAACAGGAAATAATATGGAAATGTTTTGCATGACTGCACGCATATAACCTATATCAAATTTCTCGTCTTCTCAATGAGGGGGAGGGCGGGAGTAAGAGAATTTGGAACTCAAAATATTAAAAAAAGCATGTTAAAAATTATTTTTACATGTAATTGGGGAAAATATGATTTTTTTTAAAAGAGAAAAAAAGGAAAGAGCAATTTGAAATCTGAGGAGAGGATGGCTTGGAGTGGGGAGAGACTTGTGGCAGGAAGACCAACCAGCTATTGTAACTGTCCAGGTGTGAGGTGATGAGGGTCTGTGTTGTGGAGGTGGGAGCGTCAGAGCAGGACAGATAGAATTGATAGGATTGATCAAATATTGAACAGGGTGAGCTAAGAGAGAGACTAGGAGGACAGTGGTGCCATCTTCCAGATGGGTGGAAGAGAGAAGGATTTTGGGGAAACAATAATGAGTTTAGTGTTTGTCATTCTGAGCTGAAGATAAATACGGTTTGAGATGTCTAAGAATAGATAGATGGAGATTTGAAAATGGAGGTCAGGAGAGAGAGATTCAGGCAGAACAAACAGATTCAATAGTCATCTGGATAGTGGTGATAACTGAATCTCTTGGAGCTAAGGAGATCAACAAGGGATAAATTAAAGAGAAGAGAAAACAGAGAGGTCAAGAAGGATAAGGATTGAGAAAAGGCCATTAGACATGGGCATTGCAGGTAGTAGGGAAACAGCTGGTGGACAGGGAACAATTGAAGATTTGTGATAGAGAGGAAAATCTGCTGCAGAAGATGAGATAGAAAAGGAACGCTTTGGCAGGCAAAAGTATTAGCCTTGTTAAAGAGAAGAGTCACCTTTCTAAGTGAGACAGGTGAAACAGGAAAGAGTGGCAGAAGGCATTTGAGTAATATATGACAAGGAGGAGGAGATAAGAGGGAGACTGGTAAATAGCTTCAGTTTTTCAGTGAAATACAAGGCAAAGTTCTGAGCTGAGAGGGTGAAGGGGAAGGGAGGTGTATATTTGAGGGGGGGAGTTGGGGGCAGGATAAAATGGTTTGAAAAAGCAGCTGTGGTAAGTGGAATAAAAAATAGATGTGAGAGGTAGAAAAGGACTGCCTAGAAGCAATGAGGACCCAGTTGAGAGTACATAACATAAATTTGTAATGGATCTAATTGTCATGTTTTCATAATTTTCTCCAGCTTTGTTTGGCAGCAAGTAGAGTAGGAGTAAAGGCAGAGAAGATGGCAAGAGAGCAAGATAGTAAAAGGGGGAAAGTGACTTGAGAGAAGAGGACAGAGTAGAGATGAAAATCACAAGTGGTCAAGACATAGAGGGGAAGAGAGAACAGTCAGTGCAGGCATGATGTGAAAGAATTGAGGGGATGAGGCATTAGAGGTAACCACACAGCCTAAACATTAATACTATGAAATACAAAAAGCCATTTACATGAATACCTACATCTTTTGAAAAATTTGCCAAATAAGAAAACTATAGAGAAAAAAATCTTACAGATAATTATTTTATTTAACAAACATAAAATTTTAAAGAGGAAAAAATTAAATGAATGTTGTTACTTAGCAGTTAAAAAGACTTTGGATTATGTTTGAAATCATTAATTTTACCTGCAAATGAAACAGAGGAAACAACCTGTTCTAATCAGCTTACAATAAGCACGTGATCTCAGTGGACACCGATAGACTTTCCTTTCTATGAGAGCACATGAGCTGTAGACATCTGCATATTTAATGGCTCTGTTTTTTCTGACTGTCGGCCATTCTTCTGTGGTTTTCGATGGCTCTTCTGAGCACTACGTCTTCCACAAGATCTGTCAACTTTACATCTGTATGACTACAGCCAACTTTGGGGCAGCTGTCAGAGAGGAAAAACAAAAACAAACTCAATTATAATCCAGAGGTTCTATACTCCATATTAATTTATTGTAATAGCAATGTCACATATGTAACAGAGGCGAACAGGCTTTGCAGATAGTATTTCTATTGTAAACTGATTTAATATTTAAATTTTAAAACGGGAACATATGCCAAAAGAAGTTTTAAGTCTTTAAAAACAGGAAAGACACCCATCTGCCTGTTACTGTTTAGATGGTAGTTCAAAAAGCATCTAAAAGCAGAGGGCTGTTCTTTCCATTCTTATGATTAAAAGCAACTATCTCATCTGGTCCTGTGTTTTGTAACAGTCTAATATGCTTATCGTATTATAATATATATTAAAACTTATCTCTACTAGTCTGTAAACTCCATGAAGGCAAGAACTCAACTTTACATTTCTCCCATAGAATAGCAAAGTTCTCCCCACAGAGGATATAGTGGTATGTTTTATCCCTAGAGCAACATATTTTCAGCCATCCATAATAATCCATTTCTCATTTCTAAAAATTTTGTAGAAAGAAGATGCAAAAGCCAAAAGTCTCTCTCTGGCATTCAAATCAAGAAACTTTTATTAAAACATCTGTTTAATGAATTGCATTGTGCTAGGTGACATATAAAGCTGAAACAAGATTCAAAGGTGGATGAGATAAATACATAAATAATTATAACAGGAGCCCTAAGTACATAAAACATGTCCAGCCAGGGAAGTTTGGCAGAATAACAGAATGGCTTTACTGGTACAAGAAATCTAAAGCTCTCACTGTTTAACACTTTGGCAAAATGGAATACTAAGTGTAGGAATAAATCTCTTGGATTAGGACTATAATACGCACTAGAATGATCTATTTCATAAGTTAACTTAGAGAATAGCTAGCTCTTGGGGATGGAAAGAAACAAGTATCTGCCTCACAGTGTGAAGTAATGGAAAGAACGAGGGACTTGGAGTCAGAAATACCTCTGTTCTAGTCCCAGTTCTGCAATTGACCATGGACCTTAGATTCAGCATATGTAAACTAAAGATAATAATACTTTCACTAACTATTTCACAGGATTGTCGTGAGAAAAGTTCTCTGTAAATAGAGATGTGATAGTTAAATGTGAGCTTATTCTTCTTTCTCTTACATACACCATGGTGTACAAAACTCAATGATCCAGACAATGAGTAATATTTTTGGATAGGGAAGTGGATTGTGAGGTGGTGAAGACCTCCTGATGACATAATATGGTTTCAATTAGTGAAACAACAGACATTCTGAGAACCACTGATGGATTCAAGCACATAGAAAATTAGTTTCAGTTTGGCTAAGTGTGAAGAAGTGTACTTATTAGGGAAAAAAATCATAATACATAAGATGAAACTCTCAGAACTTAGGGGAAAAAAGACTGATGTTATTTTAGTTACAAAAATTCAACTCAGTTATCTTCTCAGGAAATTGAAAAACAAAACACAATAAAGCAAAGAAGAAACAACTCCCTGGAAGTGCTTTTTACCAAATGAAATTACAAAAAAACCCTTAATGACACTGTCACACCATGGACAAGGGCACTCCCACTGCCACAGTAACAGCACAGAGAACATTTTATAGCCATTAGTCCATTAATCCCTACAACACCCTGGTGAGCCAGTCAGGTGTGTCAGTTCCTTTCCTTAAACCCTCATGTCATCATAGTTCAGGACTCAGAGACTATTGGCTTTGGAAGAGAGGCTTGGTTTTTGAACTTATGTCACTGATGAGGACAGAACATTCCATTTGGGCAAAGAGCTGTCTATTGGGTTTGTGAGACTTAAGGAGTGCCCAGGTCAGAACCAACCTGGGCACCAGGATCTGGCTACACAGTCTGACTACAAGGTAGAAGCTCCTGAAGCCCTTAGGATTCAACAAAGCAACAAAAAGAAAGAGATGGAAATAGAGGGTCAACTACTGGGATTTGATGCCCCATGACAGGCACAGTGAATTACCCTATTATGCATACCTTAATTCTCAAATAAAGACCAGTTCATGGTTAATGAAGTAACCAAAAAATAGTCTTTTTTTCTACTGTTATCAATCTGTCTAATATGCATGTGAAGGAACAAATGTTTCTGAAATAGTTTGTTCCCTTTGTAAAAAAAAAAAGTGGGACAGAGGTAGGGAGATGGAAAATTATTTTTTCAAAACCTCCCTTGGAAGAAGGCAATGAATGATTTGCATTTTACAAATAAGGAAACTGAGTCTCAGAGAGGTTAAGTGACTTGCCTATGTTTAAGGACTAGTAAAATGGCAGAGCAGAGACTCAAACCAATCCACTCTTCTTTTCAGTGCATCACTCTTCCCCCATCTCTTCTTCTCAGCAGAGGGCTTCAAATAATACTTTATTAATAAAAACGGAGGTCATGTATAGTAAGCTTGCTCTTCTCTGCAATGGTACACCTTAAAATTTCTATCATTCCCTTTTCTCCTTGCCAAGGGCAGCTCTCTGCTTGTACTCTTAGTTCTACACTCTCTTGTTTTTTCTTGGAGCTTGTTCCTCCCATAATTTGCTTCCTACCTACCTCTTCTCCCTCAGATCCAATCTCTCTTTAAGCACTAGTTCCTGTCTTGCTACTTACAAATACATTTCAATCTCCTATATCCTTAAAAATGTCTTCACTTGACCAGGACATTCTCTTCTATATCTCTCCTCCCTTTCTTAGCTTAACTCCTAGGAAATATTATCTTGCTGTTTCCCTTTCCTCACCTCCCACTCATTTTCAGCTTAGTATATTCTGACTTTTGTTACCATCACTCAACCAAGACTGCTCTCAACAACGTCACCAACAATCTCTCAATTGGACTTTTCTGTCTTCATCCTTCTTGGCATCTCTGAAGCTTTTGACATTGTTGACCATCCTCTCTTTCTGGATACCCTCTTCTCCCTAGGTTTTCATGATCCTGCTTCTTCCTGGTTGTCTTCCTATCTGTCTGACTATTCCTCAGTGCTGAATTATCATCCATGTTCAACATCCTGGGCATGAATCTACTTCCAGGACTTTGTCCTGGAGCCTCTTCTCTTGCTCTACTCTCTCTCTGCGTTCTCATTTGCTCCAGAGGTTCAACATCTCTGTGCAGATGGCTTCCAAATATACATATCAATCTCTCTTCTCTTGTCTGAACTCCAGAGCTCTACATCCAACTGCTTGCTGCACATCTCCACCTGAATGTCCCACAGGCATCTCAAAGTCATCATGCCTAAAATGGAACTGAACTTCCTCCATCTTCACTTCCTAATTCCTGTTGAGGACACCATCATCCTTCTAATAATACAAATATGTAACCTCAGGGTCACATTTGACTCTTCCTTTTCTTTTATACACCCATATCCAATCATTTTCTAAGTTGTGACCATCCTATATCTACACCATCACTTGCATTTTTTTGCCATTTCTTTAGTCAGCCACCATCCTACTAGCTCTGGCACTCAGCATCTTTTGCCTGAACGACTGTAACAAAATCCTGACTAGTCTCCTTGCTTTCAGGATGTCCCCTGTCATTATAACTCTATGGCTAAAATGATATTCCTAAAGCACAGTTCTGGCCACATCATTCTCTTAAGAAGCTTCAATAGCATTTCTAGAATAAAATACAAACTACTCTGTGTAGGATTTAAAGCACTTCACAATCTGGCTCCATTCCACCTTCTCCAGAGTTATTTCTCATCCCTCCCTTCCTGTACTCTACAGTTCTTCTAATTGGTCTATTCGTTGTTCCTTACACATGACATTCCATCCCTGGCCCCCAGCCTTTGCCTAGGTTGTCCCCCATGTCTGGAAAGTGCTCCTTCCTCAGTCTATCTCTTGGAATTCTTGACTACATTTAAAGTTTACCTGCAGTGGTAATGACTACATGAAGCCTTTCCTCAACTTCTCAGAAGTTACCGCTTTATCCCCAAATTTACTTTGCATACATTTTGTATTTATTTGTGTACCTATTGTTCCCTATTCTCCTCTTCCTCTCCCTGCCTACCTCCCCCATGTAAGAATTTAAAGTCCTTAATGGTATGGACTGTTTGGTTGTTTTTTTGTTTGCTTGTTTGTTTGTTTTTTGTCTCTGGCCAGGGACCATATTCAATATGAACTCTGCAAAGCAGGATGATATATACCACAAAGCTCTGCACACACCAGGCATTTAATATTTGTGGAATCAAACTGAAAACTCCCTTAGAACAGAATAAGGACTTAAATTGCAAATATTTTGGTCTTCTCCAAAGCCACTGCAGAGTCTCAGAAGTTGAACCTATATGACTCAGACAGTATCCCAAAACACAATAAACCCCTCTAATTCATCAAAGTTTAATTAGAACACACTAGGAAAAAGAAATGTAAGACATCCCAAATTGAATGCTGGTCAATCCAAACATGGAGAACACAACTTCTCATCAAGATTGCACATTTGGCCATGAACTTATCAGGTCAAAACTGACACCACATCAATGACTTCTTTAAGAAAAAATCCTAGAGAGATTTTGGACTTTTCACTGAAATTTAGTGTGGTTATCAACTCTATCATGGAATGCTGTTTCTTCCTCAATATCATAAGGAAACATGATTATCTTTGCATAATAACATTATGCATAATAACATAATAACATCAATAACAGTTTAATGAACCAAATATAGTGTTATTTGGTTACAAAGTACTTTTGCATAGGTTTTCTCTAATTTGAGTTTTATAAAATCCACTTAGGATATTATGCTCATATCTCAAACTCAATCTCCTCTCAAATCCAATCAGTTGCCAAGTCTGGCTGTTTTTGTCTCGAACGTCTTTTTCATTTGACTCCATTTCTCTATTAACAGTTGTCACTTTATTTCAAATCCTTATTACCTTTCAACAAGACAATTATTCATTTGTAAGATAATTTTATAATGACGTTAATAAACATCAGCAAATATAAACATTTTGATAATCAAAGGATAATTAAAAGGTGGATTGTACATTAAACTGTGAATTTATATTATGTAAAGTTTATTTATTCTTCATTTTTTACTATGGGCACTTTTCAAAGAAGATAAACTAATTTCAAATAGCAGTTCCAACACAGCCCTGCTTGTCTATATTCCTTTCCAAATATCTTTTTGTTCTCTTTATTCCTTTAATGATTCAATGACTCTTCTTCCTTTTTGGAGTAGTTATCACTATCCGTATCTTTTTCTATCTGACATCCCTCTTCCAAGAACTTATCTTCTGGAGTCATACTAGTCAAACCTTATTTCTCTTTATAATGTTGAGATCAGTGTATACATTTATCTTTGGATCTCCTCAGTTTATTCTGCATCAGTCCATATTAGTCCTTCAAGTGTTCCATGAATCTGTCCTTGTCATCATTTGTTATATCATAATACTATATAATTGCATTCATATACCACAATTTGCCCAGCAGTTCCCCACCTGCTCTTTAGTTGGAGCTCTCTGACTTGACAAAAAGAGCTGCTACAAGTATTACTGTACATTGCTTTTTCTTTGATCTCCTTGGGATATAGGATTTTGTTTGTGCAGAAATTTTACCATTTATATAATCAAAATGATTCACTTTATCTCCTGTGATCCTGTCTATCCCTTGTCCAATGAAGAATTTTTCCCATATCTACAGTTGCTAAAAAAAAACCCCATTCTTTTATAAGTTATGATATGACCTTTAACATCCATAGTAACCATTTTAAGCTTATTGTGATATATGGAATAAGATGCTTATAGAAACCTAATAATTTCAGTTTTCTTAGGAATTTTTAAAATAGTTAATCCTAATCCTAGTATCTGGAGTTTGTGGATTTACCAAACATTATGTTACTATGGCTATTTGCTTATGCATCTCTCATGCCTGATTTGTTCCAATGATCAACTTTTCTATTGATTTTTCTATTTTTTAACCAGCACCAAAGAGTTTATGAGGCATCCAGATGGCTAAGTGTTGGACTTGGAGTTAGAAAGACCTGAATTCAAATCCTGCCTCAGATACTTACTAGCTGTGTGACCCTGGTCAAGTCACTTAACCTCAGTTGGCCTCGATTCACTGAAGGAGAAAGTATGAAGAGTACAGTATGTCAGGGAACAAGGTGTAAGAAGTATCTTTGTCAAGAAAACCCTATGCACAGTATTGGGGTGCTGTGGTCCACGGGGTCATGAAGAGTAGGACACAACTGAACAATAACAGCCCAAGAGTTTTGATGATTACTGCTTTATACTATCTTTTGGTGCTAGAACCCCTCTGGCATAACTGCCCTGTTGTGGCAGAGGGGATTGTGTAGCCTAATGAAACCCAGGATGGAAAAGTCATAATGGAAAGTTCTGACAAAAGGTGATCCACTAGAGAAGGAAATGGCAAACCACTCCAGTATCTTTGGTTCAGAGTAGGAGTTTGATAGGATATCTTCTTTTCCTGTTTTTTTAAATGCACAATTTAGGTGATACTAGGATTAATTTTTCTTTCTTTAAATAGTTGACAGAATCCACTTGAAAATTCACCTGGTCTTGTGTTTGTTTGTTTGAGTTCCTGTATGTCATGTTCACTTTCTTTATCTGTTTGGAATATTTAAAATCTCTACTTCTAATGTTAATCTAAGTTTTTCATAGTTTTGTAAGTATTAATCTTTTAAGTAATTAGTTTTGTTGGTACATATATGGACAAAGCAGTTTCTAATAATCTACTTTATCTCCACTTCATTTGTTGTAAATCCTCTTCTAGCATTCTTGTTTTTGTTTTTTGCTTTCTGGAGAAGGGAAGGCAATTGGGGTTAAGTGACTTGTGTAAGGTCACATGGCCAATAAGTGTTAAGTGTCTGAGGTTGGATTTGAAATCAGGTCCTCCTAACTCCAGGACTGGTAATCTTCACTGTGCCACCTAGCTGCCCCCTTCTAGCATTTTTTATGCTGGCAGTTAGATTTGCCTATATTTTAAATCATATTGGCTAAAGGCTTATTATTTTATTAGCTTAAAAAAGTTCCTAGTGTTACTTATTAAATTGTTTTTCTTTTTAATTTTACTTCTTTGATTTTCATAATTTCTATTCGTGTGTTTGACTGGAGATTTTAAATTTGTTATCCTTTATAACCTAATCCCTTTCTACCTTTCTAGGCTTCTTACACTTTGCTCCCTGACATACTGTATACTCTTCAATCCTGCGACAACCACAAACAAGTCACTCTATCTCTCAAGCTATTAATAGCTATATGAAAAAATGTTCCAGAACACTAATAAATAGAGAAATGTAAATTAAAGCAACTCTGAGGTTCCACCTCACATCCATCAGACTGACAAAGCTGACCAAAAGGGAAAATGGTCATTGCTGAAGGAGCTGTAAGAAAGCAGGCAAATTAACTCTCTGTTGCTAGAGTTGTGAATGAATACAGTCATTCTGGAAAGCAATCTGGAACTATGGCCCTAAATTACTAAATTGTACATTCCTAGTGACACCACTACTAGGCTTATAAAGAGGTGAAAGAAAGATCAGTATGACCACAAATGCAGAAATATTTTGTAATGCCAAGAAGCAGAAACTAAGGAAGTTAGGGTCAGAGAGACTTAGGATACAACATAAGATGTAATTTTATCTTGGGGGGAAGGAGGCACAGGCAATGTAGGAACTTCTTTTGACTCTGCACATTTGTTAAAAGAGTCTTGTTTTACCTCCCCCCCCCCGCAACCTGCACTGGGGGATGGAGGAAATGGGAGGGAAAGAAAATAAATTTTTGTAAATTAAAAAAAAAAGTTTAAAAAGAAAAGTGGTGGTTAAAAAAAACAAGGAAAATTAGGAGAGAGTGATATCTTCAAGGGAAGAAAAACAATCTAGTAGGAGATTGTGGTCAACAAAACTAAAAAAAATAAGGGGACAACGATAAAAGACTGAAAAAAACACTCCCGTTTTTGACGATTAGGAGATCACTGATTAACAGGTTGTGGGAGAAGCTCTCTGCTCTCCACCTCCAACCAAAGGGTACTGAAGAGTAAGAGTTCTAAGGCTGAAGTAAACTTTTAGGAGAGGGTGAAGTGATCCCTGGAGCGTGATGTTCAGAAGAGTGTAGCCAGGTGAGGATTGAAGAGATGGCTGGCTTGTTCAAATGTCATTTACTCCCCCACCCCTTCCTCCTTGTTTGCATAGACTTCTGCTTTATTACATGAGATAACTTTACCTTTCTTCCTTCCCTTTCCCACAATGCATTATTCTCCTTTTCCATTTTTCTTTTAAGATCATCAAGACACAATAGAATCACTCCCAGGTCTTCTGTCTAATTAGACTCCCTTTATGACCCCTGATGATAGGGATGAGAGGGGATACACACATCATTATCTTTCATATTAGAATATAAGCAGTTTATCATCACTATGACTGCTTGTTCAGTTTGCTTTTTTAGGTTTTCCTTGACTCTTGTTCTCTTCTCCTTTATAATAGTGGCTGCTAAATGGTGTGTGAACTTGGTTGTGGTTCCTCAGTATTTTAATACTTTCTGAGTGCCTACCATATTTATCCTCTGACCTGGATGCCCTGGATTTTGGCTATAATGCTCCTGGGAGTTTTCATTTTGGGGTTTCTTCTAAGAAGTGAACAGTGGGTTTTTTTTTCTATTCCCATTTTGTTCTGTGGCTCTAAGAGATCCGGGCAGTTGTTGTTTGTTTTTTTTAAAGATTTCTTGAAATATGATTCTAAGCTCTTTTCTTTTTTGTCATGGCATTCAGATCATCTAATGATTCTTAAATTTTCTCTCTTTAATCTGTTTTCTGGTTCAGTAGTTTTTGCTATAAGATACCTCATGGTTTTTTTTTGCTATTTTTTTCAATTTTGACTTTGTTTCAATATTTCCTTCTGTTTTAAAGTCATTAGCTTTTATCTGGTCCCTTCTTATTTTTAGGGAGTCTATTCCTGGGGGAAAGTTTTGTACTTCATGTCATAACCATTGTTCAGCATTCAGTTGTGTCCAACTCTGTGATCCCATATGGGGTTTTCCTGGCACTGGAGTGATTTGCTGTTTCCTTCTCCAGTGGATTAAGGCAAACAGAGGTTAGGTGACTTGCCCAGGGTCACACAGTCTTCCTTACTACAGGCCCAGTGCTTTATTCACTGAACCACCAAGCTGCCTCCATGTACCTCCTGTGCCAAGCTATTAATTCCCTTTCCAATTCTTTCTTCCATAGCTTTCATTCTTTTTCCATTTTCTCCAATACAGTATCCTTATTCATTTATAAAAACTTTTTAAAAACTTTTCTTATATTCTTTATTCAACTTTTCCAAGAATTCTAGCTGAATTTGTACCCAAGCTGCATCTTTCTTTGAGGTTTTAAATGTCATTCTCTTCTTTTGAATTTGAGTCTAGAACTTCTTGTCATTATAACATGGGGTATAGGGTATGTTCAGGGAAGACTAGTCCCTCTAGTGTGAGGGCTGCTTTCTACCTTTAGTGCCTACTTGACTCACCAAGCTCTCACCTGCAGCTCCAAGAAGCTGTGGCATGCACAGTGGCCATACCCTGGTAAACCCTTTTGGTATATGGGCTAAACCAGGTTGAGGGTAACTGAGGGGTCTTAAATCCTTCAATGAGTTGGGCAAGTATCTACCCCAAATATGTGAAAACTTTCCCCTGGCTGAATGGATGGATGAAAACAATTTGTTCCAATGGCCAGAAAGGTGGCTGAAGCAGGCACTGTGGAGTGCTTAGATCTTGGTTATACACTGAAGATATCACAAGCCTGTACACAGGTGGTCCAGGCCACAGAGTCGTCTTCTCAAGGGACTGAAATAGGAGTAGGATTTGGCAGCCTCCTGGGTGTCTGAATAGCCTTTTTAAAGGACTGCATTGTTCACCTTTTGGTGTGAGAAAGGGGCTAGAAAAGGTGCCCTAAAAACTGTCTGCTTCACCCAACCCTAGCCTGCTAATTGTAGCAACTGAATTGTCTTAGAAAGATTCTGGACATCACCTGGCAAGATAAAGTACCCAACGCTGAGGTCTTTTCTTGAGCTAAACTGCCAAGCATTCAAACCCTACTGCAGATAGTACAATTCTGATGGGCCACATTTTTTGAATGCCAAATGTATGTTCGCCTAAAAGACTTATTTTATGGAGAATTCACACAAGGCAAGCACTCACATGGAGGTCTGAAGAAGCAATACAAAGTCTCTGAAGAACGCTGGAATCAATTGCATGGCATGGGAGACACCGGCAAAAGATTGCCCAGCATGGTATGCTCCAGCATGGTTGTGCCTGCACCACAACAGGCACTGTGCTCTATAAATGAAGAATTGCAGTAGCTCAAAAGAAACGAGAGATGTGCACATTTAGACATAGCCACTCCAAATGTTTATGTGGAATATTTGTGCCCAACCTATGGTGGAGCCTTCCAAGCTCATGTTGGTCTGATCAGTCATGGTCACACACACTGTACCTTGACTACCACATAGTGATGTCATTTTGGTCCTCTTTGAGAATGATGGACAACAACCACCATTATAACATATTTATGGCAAGATTCTTTTTTTTGTTTGTTAATTCTTCCAGCATATTTCCTGACTGTGGACTTACCCCTTGGTCTGAGCTCTACATGTTCTTGACCTGGGTTTGGAGTTTCAGTAGAAAGAATGCTGCAGGACTCGGCTACTATGGAAAGCTCTGCTGGTTCTGACGGAACTGAGGGCTCTTGTTTGGCCTGATACTCCTGCCCTAGTTACTTCTCTACAGGTTTCAAAATGGGCTGGAAGTTGGAACTGAGGCTCTACTCTGCTACTCAGGCTCATTCCACAAAGCTGCCAAATCTAAGTACTACCCTCTTAGGTACAAATCCCTACCGAGTATGGACTGACGACCTTAAACCGGCTAGTGAGTAACAGGGTTGCCAGTTGGTACCTCTTCTTGAACCCCACACAAATTTAAGGTCCCTCTATATTGACTCTAGAACCTCTCCCAGTCTAGGTGTACAATCTCTCCCTGTGCTGTAATGGTCTACACAGCAAGTTCCTACACAGACCACATCCTCAGTGTTCACAGACTTCTGTCTCCATATGCCAACCCAGTCTGAAAAAATTCCTCACTGTGGTTTTTCCCTTGAGTTTCTTTGGAGCAGGGTTTAGTCTCACGTGTTTTCTAGATCTGTTTGGAAGACTTGGTGTGGAAGGGTCAATATACTTCTTGGTACTCCACTATCTTGGCCCTGCTGAGACACACATTTTTATGCTGACCAACTGAGGATTTCATTTTGCTTGACTATGATTATTTATTATGAGGTATTTGTTTTTATTTCTTTTGTTTTCCCAGATGAGGAAGAGGTGGGAGAAAAAATACTTGATAAGTGAAAAAAAAATTCATTAAAAAAAGACAAGCCTGACAAATCAATATTACACATAAAAATAACTTGTTACCTACTTTGATGTTTTTCTCAGAGCTTTGCCAGTTATAATACATTTCTTAAGTTTTTTGACAGTTCATTTTAAATATTCCCATTAATCTATGAAATGATGAAAATACTTTAAGCATGATCATTTGCACTTTAGAATTTTTCACAAGGTTCCCCCCAATCCACACAGTGCATATGAGGGAGAGAAAATGAATACTTGTTCATTGAAAAAAAATAAAATTTAACTTATAATAATTTTAAAAGATACCTAAAAAGAGATGACCCCTGAAATAAGGTCAGGCAATGGAATAAATGATTCAGGAAGAAGAATTAGCTTTATTAAGGAGCAAGGGATATCCCACCTTTTGTGATAGGAGAGAAAGAGGACAGGTAATGATACAGACAAGTTTTGAGGAATGTAATCAACATTAACCATCCTCGAAAGTGCTTTTTTAGTAAATCAGAGGGAGGAGCTTGGCTTTATCAACAACATTCCTCATAATTTCTGATAATCTAATTGAACTAAAATTCAGGTCATATTAAAAGACTCAAACCTTTAGTATGGAAGAATATTATACAGCTAACAGGTTTGGGGACACGATGTTTTTTAAAAGTTATCTACTTTATGGAGACCTTAAAATAACTGCATCAAAGCAAAAAACAAAAGCATTTAAAACACATTTATAAATAACCTTTGAAAGTAGTGAACATTTTAGAAAGAGATTATTCAGGTGGGTTACAAAATACAACATTATTTGTATTGATACCCACTTGAACTTTGTACCACACAGAAGCCCGTATTTCCATTAGGACTCCAATAGCTTCCTATTACCTCAGGATCAAATATAAACTCCTTTATCTATCATATCAAGCTTTTCACCACCTGTTTGTTTCCTACCTTTCCAGGCTCCTTACATGTTACTGCCCTGCCATCACTCAGGTTCATTAGACAAGACAATTTCACTCCTATCTCTGTGTGTCTCTTGACTAGCTGTCTCCCATGACGGCAAAACTCTTCCTCCTCACTTTGGCCTCTTGGAATTTCTGTTTTTCTCAAAGACTCAGCTCAAGTGCTAACTTGTATGTGAAACTTTTTCTGATCCTATCATCTGTTAGTGACCTGATCCCCAAACTTAGCTTGTATGTATTCTACAAGTGTACATGCCATTTCTCCCATCAGAATGTAAGCTATCAGGGCAGGGACTGTTTCACTTTTGTCTTTATATTCCCAGTGACTGGAGAGGTACTTTGGAAAAAATCACTGCTGACTGATAAAAATAAATACTGAATGAGCATCAGAATGTACTGTTTCAGAGCCCCTTCTCCACTTTTAAATTCAGTAAGAGACTGAGTATAAGCAGATTCTCCTTTTATTTACAGGCCCTAATAGAAGAATGCATGCTAGAGATGAATACCAGAATTGTATTGCCTATCCTTTCCTGGGACAAATTAGTAATGATGAAAAAATCGACTCAATTAACAGCATTTTAAAATCTATAATGCGCTTTCCTTACAAGCCTGTTAGGTAATCAGTACAAATGTTAATATTCCCATTTTACAGATGAGAAAACTGAGTTCCAAAGACACTGAGTGACTTGCCCAAGGCCACTGACTGAACAGGTGGCAGAGTTGACATTTGAATGCAGATCCTCTTACTCCATCTCCCAATGCCTTTTACACTGTATCATACTGCCTAAGGAAGTAAAAAATCATTATCCCTTTTTACTTTTAAATGAAGATACACATAACCTAGGAAAAATTTTCAAAGGGGGATAGAGGGACTCTGACAGCTAACCCTCCCCATTTTTCTCTTATTTTATGTGTATCTTACATATAAATTAAAATTTTGCCTTTACCATTTATTATGTGACCTTGGGCAATCACTTGACCACCTTGGATACATTTCCTTATTTGTAAAATCAGGGAACTGGACTGGAGATGGCCTTTGAGAGTCCTTATAGCTCTAGATCTATGATCCTAAAAGTCATGAAAATAATACTTTTAGATTTCAAAAAGATCTCAGAGATCATCCAGTCCAACCCCCCTCACTTTAGGGATAAGAAAACTGAGGCTCAGAAAGAGGAAATGACTTGCCCTTGCTGCACAAGAAGTTCACAGATGGGAATGTGGGTCTTCTGACCTTCCATTCCTTCCACTCCATAATGCTCCACTTTCTGAATAGCTTGCCTCTTTTTCCACACCCTTCCTGAGCAATTTATAAAATTTCCCCTCATGTATTATTTTTACAGAGAGTTAACTTTCATGTTTATGCAACTGCTGAGCCGAATATGATTGAGAATGGACATTTAAGTATTCCTTCCTCTGACTCTGCCAAGTTCAAAATATTTGCCTGAACAAAATGCTTTGGATTTGCTATGGTAAAGGAAAGAGCTATTGCTTTTTTTCTTCCTCGTGAACTCACCATGCCTTCTTCTTTCTTTTGTGTTTCGATTCAATAATTCTTCTAATGGCTTCCTCTTCATAGGTGTGTCCACATACTTTATTTTTTACTGGTTTCTTCATTTCCAACTGTAATCAAGAAGATTAGGTTTACAGGAATGATGACTATCACCTTCCAGTCAGCTCACTAAATTACCATTGCCAGGAGTTGGGATTTCAAGCACTAGCCTTTGTATTTTTCATTTAATTTTCCATTCGTGTGGGTAAGATAACAATTATTAAAGCAACCCACCAACATTGTACAATGCAGAACTGTTGGAAGCATCAATTTATTTCTAGACTTCTTGACCGACTGGCAGTCAGAAAACAAGCATGTACTTCATGGCACAGCAGTTCCTAAGCTCCTATCTTGCTATTCAATTCCCTCCACCCTCTACTCTAACTATGAAATCAAATCACTTTTTTGACTGAGTGGGTAAGTAAGCGCCTTTTCTATCAAAAAGTCTATTTAAGGCAAAGTACCTGAGTAATGGGGCAAATGAAGTTGGTCTGACTTTGGGTCACAATCATATCTTCATCTATTTGTTCTTCTGAATCCTCATCATTTGGGTCTACAGGAAGTCCACCTGTGGCAAAAAAGAAAAATACAACCAAGAGAAATATGCCTTTTAAACTAACATTTTGTTGGCTGCAAATATACAATTTCCATTCAGTATAGTTTAAACTAGTTATATAATATTTAAATATCACTGAAGAAATAATATGGATCATGGTCATACATAAATTCTGAGCAAAAAGAAATCTTTTAGCAAAAATACAACTTCACATTTATACAGTCATTTATAATTGTAAAATACTCATGTACATTATCTCATTTAATCCTCACTCACACTCTGTAAGGTAAGTAGAGCAAGAACTATGATATTCATTCTATATCCGAGGAAACCAAAGCTCACTGAAGTGAAGGGACCAAGGTCTCTAGGGCTGGCACTTGGTAGGGCTGGGAATTGACACCAAGCATTCTAAGGTCAGTGAGCTCTCCACTTTCTCACCTGGCCTTTCTCTTTTAAATGGCAGATAAAAGCAGTGTTGCTTTTATATAGCACCAAACCAAAAAGATGAAGAGGTATTCCTTCAGGGTTGATTGTAGAAAATACTTCACTGTGATGTCAAACTTCTGATTTTCCATCATGTTAAAAGCCGGGAAATCATAGGGTCTATGATCTAGTCAGTTAGTCAACTAGCATTTATTTAAGTATCTACTATGTGCCAGGCACTGTACTAAGCACTGAGAGATACAAAGAAGGCAAAAACACAGTCCCTGCCCTCAAGGAGCTCACATTCTAATGTAGGCAATAATATGCAAGACGTTATACATACAAGATATATACAGCGTAAATGGGAGGTAATCTCAAAGAGAAGGCCCTAGGGTGGGTGAGAGAGCCTGAAAAAGGTCTCTGAGAGAGATCCGAACTATAGAAACCCTCAGAGGCCATCGGATCCAATCTTTACATTTTACAGACGAGGAAACTGATTCCTTGAGGTATGAAATAACTTTAAGTTGCCCAAGTTTACATAGGTAGTTAAGTATCAGAGGCAAAATTTGAACCAAAATCCTTTGATTCCAGAGCTGATATTCCTTCTACTCTACCACACTGGGAGGTATAATTATAGATGAAAAACATGTGCTGAGGCCAACAAAATCAACCTTAGGCTTTTTTCTGAATTTCAGAGTGTTGAGGAAGCAAGCAAAGACAACTCAAATATGATACCCACAAACAGGGAAGGGTGAGTGGGGAACTTGAAAACGGTAGGTGATGACTGACATCAGTGAGCATGAAAGGAGAAGGTGAGCAAAACTGAGAATGAGGAAGAGTGTCAATGGTGACTAATAGCTCAAGGACTAGGAAACTAAAACACAGAGGACTCTGCAACAGCTAAAGTCTCCTAGAAACAAACATTTTCTTCAGTTGAAAGCTATGTTTATTTAAAGTGATATAAAAAGAATTCTACCAACATGTTTGTCCCATTTGGAAAAAATACAAAACCAGAATGGTAATTCTCAAAACAGTGGGGAAAAAAAATTATAGAAAGAAAGGAGAAAAAATATGAAAGACAAGGCATAAACTCTGAGATTCTACAATGTTTTATAAACAAACAAAAATCTGACTCTGTTAGTTGTTTATTTATAATAACTTAGTGACCTCAAGACATGAACATGAAAACATCAGAAAAACATCAAAAGGCAGGTGGTACGGAGAATATAGAGCCAATGCTAAACATAGTTTGGGGATCTAGAAAGGATTTTAGAGTTCAGCTAATCCAATGTCTTTATTTTATAGATGAGGAAATAGACTCAGAGAGGGAAATAGATTTGCTCAACAAGGTCACACAATGAGTTGTTATCTAAATTCATTACTATTTCTTCCCTGGCTGGGGAAACTTTTTGATTTGCTACTGCTTAGTAAATAGTTTCATCTAAACCAGGAGTTCTTAACCTGGGGCCCAGGGATATATTTTAAAAATATTTGGTAACTATATTTCCATATAATTGGTTCCCCTTGTAATTTCATGTAATTTATTTTATGCACTAAATATATTATCCCAAGAAGGGTTCCAAAAGTTCCACTAGACTGCCAAAGGGGTCCAGGATACAAAAAAGATTAAGATCTCTGATCTAAACAGTAAAAACTGTTAATTTTCATGGAGGTCTGCCTAACCTGAATGTAGAAAGCTAGAGCAAAGTATGTATTTTACAGCATACATACATACACACACACACACACATACATACATACACACTTACTGCTATATAAAACCATACATCCCATTCACTGGAAAACTTCAGATTTTAGGAAGATCACATTGAGATCTAAATTTCCAGTTCAGTTCAGATTCTTGGACATAACTACATGGCAAAGGCAGGAAGTAAATATATGTCTTACAATTACAGTAGGCTGTGCGGTAATTACAAAGGAGAATCCAGACATGGTCTTGTGGTCAGAAAATGCATTTGGTCATGGCCACACACAGACCTAGTATTAGTCAGTAAGTAGTCTGTCCTCAGGCAACCTAAATTTGGCTACCATGTTAGTCAGCCTGTTGTATGAAAGCCAGGAATAAAAGTTGATTACTATGTACTTTTTCAATTAGGCATGCACACATTTTTCTAAAAGCATCTCTTTCCTGTAAATTAGTAGCACATGAAGGAAATACTTTACAAATACTTGCTGCTTGGTGTAAAATGTTTATTGAACTTATGGTCATATATAATTTTAAATCTACTACTCAAAGATGCTATATTTTAGGATGGGGAGTTACTGCTTTGTGGCTCTCAGGGTCGACTGATGTAAAAAACAAAACAATAATGATCACAGAATTTGAGTTTTTGAAGGAACATCAGTAGCCATCCAGTCCATCCCATACATAAAAGGATGTATCCCTTTCAGAACATACTTAACAAGTAGTTATCTTGAAGACTGCCAAAATGGGAAGCCCATTAAAGTAGCCTAATTCACTTTTGGACAGCTCTACTTATTTGGAAGATTTTCCTTATATCAACCCTAAATTTATACCTTGGTAACATCTATCCATTGCTCATGTTTTGTCCCTTCAGCTCCAAAAAGTCATATCTAATCTCTTCCACATGCTAGGCCATCAAACCTGAAGACAGCTATCTAGCATGTCTCCACTGAGTCTCCACTTCTTCCAGACTAAAAACATCCCACTTTCTTCATCTGATGATCACAGATCCTGGGTTCAAAGCCCTTCACCTAGAAGCCCTCATCTAGATATTTTCCAGCTTATTAATAACGGCCTTCCAAAACTGTGGTGCCTGGATCTGAATACACCACTTCAGATAATTTCTTCCAAGGCCAGAGTCCAAAGGCATTTATGACTTCTCTGTTGAAGCTATGCCTCTCAAATCATTCCAAGACTGCCTTGGCTTTTGTGCCAGCCACATTACACTGTTGATTCATATTGGGTTTGCAGTTCACTAAAGTATAACAAGTCTTATTCAGGCAAACTGCTGTCTAATGATGCTTCTCTTATCTAGTAATTATGAAGTTGATTTTGAGTACCTAAGTATAAGATTTTATATTTATCCCTAATGAATTCAGTCTCAGAATTAGCCCAATGCTCTAATTCAGAGGTGGGAAACCTATGGCCTCAAGGCCATATATGCATATATGGCCCTCTAGGTTCTCAAGTGCTGTCCTTTGACTGAATCCAAACTTCACAAAATAGATACCCTTAATAAAAAGATTTGTTCTGTAAAACTTGGACTCAGTCAAAGGGCCATACTTGAGGACTCAGAAGGCCACAGGTTGCCTTGAGACCACAGGTTCCCCATCTCTGCTAATCTGTCAAGATCCTTTTGGATCTTAACTCTGTGTGGACTGAATATACTGCTCTTGCTTTTATTCAAGTAATTCATAACAAGGTCAAACACCACAAGGCCCAGGTGAAGCTCCATGTGGTACTCCCCTGGAGTCTTTCTCACATGATGGCACTGCACCATTAAATCATTCTTTTAGCAAGGTCACTAAACTAGTTTTATACCCATCTGCTTGAATTATTATCTAATTCATACCTCTATTTTCCCCCCACAAAAATAGCATGAGATATTTTGTCAAGACCTTTACTAGAATTTAGGAAAACTATATATATGCAGTATTTCCCTCATCCAGTAGTTTAGAAATACTGTCAAAACAGGAAATGAGGTCAGTCTGGCAAAAATCTGTCCTTTTTGGGGTGTGCGTGGCAAAATCTGTTCTTGATGATCATCATATTGCACACTCTATCATCATCCTCATGTCCCCTGAAATGAAACCTTGGATTCTACCCCTGTGACCTTAGGCCCTGAGAGGTAAGCTTTAGTCTCATCTTGTCCTGAAACAGTCCACTTCTACATCACGCCAATGAGTCCATACTCTCCTTTAACCCCATTAAGTCTTGTCTTCTTAGGGCAGAGTCTGTCATGCACACTTGTATTTGTATCCCCAGAATGTAGCATAGTGCTTGGCACATAAGGACTTAATAAATGCTGACTTTCTCTCTGTCTCTGTCTTTCTCTCTCTGTCTCTCTCTTTTGCCCCTCCCCTTTCTTTAACGATCTATTGTAGAATTTCCCCAGAAATCAAATTCAAGCTCACTGGCCTATAGTTGCAGACTCTGTTCTCTTCCCTTTTTTGAAAACTGAGACAATATTTGCTCTTCTCCAATCCTGTGGTTATCTTTCCTGTTTCCCACAATATTTCAGATTTAACAGTCAGTGGCTTGGCATTTGTCTGTCAGTTTTTTCAGGACTTGAAGATACAATTCACTTGGGTTAGGTGACTTGAATTCATCAAGGGCAGCTAGGTGCACTTTTACTATCTTTAGTTATCTTGAGTATAAGCTATCTGTTAATCATCTTAATAATTTAGATTTTTGAGTAAGATGCTAAATAACTTATTTTGAAAATTCTCTTGTTCTTCCTTAAAAACAAAAAAAGGATTCTGTAGTTTAACATATAAGCATCTTTTTTCAAATCAAGGGATAATTTCTTTTTTTTAAAATTTAATTGATTTTTTAATTTACTTTTAGTTTACAAGATTCAGTTCCACAATCCCTTGAGTTTCAAATTTTCTCCCCTCCCTCCATGCCCCCCAACCCCAGCGGCATGCAATCGAGTATAGGATCTGCAAATATTTTCACACCGAACATTAGTCTGGTTGTATAGAAGGGTTGTAACTGATGGAATGAACAATGGGAAAGAGGAAACAAAACCAAACATGGAAAAGAAAGAGAGCATGTCATTTGCTTCAGTCTCCATTTAAACTCTGTTCTTTCTAGATCTTTCTCTGAATGTAGACATCTCCTTCCATCCTGAGTCTTTTAGAGTTGTCTCATAACCTTGCGTTGCTGAGAAGAATCCGGTTTATCAAAGTTGGTCGTCAC
>CM053580.1:499123661-499158237 GCA_028627135.1 Pseudochirops cupreus | reverse complement strand
TCCATCTGCTACTCATTTCTTATAGCACAATAGTATTCCATTACATTCATATACTACAATTTGTTTAGCCATTCCCTAATTGATGGGCATCCCCTTAATTTCCAATTTTTTGCCACCACAAAGAGAGCTGCAATGAATCAGGGGGTAATTTCTAATGAATACATGTATAGCTCATTATGAAGACAAAACACTTTAATATATTATCTCATTTGATCTTTACAGAATTCTGGTGAGATATGTAGTATCAATATTTTTATTGCTAATTCATTGATGAGGAAACTGAGACTCAGTGAGGTTAGGGGAATAAAACAGAATCTGCAACTATAGGCCAGGAAGTTTAGATAAACAAGACATCTAGGGGAAAAAAGGTGGTAATCACAAAGAGCCATCATGGCCTCAACAAGAACAGACTAACTTATTTCATTTTTGACAGGGTTACTATACTGGCAGATTAGAGGAATATTTTACATGTAGTTTACTTAAATTTTAGTAAAGCAATTGATAAAAGTCTCTCATGATATTCTTGTGGACAAGATGTAGAGATGTGAAGTAGATGACAGGACATAATTAGGTAGATTTGGCACTGGATGATGGCTATACTTAAAAAATTGTCATTAGTGGTTTAATGTCAACTAGGAAGGAGATTTCCACTGGAGTACCCCAGGAATATGAATTGTGGTCCTGTGCTGTTGCTGTTTAACATCTTTTAATCAATGACCTGGACCAAGTCTAGATGGTTCGGAAGTATAGCTAAAATATTTGATGAAATCAGGATTCAAAAAGATCCAGATAGGCTAGAACACTGGGCTAAATCTAATAAGATGAAGTATCACAGGGATGAATCTGAACTTGTATACTTAGGTTAAAAAAAAATCAGCTTCACAAGTACAATATGGGGGATGTATGCCTAGAGGGTGATTCATCAGAAAAAAAAAACCCCAAGAGATTTTATTGTATTTCAAGTTCAATATGCATCAACAGTGTGATATGCTATGGCAGTCAAGAAAGCTAATGCAATCAGACTGTATTAGGAGAACTATAGTGTCCTGCTTTGGTCAGATTACACCTGAAGTACTGCATTCAGTTCTGACCACCATATTTAATGAAGAGGTTTTTTTTTTTTAGAACAGCTATAAATATAGACTTATAAGTAAAATAGACTTAATTTTCATTGTTTCTGGTAAGCATAGGCAATTTTATTGACCTGTTTGACATGAATTCTAGTGAATAAAAAATCATTTTGGGAATTGTTATCAGTTCCTTGAAATGGAAAGTCTCTAATAGTAACTATCATTCTATCATTAGCATCCCTCTACTGGTTATTCCTGGGATAGATAGTGAGAGATCTGTGGGTGATTTCTTACTTTCGAGGGTAAGGAGAGAAGTGAGGGTAAATAGGCCCATGAAAAGCAACATTCGAAATATTGTACAGTAGGATTCTGTCTGTAGAATTGTAAAATGCTTTATGGCCCCTTTTGTAATCCAAGAAAATGCCCAATTTTTATATAGGCTGATTCAAATTAATTATCATCATGTAAATTCCATAGGTCAAAGTCATTTCCAAACTGGAAGTCTATCAGGGTATACTCAATCCAAAGCAAGGGCCGCTGCTTCTCGTTGTTTGCTACTTTACAGATGCCCACTTTCCATTTTGTCTTATCTTCCACCTCTACTTCCCAGTAGTGTTTCCCTGAGATGAAGCTCTGGGTAGCCAAGACAGCAACAGAGAAGTCTATCTTTTTGAGTTGTCAGCCAAGCCCTGGGGGACACTAACATATCTGAAGCTCTTCAAATCACCAGACAAGATGAGAATTGGAGGTTTAGGGATCCAGAGTTACTTCCCACTAGAAAGTGATCAGGATTCTGTCGTGCCAGGGATGGGGATCTAGGTGAAGCAACCACTGGATCTTAAAGGAGTAGCTCTTCATTGCTTTCCAATGTACCTTTCACATCCTGGAGAATTTCACTGAGAGGATTCTCAAAATTGTCCTCCACTTCTAACATCGCCACTTGCAGATTATGGATCTGTTGAGATAATCTGGCTTGGCTCTCCTCAAACTTTGCCAATTTGTCACTTGCTTCCTTCTCCAGTCTTTGCAGATGTAGCTGTTCTTCCTCTAACAAGAACTGGTGCTTTTCCTTATATTCAGACATAACCAACTGTTTCATGGCCTCACTTTCCAGCATAAATTGTGCTTCTCTCTCTCATATTCCAATTCAATTTGAAGTTCACTCTTTTTTTCTCTTAAAGTATTTCATGTCCTCTGGGGTTCTCCTTGAGCATTTCCTTGGGCAGCTTCTCAAAATTCTTCTCTATTTCTAATATCATCATTTGCGGATTGTGCATCTGTTGGGACAGTCTGGCTTTGCTCTCCTCAAACTTCGCCAATTTGTCACTTGCTTCCTTGTCCAGTCTTTGCAGATGTAGCTGTTCTTCCTCTAACAAGAACTCATGTATTTTCTCATATTCAGATATAACTGACTCTTTCAGAGTCTGGCCCTCTGCCTTGCAGTGAAGCTCTTTCAATTTCTCATATTCCAAATCAATTTGAAATTCTTCCTTCTTTCCCCTTAAAATATTCCATATAGCCTGGAGCTTCTCCACACACTGGCCAGCAGCCTCTTCCAGGGGAAGGACTTGGTATTCCTTGTTGTCTATAGTTAAAAAGCAAAACCAACACGAGTCTATGGTCATCCTCACAGAATAGGTTCTCTTCTTTTCTGTGTTTATCACAAATGGTCAGACCCCTGATGCTCTGCAGTAAATGAGTTCTAAGCAGTTTGACAGTGATAGCCAGCTTCTGCAGTCTTTCATTGCACCAAAGGTCTCCAAACTGGATGATTGTACTGCACTGTGGGCGGATTTCTGGTGTGCTGGCTTCCTCCAAACACCTGAAAAGACACTCTTTGCAGAAGTTATGGCCACAATTGACAATCACTGGGTCGATAAAATAGGCAAAGCAGACGGGGAAAGTGAGATCTACTTTGAAGCTTTCAAACAAGTTTCTGGAAGCCATGTTCCTCGGCCTTATATTCCTTTCTTCAGGCATTTTCAACTCAGGAAAGGTTAACTCTAGCTCTTTCCTCTGAGCTCTGACAGCAAAAAAAGAAATTACAGGACTAAGTTGTTGCGATCTTTTAGAGGGCTTCCCTTGGCTAGTCCCTCCCATTACACCATCAGATAAAAGTGTGAACTCCTGAGAACCGTGAACTCTTTGGCCCACAGTACATCCAGTCTGCTTTCAGTGAGTTCTAACATATATGAGTTCTCACATTTGTATTTATCTCTTTAAGAGAGAATACTTTTAAAGTAATGGGCCACAGTATTCACAATGGTGTTCATATCTAGGCAATTCAGGCCAGAATTGACTTCTATAGGTGCAGTTTGGCCAAGTGGTCACTGGGTTCAAATTATTTCAGTTTTCTTGTATTTATTATTGGCAGTCGGAGATTGGATAATTGGTCAGAAAGAGATTATGGAGGACCTTTGCTATTTGGCACCTCCACTGCCCATACCTAATTCCTGGTCAAAGTTCCAGGTAGGAAAGCAGTGCTTAAGGTACTAATCTTTGATCCAAGGACCCCTGGTCAAAGTTCCAGGGCAGAGAGGAGTAAATAATATTTGTGCTACAAGGAAGTAGGAGCCCCTTCAAAGTAAGGAGGAGAGTGCAGACCAGGAGACCAGTGTGCACACAGCCCTCCCCAGACCATACCACCTTGGAAGCACTGAAAAACCTACTCAGGAGCTACATGAACACAACCAGAAAGCACCTTTCACATAAACAAGGAAAGATCTAAACTGGAGAAATAATAATTGTTCATGGATAAACCAAGCCAATACAACAAGAATGACAATTCTACCCAAAATAATCTATCCATTCAGCACCAAACCAATCAAACTACCAATCATTCCATAGAGCTAGGTCAAACTTGATACTTTTCCAGACACGAAAGGCAACAAGCAAACTAGGGGAGTATGGAAGAACTCAGCTCACAAGTAAGGGAAGAATCCATGACCAAATAAGGGATAGAGAGAATCACAAAAAGCAAAATGGACAATTCCAGTTATATGAAACCAAAACCCTCTTGCACAAGCAAAATGAATATGGATAAAATTGGAAGGAAAGCAGTAAACCGGTGGTGGAGGGGAAATCACAGCAAGTTTCTTTGATAGAGGTCTCATTTGCCATACACAGGGAACTGAGAGAAATTCGCAAAAACAAGAGCCATTTCTCAGTTGATAAATGATCAAAGGGCACAAACAGGCAGCCCTTAGAAATCAAAGCCATCAACCATCATTTGAAAAAATGCTCTAAATCACTACAAACCAGAGAAATGCAATTCAAAACCTCATACTCATTGCATTGATTAACTTGATAACAAAGGAAAATGACCTTATGAAGTACTTTGATAAGCTAGAGGTTATCCAGAGGAGGACAACTAGGCTAGTGAAAAGACCTTTATTTAATGTCATATCAGGATCAGTTGAAGCAAGTAAAGATGCTTCACTTGGAGATGATAAGACTTGGAAGGAATAGAAGTAGTAGGAGGCAAACTTAGATTGCGTGAAAGGGAAAACTTATTCAAAAAAATGCAGCGAACTGCTTCCAGAGGTCAAAGGATAAAAAATTAGAAATAAAGTGCTGGAAAGGACCTCCTAGGCCAAGTAGTGCAACACCCTCATTTTAAAGATGAAGAAACTGAGGTGTAGGGAGATTAAATGACTTGCACAAGGTCAGAAGTAGTACTAGTAGGGGTGAGATTTGAAGCCAAGTCTTCTGATTCCAGTCAATGGTCTTTCCACTGTACCACGCTAGTTGGATGATCCCTTGCTGGGTGAGTTATAGAGGTTTCTTGTTCAGGTATGGGTTTGGTTTACCTGGCCCAAGAGGTCCATTTCAATGCTGAGATCCAGGGTCCTGACTCAACTAAGATACAAGGTTCTTAAGTGGCAAGATGAGGACTGTATTCCAGATCTCCAAGGTGGGGGAGGGACACTTTGGAGACCACCACTGGAAAAAAGGGAATAAAGACAATGCCTTATTTTTTCATTGTAGTTAAAATACTGTTTATCATCTTGTAGCTTCTCTCAATGCTTATTCTATTATTCCAATTCTTACCCACATACTGGATACTTCATGTAGCTTTCCTCTATTTCCCATTGATCTTTCTTTTTTTTTTATGTCTTTTTTTTTTTTTTGGAGAGGGAAAGGCAAAGCAATTGGGTTTAAGTCACTTGCCCAAGGTCACACCACAGGAAGTGTGTCAAGTGTCTGAGGCCGGATTTGAACTCAGGTCCTCCTGACTGCAGGCTCGATGCTCTATTCACTGTACCACCTACCTGCCCCTCCTCATTGATCTTTCCTTCCTCACAATATATACTGTTTGTGTCTCATGGCATATAATCACATATATTCAAATATGCTTACAAAGACACTGGTATAAAAACAATTGTAAAAAAGCTAGAAAAGATCTTAGGGATCATCTACTCTAATTCTTTTACTTTAGAGGAAGAAACTATGTTTCCACAGAGTGAAGTTACTTTGCCAAGATCCAATGAGGAACTAATGGCTGGCTTAAGAACCTAAATCTTCTGTATTCCTGTTTTAGTTCCTTTCATCATAGCCCAGGCAGGTGCCATCCAGTCACTACTAGAACATCTCTTGTGACTCTCTACCACAAGTTAATACATTCCATTTCTGGAAAGCTCTGATTGTTATTAAAGGTCTACTTTATAATGAACTAAATTCTTCTATCCAGAAATCCTAGATTTCTCCTAACTCTGGAGCTATGTAAACACACTGAATCCTTCTTCCACATGAAAACCATTCAAATATACAGAGTTTTTGTGTCCCTATATATACCATCCTTCCACTCCCCAGTTTGTCTGTTCCCCATATGACATCAGTTCTAGGACCCTTGAGAGGTTTCCAGAACTAAGTATAATATTCCTGATGTTTTTTGTCTAACATGTGTGTCTTACATTGCCAATCAAAGAAATCTCCCTGAGATCAGGGAGCATGCAGTATACTTTTAAAAAAGTTTAAATCTACTCCTCAATAGTACAATCGCATAACAGATGCTCAATGAATACTTGTAAAAAAGACATCTGTAAAACACTTAGCATAGCACCAAGCACACTGCAGGCACTTAATAATTGCTATTTCCATTCCTCCCCTTCCTCTTTGACAGAAAATTGCCCTAAATGAGAATAGTTTTTAAGAAGCAAGGGCTCCAGAATTTTATATATGAAATGAGTATCATTTTTGTCCCATAAAACATGAAGTCTAAATGAGCAGTCCTATTTTGCTAATATTACACTAGTAAAATCTCCAAGTTGTTACCTCTCCACTTTCACTTCTAAAGTCTCTTTTAACATCACAACTCACAAGGTTTCTAGAATGTATTGAATTTCTTCCAGATGAGTCAACCTTTTCCAAAACGATTTTCATACATACTACATTATATTCTCTTAAGTTCTATTTGTGGCGTTTCCTTATCACTTTGATCTCTGAATTTACATCACGCATAAATTTGCTTTGAATTATTTAATCCTTTTCAAATCCTTTTCCTATGGCTTCACTATGTTCTTAATAAGCTCATCATCTCTTTATCTTGTTAAGATGCAAATCAGTCCTGTAACTCACATTTCATGAATACTCTGCTTTTCTGATGGATGCTATACTCTCCTCTATTTAAGTAGAAGGGACATCAGATACCTCGTTTCCAACCTGGCTGCACTCATTTTGGAGCTTTTTTAATTCTCTGGCAAGACTCATCTGGGACTTCTTTGATTTCTTTTCAGTGTTGTTTTCATCCATTAGATCAGTGGTTCTCAACCTTCCTAATGCCACGACCCTTTAATACAGTTCCTCATGTTGTGGTGACCCCCAACCATAAAATTATTTTCGTTGCTACTTCATAACTGTAATTTTGCTACTGTTATGAATCGTAATGTAAATATCTGATATGTAGGATGTATTTTCATTGTTACAAATTGAACATAACCCACAGGTTGAGAACCGCTGCATTAGATTGTAAGCTCTTTGAGGACAGAGAAAGTCTTTTTTTTCCTTCAAATCTGTATCCCCAATGTTTACCTGGTACATAGTAGGTGCTTAATAAATGTTTATTGGCTACTAACTAAATGATAACAATGCCAATGTAAAGAAATATTTCTGTGGCAACTAAGTGGACTAAAATTAAAATGTCAGTTAAAGGATAGTGATTTAATATTCATTTCAAGCCACTAAATTCAGACAAACTCTCTAAAGTCACTCTTTGCTTTTTCTTTAACAGAAAAGGCTACATGACGTTCACTAGGTAATTAAGGAAAGTTGGAAAGAAGTCATACGTGGTCTATTTCTCAGTTCCACTTCCATGCCCCCCATCACATTTTAAGAAAAAACTATATTACAACAGAAATTTTGGGGGAAATATAAGTTTGGCAGCCTTAATAAAGTCTCTATTCTTAGATTTGCAAAAAAAAAGATGCAACTAGATTGAATATTATTTAGCAACAGTATACTAAGTATTTTATAGGAATATTTCCCTATGGCATTCTATGATTGAGATTAGGTTCAAGCTAAGTAAAAGGTTGAAGTGGCTACTAATTTTGAAATATGAACATGTTTCTGATATAAAGTTAAAGGATGCTGAAAAACCATAAAGATTTCATTTAAGGTATATAAACAGCATAGGATGGGGATACATTTAGCTTTTAATTCAATAACTCATTTTATAAGAAAACAGCCATTTTATGGTACCCAGCAGCTCATATACCACCCCCAACTTCTCTTTGATGAGAAAGACAAATGATAAGAAAGCAAGTAAATATAATTCATGATTTGGGCATGAGATATTTTGAACTGGATGTTCTGGAGATACACGGAACTCAACATGTCCAAAACTATACTCATTAGCTTTCCCCCAAACTCTCTCTTCCATCTTTCACCTTTCCTACTTCTTTATGACTATTCTTCCAGCCTTCCCAGTTGGGGGAGATCATCCTCAACTCCTCACTACTCCTTACCACACACACCCAATCAGCTGCCACATCTTGCCATTCCTATTTTCACAACAGGCCCTGCACCCCGCCGTTTCCTTCTATTCACACAGCTACCACTTTAGTTCAGGCTCTTATCGCCTCTTACCTAGATTTCTGCAACCGCCTCCGAGCTGGTCTCGCTACCCAAAGTGTCTTCCCCGTGCCGGTCTACTCTACACCCTGCTGCCAGAGCAGTTGCTGAAGACTACGCGATTCCCTTGTTTGGTCGATTCTCGTGGCTTCCTATAGCCTTTGGGGTAAAACGTAAACTGCTGGCTTAGCTTTTGTGTCACAGCCTGGTCCCATCTTCTCTTTCTTGACTCGCTACACGTAATTCCCCTTCCTGTATTTTGCGGCCAAACAGGCGCTCTCTCCGTCCCCTGCACGTTTTGTCTCCCCTTTCTAGGCCTCCGCAGCGACCACCCCGTGTGTCTGGGGTGTGCAGCCCCCTCGCCTCTCCTCGCCCAGGGCCCGGGCTCTCCTTCGCTTCGTGCTTTACTCAGACGCCGTCTTCCGCGCGCGCCCCTCACAGACCGCCTCGCGCTTAACTACTGTGCGTGTATTTGCATTTATTTACGTTTATTCTGGAGGTGATTTTATATGTGCTCGTTGGTCTTCCCCCTTAGAGCACAAACCTGGGCCTAGGCGTTGTTTCACTCTTTGTACTTGTATCTAACACAACAGCTAGACACATAGTAGGCACTTCAGATACATATTGTTTGACTGACTCAATCAGTACCATGACTGGTTGACTAGGTCACACTAGAAGACTTCTGAGGCCCCATACAACTCTGAAGTTATATAAAGAGTGTGTTGAAGAAATTAATCTTAGGGTATATATGATATAACCTAGATCAATATAGAAGTAAGCCTTATATGTCCCAATGGTCTTCTATAGATGGTCCCCGAAGTCTCTTAGAGCTCTAGGCCTATGATCTTATGATCTAAGGCAAGTTCATCAACTGATTATAGTAATTATCTTGAATGACAAAGAAAGATAAAATTCCATTTGCTCTGTTTTTAGAGGCAGGAATGTGTGTGTGCTTATGTGCCCATGCATGTGTTTTTGTGCACATATTAGAAAGATTTCCATTGGGACTGCTAGGTGGTGCAGTGAGTAGAGCAATGGCCCTGGAGTCAGGGGGATCTGAGTTCAAATCTGATCTCGCACACTTGATACACTTACTAGCCATGTGACTTTGGGCAAGTCACTTAACCTTAATTGTTCTCCAAAAAGCAAAAAAAAAAAAAAAAAGAAAGAAAGAAAGATTTCCATCAAAAGAGAGTGAAACACAAATGTTCCTTGATAACTGGGGTCAGCAAACCACAGTTCAAGGGTCAAATCCAGCCTGTCACCTGTTTTTGTGTAGCTCCCAGGCTAAGGACCGGTCACAGGCTGTATAAAAATAGGCAGTGGACTGAATTTGGTCCTCAGGTATAGTTTGCCAACCCTTGCTTTAATGGTCACTTAACCTTTGCTTATCCAAAATATCACATCTTCAACCATATCATATAATTACAGTGTTAGCATAGTAAAGACAGTATTTAAGTTCACTATGAAAAGACCTCAGTTGGCACAATGACTATAGCTTTTCAAATATAATTTTAAAACACATTTACATAAATTACTATTATAATGATACTTCCATGTAGAGAGAAAAATAAAAAGAATTTGAAATTTTATATTTTTTTGGGAGGGAGGCAAGGCAATTGGGGTTAAGTGACTTGCCCAAGGTCACACAGCTATTAAGTGTGCTAAATGTCTGAGGTCGCATTTGAGCTCAGGTCCTCCTGACTCCACGGCCAGTGCTTTATTCACTGCACCATCTAGCTGTACCTCTGAAATTTCATATAACAGTTACAATAAACCTTGGAAAATTTTTTTGAGATTTGGCTTACATAAAATATAAAATAGCAGTCTATGTTAAAATGATTTCAAGTCTTAGTGAATAATTATATATTCCACATCAATTGGTGATATTACTGATATTTCCTAAATTTGGTAAGAAGAAAAGATGGGGATGAGCATGGATGGATGTGTTTGTCATGTGTTAAACTGAAACAAACTGGGAAACCAAGAGATCACAATTTAAGAAAGAACTTTAAAATATATTACTGCTCTATCTTAAAACTACTAAGGTTTTACTGTGTACAAGAACGGAACTAGGATAACTTGTTCATATGTGTATATATAGAATGCACTAGCTTCAACAAAAATGATAATACTTGGGATCACAGTTTTAGAGCTGGAAGGAAACTTAGAAGTCATTCAGTCCAACTCCTACTATTTAACTATGAAGTAGCTGAAGCTCAGAAGGGATCACAAGACATATGCAAGGTCACAAAGGCATAGATTTGAACACAAGTCCTCTGATGATTCAAGTCAATGTCTGTTCCATAGGACCACTGCAATCAGTTTCTCTGGCTGTGCAATTTTCTGCTTAAACATGTAGATAAGAATGACAAATACTTTTAGTAGAATCACAGAATCAGAGAATGTTAGATACCATCTATTAATAGAATCAGAAATGAGAGGAAGAAACTAGCTTTATAATCATCTAGTTTAACCCAATCAAGTTGGCAGAAGACACAAAACCAGGAGGGATTGCTAAAAAAAGTGTATGATAGAGTCAAGATTCAAAAAAAGTCTTGCTGGATAGAATATTAGGAAGAAAGCAAAATCTTACACTTGGATTCATGGAAACCTACTTAACAAGGACAAGATGACAAAGGCATGCCTACAGAGCATAAAAAAGATTTCAAGTCTTAGTGGATTGCAAATGATTGCAAAAAAATTGCAATGAGTCAGCAAATACTATCAAATATTATATGGCATCCAAAGAAATTAATATAATTTTATGTATATCTTCCAGAAACAAGGAGATGATATTCCATTGATAATTTGCCCTGATCAGAATATATCCAGAGCACTGTCTTCTGGTTCCAGGAGCTGCATTTTAGTAAGAACATTAATAAGCTAGAGAGAGTCCCAACAGAAGCAAATAGAATGAGGAACGGCCACAAGGCTATGCCATATAAGGATTAGTTGAAGGAAGTGTAGAAGTTTAGCCTGGGGAAGAGAAGCCTCAGGGCCCCTCCTCTTGAGGTCTATGTGGAAGGCTACCACGTAGAAGAGGGATCAGACTTAATCAGTTTGATCCCAGAAGGCAGAAACAGAATTGTAAAAAGGCAAATGTAGGTATAATATAAAGAGTGACTTATTAGGTTGAGGTATTCTAAAAAGGAGTGTGCTGCTTCAGGAGTAGTAGGTTTTCTCTTCTTGGAACTCTTCAATCAAAGGCCAGATAATCTGGTGTGCTATAGTAGGGATTTCTTCCGGGAGGAGAATGGCAGGTAAACATGGCCTCCGTGGTCCTTTCCAACTCCTACATTCTTTGATTTTGTGATAGATGAAACAAGGTAGAGAGATGTAAAGTTATTTGCCTAAGGTAACACAAAGAGTCAATCAATGGTAAGGACAGAACTAGAAACCAAGTCTCCTGATAGTGTTTTTTCTATTATGATAAGAAATTTTAAAAACATTTTAAAAAAACATTTATGGATATTCTTAGAAAGCTTCTCAAAAGTGAATTACAGATTTTAATCACTAAATGAATCAGAGAGATAGTAAACAACTAATATATCTATTTAGGGATAAACAGAGGCAAAAGAGGAAGCACCCATGGTCATTAAGTTCTAGTGTAGCATGGTTAGGAACAACATTTCTGAGACCTGATAACTGATGTGTTGCAATTACCAGACCACATTTCTTCCCATAAACCAAAAAATTTAATTAAATTTATTATTCTATAGTAATTATTTGGCAGTGTAATTTTTTAAATGCCACAGAATTGCTTTTATTAGCTTAATCTGCCTTTTAAAATTTCCAATGCAATTGACTACAATGAACCAAAATTTGCTTTTATACTGTTTGAAAACATCCCATTACGGTGGTTAACTATGCATATATAGGGGGACATACTCAAAAATGCATCCAAGTTTCAAGCAATGGAAAAAAGTCAGCATCCCAATGCCATATCTGGTGAGGCCTGACCATGTCAAACAATTTCAAAGCAGCCGTTCACAATTTAAGCTCCAAATCTTAACAAATAATTAAGGCCAATCAGTGGTCAGAGCCCCTGGGACTCCCAAGAGCACATGAGTTATCATATTTGCTCTTGTGGCCTTGACATCTGTTTTCATTTTTCAGTGTCTTCTCTGAAGTAAAGCCAATACACAACATAAAGCAAAAGAATCCTGCCAAACTTGGAAGGGGAAAGGGGAAAAATCCTTAAGGGGCCACGGAGTGAAAGGAGAGCCCTGTCAATGCAATAGGACTAAAGGGACACATGATTAAAGGTCACAGAACAAAGTACAAATCTCTAAGGCAATCCTACCTCTCTACCCCTACTCCTTTTTTCTTTCAGAATTTTCATTAAATGCAAAGGAAGACCTATGACTTAACAGTAAGAACTTAGGACACTGGCTCTTGTTAATTGTGTGTACTGGGTCAGAGTCACTGTGAGATTTTGTAAACAACAAGAAATCGAACTTTTTAAAAAAAACTTTCTTCTTGATATGAACAATGCCTGATAATATACTTCCTGTGGGACAAGTTCTCTTCCATTATCCACAACCCAAAGATGTCCAGAATGGCAGTCTTTTCCTTTTCTAAGCGTGTACTACAGGGAGTAATGGACAAATTGTAGCAGGAAACTAATAGACACCGTACTTGGGATTTAAAGGGAGTAAGAAACACAGTGAAGACTAAATAGTATCAGTGGTGTTAGCCTTGTATTAGCCTAGATCTTGATTCATAGTCGACCCAGGGGAACAGCTCGCTGGTGTGTTTTGTTTACCCAGAGTTCCAAGAAGCCAGTCTTAGGGGGTTCCTTGAAAAATGTATGATTACGGAAACTCAAAATTTTTGCCTTATTGTTATCAGCAACCCCCACTGAAAATATGAGGATTTAGGGCACATGAATCATAGAGAAGAAACCTTTTGAGAAAAAAAAGAAATAACCCAGCAATAAGAACAACAAAAAACCTAAGTTCTGTTTCTACTGTGAGATTAGAGAAAAGATTTTAAGCTTTTCATATCTTATGTTGAAAGATGAGTAAAATGAGACTGAAAAGAGATTCAGTAACTTCTCCATGATCCATCAGGAAGTATTAGAATTACAATTTGTATTTTGATCTTCTGACTTCATGTCAATTTTTTTCCTCCCTATATCAAGGTACCACTGGGCCAGCCTTGTGCAGTAAATATGATATTATAGGCAAAATCTTCTGTTGTGGATACACAAGTTAGTTCGACTAATGATGAAATGTCACTAATAATAGGTAGGAAGCTATCAATATCTTCAGAGAAGGAATGCTGCTCCATTGTGCCTGCTACAATTTCTCATTTGTTTCTCTAAATACAATTTTTCACCTTAACAGCAAAAATACTTGAAAGTCAAAAGAGAAAGAAAAACAGATAGAAGGTCAATAAAGAAACAACTAACTTGGTAACACTGGCTTAAGTAATTATGTGGGCCCTTATTTTATAACTCTGTATGAGAAATTCCATTATTATCACTTCAAGTGCTGCAATGAGAGTAAAGGTATAGGTTTTTAAAGAGAGAATAAGGAGGTGGTCTAAAAATAAATGAAGGGTAAACATCAAGGAGGCAGAGAAATTACAAGGGATGTAATTAGCAGGCTAATTATAGGGATATAATTAGGAGCTATGGAATGAAATTAAGAATAGGAAAGAAATTTAACCAATTATTAGGAAAAACTTTGTTAGCTACATTACACTGTGGCAGTGGCTTCTGAAGGGGTATAAAAGAGTTCTTAACACAGAATTTTAAAAAATAAACTAGGTCCAAAAAGAATTAGAAGTTGGTTCACAGGGGGAAACCCTACTATTTTTGTTTTTAAAGAATGTACTAAAAAAAAAAAGAATTTATTAGCTGACATATGCATACAGTAATTCCTCCTGGTTTCCCTGAGCAGTGATTCCATAGTCCAGGCATTCTGGATGGTGAGGATCTACCTATATCTCCTCAGCTGGCCAGGGCACTCTCCATTCCTCCTCCTCTGGCTCCCTTTCAACAAGATTCAGCTGCCTGATGCTCTAGGCCAGTGGTTCTCAACATGTGGGTTGCGACCCCTTTGGGGGTTGAATGACCCTTTCACAGGCGTTGCCTAAGACCATGGGAAAACACATATTTCCGATGGTCTTAGGAACCGAGACACCGCTCCTCTATCTGTCTCCAGGTGGGTCCGCCCCCATGCAGATACACCCACATACGAGTATTAAAGGGTCCCAGCATTAGGAAGGTTGAGAACCACTGCTCTAGGCCAACTTTACCCCTACGGTGAACTCCTATGGACAATGATAATCTATCTGAAATAATTCTTTAATGATTATTAACACACTCTCACTCCATCCTCTCCTCCCCAGTGATCTTGAATCCTGGCTGCCACTGTTCAAACCCAATTCTCTGGACTATTCCCTTATTATCATCCCCTTCAATTCAACCCTAGCAATGTCTCACTCTAAACCTCCCCATACTTTCAATTGTGCTTTCTGGAATTTTCACTTCATAGGTAACAAACTAGCTTTCATCTTCAACCTTTTCTTGTTCCCTCTATGACACAGGTTTTAGTTATACAATTTATAATGTGTTAGGATAAAGTTTTGTAACTTTATTTTGGGGTTTATATATGATGTTATATACAATGTTAATGTGAAATGATGTTGGTAGGACCAAACTTAAGCAAGACATGTCTATAGTTATTCCTTTTGCTATAATTTTCATTGTGGTATTTCCATATGTAAGAATTTCGAACTCACTTCATTCTTCTCTAACACTGATAACATGGTCATTTTGAAAGACTGTCAGCCTACATGCCGATGTATTGCTGCTGAGTCTTTATAATACTCATTATTTTATAAATCAGCATTTAGTCTTGGACATTGATAACTCTATGGTCCCTCATTTGGGGTTTTTTCCTGTACTGCTTCTGAAATTATGATGAAACGTTTGCTGCAATTGCTAATGAAATTCAGACCAGAACCACTGGTTTTTATATATACCCTTGGGAATTTTGATGCAATCAATGTTTGTATGTTGCTGTCACATAAAAACAAAACCATAAGACTCATTATTCCTACAATACAAAAGAATACTGCTTTTTAAGAGACAGTTATCTATAAGTGGGATAGACCTTGAAGAAAATTCAAGTAATGGGTACTCTGCAAAATCCTGAATAGAACTTTTGCCAATGACTGCAAATTAATTGAGAATATTGGTAATTATGTACAATGAAGATATTTTCACTGTAAGATATCTATCTATATGAAAGGTATATACCATTCTCAAATATATACACATGGTGACTGGTCAAATATTTGCAAAGAAATATGATGCAGTAGAAAGTATACTGGACTAAAAGTAAGGAAACTTGTACCCTAATCCTGACTCTACCATTAATTAACCATGTGACATAAAGTCAGTCATTTAAACTTACTGGACCTCAACTTCTTCGTGTAGAAAAGAAGGCCAGACCAGATAATCTTTAAGGTTCTTTCCAAATTTAACATTTTATCATCCTAACATATACAGTTAAATGGATATTTATTATTAAAATTTAATGCTCACTAAAAAATTTTTAAAGTGAGGTAAAAAAAAAAACATCAAGGCAATTTGAACAAAATAGCATGGAGTTGTTTTTTCACAAAAAATTAGGAAAATAACTGAAATGTCACATTATCCTGATCTCATTGAAAACACCTGGCCTTGAGAAAAGTCAAGCCTATTTACCACTTTCAAAATATCCTAATTTATGTTGCTGACATAAATGGCATTAGTAATCTAGCAAATAAAACTTAGATTTCAAGTGATGAAAACATGTTTCACTATGACCTATCAGGTATGATGATAAGTTGTGCAAGAGAGGTGATTACCCAAGTAGAGCAGGTAGGAGCAATGTGGTTATTACTAACATTTTAAAAATTGTATTTAGGAAACCTTATAATCACAGCATTATTTTACAAGAGTCAATGTACTACAAAGAAGAAATATGTTCAGACCTGCTACATATTTGAAGGAGGAGGAAGGTTTAAGTCAGCAACTGAAATTAAATAAACTTTAAGTGGATAGAATAAGCCTTTCCAGTAAGAATAAGTCCAGCATTCCTTAAAAACGGGAGGGGAAGAGGGAGTTTAAGAGATGGAGAAAGGGAGAGAAGAGGAGGAAACCAGCTTGCCTTTAAAGCAAGATATCCCCTTCTCTTCTATTCCCCAAACTGCAATATTAAAAAGCCAAATCAGGAATACATTGCACTTTCAAGTTAGGTTTGCCAGGTTAAAATGTTTTCCTAATTAGTTGCATTGTACCTAAGTACATATTGAACACACATACATCCACGTATGTGCATGCATACATACATACATACTAAAAGTTTAAAAGAATAAGAAAGTGATCTCATCAAATACCCCCCGGAACAGATATAATAAGTAGCTGCTTACGTGGCACAATTTGAAGGGAAAGGACTCTTATAGTACCTAAATCTCTCATTGGGTTTTGGTGGATATATTGCTAACATGAGCTATTAGATAGAGCTGGCATTTGAGAAAAATACAAACTAGCTTAAAACTTAATTCTTGTAGTTTTTACAGTATTTAAAGTGCATAAACTTGAAACCCTTGCCCTGCTGATGTATTTTAAACATTTTTTAACCAAGAAACTGGTGATCCCTGAAAGTTTGATGTAATAAAAACGTACAAATGGAGCATGCTAAGCAGTAAATAGCACATGGAGAAAGCAAAATTAAAATAAAAATTACTATCAGAATCCTTTTCTATGAAAAAAAAGGGAGTTGCATGAGATCATTTTTAAAGGTCCTTCCAACTCTAAAATTCTATGATTCTGATATGTACGGCTTGGCTTTTTACCAAGTACTTATATATCACTTACTTCAAGTACTTCTTCAAGTACCTGAAGAAGTGGGCCAGTCAGTCTCCACGTTGTGTATTTCAGTTTTCTCTCAGGGGGCTAAGTCCACTATCTGCTTTACTCATTTGGGGAAGGCACTTAAACAATGGTATTTAGATGACCTTAGATGATGAAACTGTAAACAACCAGTTAACTACAATCAAGCCTAAGCAAATCAAGATTTCTTTTATAAATGGCTTAATTTACATCCTTTTCAGTTGTCCATAGTATAGGTTCTGAAAAAGGAACTCAAAGAATTGTATATCCATTTACTAACTCAACTTTGACTTGTTTTGCTGTACTCCAGTCAAACACCATCTGGACAATCATGTTGAGTTTAGCAGGCCACAATTTAAGAACTACATTGATAAGCTGAAGAGTACCCAGGGGACGATGCCAAGGGAGAGGTTCAGGTGAAGGGATTTGGGGTGAGAGTACTTAGAAAAGGATGACTTCTGTTTTCTGTCACAGTGGAAAAGAAACTACACTTGTTCAGCTTGGCCCCAGCAGACTACTAAGAGTTTGGGAGCAAACTGCCAAGAGGCAAATTTAGGATTAACTTAAGGAAACTTTCTAACAATTAGAGCTCTTCCAAAGTGCAAAGGGAAGTCTCTGAAGGGAAAGACTTGGAGAACTGCAAATTGAGGCTGGCTGACTGCTTGTCAGGCAGGTTTTAGCAGGAACTCTTTTGTAGGTATGGGTCTGACTAGATGATCACTGTGGTCTATTACATGTGTAAATTGCTGTGAATTTATTCCTTCTGTGGTCAGGCATTATACTGATTTCTTTGGGAGGGAAATATGAAATTACTTTCCCCAATGACAATGAGAGGTCCAGAAAAAAAATCACAGAGGTGCTAAGAACAGAACTCTGGGCAGAGAATGAGGAGACCTTATTCCTAACTAGGCCACTAATTAGCTACATGACCTTGAGGAGGCAAATCATTTCAGATCTCCTCTCTAAAATGAGAAGTGTGGACTGAGGGATTGCTAAACTAGCTTTCAATTCTCAAATTCTCTAATTCCCGATGAACCAAACTAGTGCCTTATTCAGACTAAGCTATCTCTTCAAAGTCTCAAGCTCCATTAGGTCACCTTATTCCTCTCTTGAGGAGCAACAATGGCCTATTTCCAAACAGATTGCATGTTGGCTTACCGCACATTAGAAACCCAAGAATTTTGAAATGAAAGGTTGGTTCATACAACCAAATAATTTCTCACAGGGTCAAATAAAGAGGTAATCTCATTTTGACAGAAATCCAAAAAAAACTACACGAGTCCCTCCCCTAGAGAGATCCCTTCCTCAACATGAAACACTGAAGGGGAAAGGGAAAGAGATGTAAAAATGCAGCTTCTCAGGCTTCAAAACAATCATGATAGTTCATATTTATAGACTGCTTTTTAAAGGTTTGCAAAGCACTTTACAAATAATATTTAGTACACGCTGAGAAATAATGATGATGCCTAACATATCATGCTTACCACGTACCAGACACTGTGCTAAGCACCTTACAAATACCTCATTTGATACTCACAACAAATATGGGAGATAGGTGCCATCATTATCCCCATTTTACAGATGAGGAAACTGAGGCAAATGGATGTTAAGTGATTTGTCCACAGTCACACAGCTAGTAAGTGTGTGAGGTCCAATTTGAACTTGGGTCTTCCTTCCTACATGCCCAGTGCTCTATCCACTGTGCCACCTAGCAAAGGGCATACTAAAAATTCTTTAAAAGGGGAAAATTATCTTAAAAAAAGGAAAAAAATCTATAAAAATATGGAGCTGTACATTATATTGTACACACCAAATAAAAATCTGAGATAACAACATGTTTACACACTGCTTTATGGTTAGAAAAAATTTTTTTTGTTTGCTGCTTACAAAAACCCTGTAAATCAGGCAGTATAGGTAGCATCCTCATTTTAACAAATGAGTAAACTTGGGTACAGAGAGGTTTAGTAAGTTGTTCAAGGCCCACAGTTCCTAAGTAATGGACCAGGGCTGGGAGTTGGGTCTTCTGACTCCAAGGCCAATATTCTTTCTGCTAAAACTCTATTGGCTTTGGGGAAGTAACTCTGTGCTCATATGTGGTACTAAAAAATTACATCCAAATTTCTAGAATCTCCAAAATTTAATAGAAAGGAACTTTTTAAAAGGAATTTAAAATTTAAAGGAATTTTTTTTTAATAACACCTGCTTGCCTATGGCACAAGGTTCTTTTCTTTTTGCAAAGTTGAGGGGTGAATTCTTTCTTAATTTGCAGGATTTGGGCTTATGAGAAATATTGTTATACAGTGAGAGCACTTTATAGCAACAAAGCCCTTGTTGCAAATATACATCTCATTTGAGAAGAATGAGTGAATGAAGTGAACAAATGAACAAAAAAGAATTTATCAAGGACTTTCTGTATACAAAACATGGTAAGAGTGGAAGAGGGTGTATGATCCAAAACTGGGGAATGGAAAGCTGGGTTCTATTTCCATTTCAGCAACTAAACTAATACCTGGGCCTTTCAGAAGTCAGTTATTCCATCTGGGCCTGGCTACATTATCTAAAGAGCAGATACAATAGCAGGCATATTATGAAAACTAATTAAATTCTTTAGAGCAACTTAGATGTCCTCAGAGAAAGTTGTTTTATGAATTAGATATGGATATTTGCTCTTGCTGTTGCCAAATTTGAGGCTTACCAAGAGCCTTGGAGACTAGCCTTCCTATAGTGTTGATTCAAGTCCTTATTCACCACTTGCTGGTAAATTCCATTTCTGATACTTGTGTATTGTCTTAATTTGCCATCTGTAAAATAGGAATAATGATATTTGTAGCAGAGATTTATGAGGAACAAATTAGATAGTTAATATAAAATGCTTTCTAGCCTTAAAAATTATATGTCTGTGACATTTGTAGAGATATCACATGTATATAAAAAACCCATAAATTAGAATTTGGCAAAAATAAATTTATTAATACCTTCCAGGGGACACAGACGTATGCAGGGTGATAGGGAAAAAGTCTCTGACTTCAAAGAGCTTATTAAAGACTAGTAGATATGATAAGTACATAATAACAGTACAAAATACTATTTGATTATATTCATTTATTCATTCAAGAACAATTTGTTCAGCAAAACACTGTGCCAGGTATTGGGGAACTGCAAACATAAATAAGGCAGAAATCCTGCCCTCAAGTACCTTATAATCTACAATGAAAAGAAAAAAGAGGACTGAAAAAAGACCATGGGATTTGGAAATTAATAGGTCACTTATGACTTCTGGAAAAGCAATTTCAGTCCAGTGACAGGAATGGAAGCCAGAATGAAAGGGCCTGAAGTAGAAAGGAAGTAGTCTTACTTGCAGTGACGCAAGCTAAGTATGCAAACTGGATACCTCAGTGTCCCCACCATTGGCCCTCACTTTTCTGCCACCACCTTGATTACCATTCCCCAGGCCTAGAACACTTACTCACACAATCTCAGAGCCTACTCAAGTTTTGAGGCACAACTCAAATGTCACCTCTTCCCTGAAGCCTTCGAATCCTCCAGCTGTAAAGGTCCTTTTTTCTTCCTCTAAAAGTCTCTCCCTCCTTGGTTTCCATGACATCACATTTTTAGCTGTTGCTCCTCTTTGAGTTTGTTTTCTTTGGCTTCTTCCCTGTCTTTTTTCCTTCTTTCCAACACCTCAATTTTCTCTTTTCATTCCTCTTATTTTTCCTTGGGAAATCTTCTCTACTCCTATTACTTAAACTAATACCTTTATTCAGAGGGCTCCCAAATTTATATCTATAGTTCTAATTTCTCTTTCTAGCTCCAGACTTGTATTTCCAAATCAATTCAACAATACAACAGGTATCAATTATGTGTAAGGCACCTGTAGGCATGGGGTTAAAAAAAAAGTCCTGGCCCTCAAAGAGCTTACATTCTACAGGAGGAATAAAATATGTACACAAGTAATATAAAATACATATAATTAATTTCAAGAAGGAGAAAGAAGTAACAACTGGTGGCAATCAACAAAGGTCTCATGCCAGAGGCAGTGTCTGAAGGTATTCTGAAAGAATTTAGAAAGCTGAGTTTGAAGGAGTGCATCCCAGACCTGGGGAACCAGTTCTAACTGTAGGTGTTCTATCCTAGATTTTCTCTTCCCCCTCTATCCTACCTTACTTGGTGATCTCATCAGTTCCCATGGATTGAATAACTATCCCTAAGATGATGACTCTCAAATCTAACTTTCCTGTCCCAATCTCTCTGCTGACCTCCAACCTCCACCTGCCTTTCAGACATCTCAAACTCGATGTCCAAGCAGACATCTTAAACTCGAGGTCCACAAGACATCTTAAACTCACTATGTCCAAAACAGAACTGATTATTTTTCACCCTACCTATCCCCTCCTACCTAACCTATCACTATTGAGGGCAATACCATCCTCCCAGTCCCTCAGGCTCACAACCTAGGAGTCATCCTGCTCTCTTTCCTGTCTCTCACCCCTCATATCCAAGCTGCTGCCAAGGTCTGTCCATTTCACCTTTCCAACACTTCCTGAATATGCCCCCCTTCTCTCCTCTGACACTGCCACCCCTCTAATCACCTCCTGCCTGGGTTACCACATTAGCTGCTGGTGGGTCAGCCTGCCTCAAGTCTCCCCCCACTCCAATCCAGTCAGTAAAGTGATTTTTTCTAAAGTGCAGGTCTGATCATGTCACTCCTTTCCACCTCACCTACCCCTCACCCCAACCCACCCAAATAAACTCCTGAGGCTTCCCATCACTCCAGGAGCAAAAATAAAATGCATTTTGGCATTCAAAGTCCTTCATGATATTTTATTTATCTTGTTTATTTATGGTAATCTACTACAGACTACTCATAACTACAATGAATCTCTACTGCTTTTTAGGAAATTTGCAACTTTAATTCTTCCTTTGAAAGGAAAAACTGCATGCATGTGTGTGTGCACACATGCCCGCGCACACACATGCACACACAAAATCAGCAGTTTCAAATATATTTACTATGCAAGGTATTTTTAGTTATTTCAATCAAAATAAAGTTGTGTCATTCAATATTATTGTCACTACTCTGTCACATTTGTTATTTACTTATTAATTTTTATTATCTTAAATACCAGTCATTGGTTATAAGAATATACACATGTGCTTTATAGTGACAAACAAGCTCTGGGGGTAAAATTCTCTTATAAAAACCAGCCATTCAAACCTAGAAAAAGGGCCAATGCTGTTTCTTCTAAAGCAAAATTATTATTGATACAGGCTCATTATAAAATATGCTCCCTCAGGCTTAGAATTGCACTTATGATTGTGAGAGCCCTGAAAGATAGAAATCATCTCGCTAAGGAAGAATCTTTTAATAGATACTTATCTCAGAAGATTCAAAGGATGTTCCCAGATTGCCAATTTCAATAATCCATTTAACCATATAGCACCTATGAATCTTTTTCAAGCATGTTCATAAATCCTTCTAAGTAGATACCTAATATGAGCTTTGTCTCCCTAAACCACTTGAAAACCAGCTGTACTTTCCCCTCAATTTCAGTATTAAATATGCCTTGAGACAAATGTAACCATTTAAGCAAGCTTCTTCCAGTGTGCCTACAAAGACTGACACTTTGGGAGTAGTTTCTTATTCTCAGCTGTTAAATGGTATCCTATATTTTAATTAGTTTTTATGCCTAAAGATCCCTTATAATTTCTACATTTTATAATTTGGAATCTGATCACAGAAGACTAAATTTATAACTTTTATATACAGCTGAAAGGTAAAAAGTTTTGGGTTTATTAAAAGTTATTTTAAAAATGAACTTTATTCTATCTGACAAAAAAAATGAAGTTTGTTCTTAAATCAGATTAACTATTTGGCTCAAATGAATAAAATATATTTCTTAACACAGGAGGATGACTACTCAGCAAAGTTGGAGCTAAACTGTGTTTAGTTTAAATCCAATTCTTTTTTCCCCAAGAAGGAATCATCCTATGGGGGGATAAGTCAAACTAAAGTAATTATTATTAGGTATTCTATAAGACATGATAGATAAGTTGTTGATTTGGGCTTTATAAAATTATTAAATTGGCCACAGCACCTGAAAGATGCAAGCTTTCGCTGATAAGTCTAGGTAACAATGATCCCAGCCATTTCTAACTACCCATACTCATTTACTGTCTAGTCAACATGCTACATAACATTTAGCATTTTATAACATATGGTCTTTCTATCACTATCTAATTATTTTTTCTAAGTTGTGTCTCCCAAACAAAGTTGTTGGTTCTTTGAGGGTAGGGGATTGTGCCATATTTTGTACAGCCCAAAGGGCTTAGCACAATGTTAGGCATGTAGTAGGTAACTGATAAAAACTTGTAGAGTTGCCTTTATAGTTGACTATGCTACAGGGGTTAGGGAAATTGTGTAAATCACCAAAAATCAGAACCATAGAATTCAGACTTAGAAAGGCACAAAAACCAAGGTGTTTAGGTCCCTTACAAATTCATATTATTTAACTACAACTGAGTCTTCACTGTTGCACAGCAATCCTTTCACGCTTACTGTATCAATTCTCTATCATATTTATTTCCTCTACCTCTCCATACTTCTGTGTCATCTGCAATATTCTTCTCTCCCATTTCTAGGCTTTGTTTTTTTTATCTGAGACATAAGAAGAATAGACTAAATAATCTCTAAATCTATGATCTTGCTTTCCAAAGCTAACTGACTCATTTTTATTTGTGCCATTGATTCCATTTCTTTGTTTTCTCTTCTGGGTCCTTGTTCCTTCTATCACCTCCACATCCCTCCACCTCCAGTTTCTCAACCTCTCTTTTTGCATATAATTAGGCACAAACACACATACATATCTCACACATATGGCTGGTGTCACTCATCTTCAAAATACTTTCCCTTGACTCCACTATTCAAGTTATTTCACCATTTCTCCTTTCATAGCTAAACTTTTATAAAGCATCTATGTTTGCTACCTCTATATTCAGACCCTTTTGCAAATTGGAGTCCATTCTTACTCTATTGAAACTGCTTTCTCCAGGTCACTAGTGGTTTCATAACTGACAAATCAATTGGTCTCTATTTGGTCCCCATCTGGTTTTTTTTAGCCTTTTTGCAGCATTTGATGGCACTGGTCATCCCCTCTTCCTTGATCATTTCTATTCCCTTGGCTTTTGTATAGGTATTGGACATAGAGCCGGAAAAGGGCTTGAAATGTATAACCATGCCAAAATCCACTTAATCTTGTTGATCCCATTGCAACATCTATCAAATGAAAGCAATGAGAAAAAATCCAGTACTATCTGCCTTACAGGGTTGTTCTGATAAAAGAACTTTGAAAATTGTAAACTGTTATATAAATGTGGGTTCTTATTATTTTATGACACTGCTTTCTCTCAATTCTCCTCCTGGTACTCTGTCTCCTTCAATGGTTCCTTTTATAAACCTGAGTGCAATGGGTAGAACTTGGTATCTAGAATTGAGAAGATCTGAGTTCAAATCCAGCCTCAGACACTTACTAGCTGTGTGATCCTGGACAAGTCACTTGAATGGGGTATACTCTTTGCACTCTCTGTAAAGACTCCTCAGAATGAGAAGAGAGAGAAACTATCTGGAAACCAGAGAGACTTTTCAAAGACTGGACAGACTTGAGTCCTGGGTTTACACAACCTAGGACCCTTTCCCCCTTCCCTTGCTGTCATCAGCATTAGGCCCCTTTCAGGAATTTTAGACTTCCACCCTTGTATACCAACACCCTTAAAAGCACTAGGCCCTTTTTCAGGAGTTGTTGACCTCCACCCTCGCTTGTGACCTTTTCCCCTCCCTTGCTTGGCATTTCCCAAATAAGAATATGGATGATCCTTGGCTCCCTGTCCCACCTCCCTGCCAATAGGAGATAGCAGAGGGCTCCTTTGTTATCTGCCATTGGGTTAGATTTCGCACCAAGACTGAGAGCCCACCTCCCAGCCAATGGGAGAAGGGACAGCCAGGGGGAAAAGGCTTGACTGCATTAGGGTATAAATTCTTGTTCTGTCTCGTAACACACCTGCTCTCCTTGATCCCCGCTATGGAGAGGATTGCTGTCTTCCTGTAGAGGAAGAGAATAAAACTTCCTGTTCCTTCCTCAAGCTACCTCTGACTTTTGATTTTTCTTGGGTAGGGGTTTTTTGGGTCCCCATATCCCACACACACTTAACTTCTGTCTCAGCTTCTTCAAATGTAAAAAAAAGGAGGTAGTAGCATCTACTTAATAGGGCTGATGCAAGAACAAAGTGGGGCAATTATTGGCATAGTAGATAGAGTGCCAGGCCTGGACTTACAAAATATTGCTGTCACTGTATAAATCATACTTCTGGTTCCACTCATTTCACTTTGCATCAGTTCATGTAAATCTTCCTCAGTTATTCTGAAACCATCCCTTTCATCATTTCTTACAGCACAATAGTATTTCATCACATCCACATTCCATAACTGCCTTAGTCACTCCCCAATTGCAAGGAATCCCCTTAATGTCCTATTCTTTGATACACAAAAAGAACTTCTACAAATATTGTTGATACGGGTACTTTTCCTCTTTCCTTGATCTCTTTGGAGTATAAACCTAACAGTGACATCACTGGATCACAGGGTCACGGTTTAGTTTTATGGGTATGGTTCCAATCTGCTTTCCACAAATGGTTGTACCAGTTCACAGTTCACAGACAATGTATCAGTCCTTTTCCTTTTTTGTCCTTTCAGTCAATCTGATGGGCGTGACTACTCACATTTTCTAACTTGCATTACAATTAACTGTATACATTTCTCACTTTCTCCAAGGGAGAAGGTAAGCTCCTTGAGGTCAGTGTCTGTGGTGTTCTCAATTTTTTGCATACCAGTGCCTTATACACAATACACAGTTGGTACTGATTACATGTGCACTGAAATGAGACTTAATCAAGTTCCCACCTCACAGAAAAATGTCTTAGTAAGATGGAGCATTATCTTTGACACAAGTCTACACTATTTACTTGTTTCTATACAAAATTTGTTATGCACTTTGATAAGAATATTCTCCCACAACAAAGGTAAATACATAGAGTGAAACCAGAATGGTAAACTATTTTCTATCTTAGGTGTTCTTATCCTGTCTGTGTATAGATTTCAAGAGGTCTGTGAACTTGGATGGGAAAAAGTTACATCTTAGTTTTCATTAATCTGTAACTGAAATTTGCTCTTTCCTTCAATTGTGATTTTTTTAAAAAAATCGTTATTCTGAGATAGGGTCCACAGGCTTCATACAAGGGACTCAAACACACAAAAAAGGTTAAGAACTTCCACTCTATCAAAAAGGTAGTTTCTTAAAAGATCATGTTTTATTAGCACAGTCATCAAGCACCTAAAAATGACTTAACATCAATGTGTTCTTGTGTTTTCCTGAGCTAAGTTCAGTGCGCCACTTTCTCTGAGCCTATGGGAAGTCAGAATAATGAACCAATACCATAGCTGAAAGACCACATGGCCACAACTCCACCCCCAGGGGATGCAAAGATAGCCCACTATAGAAGGCTGTTTAAATGAACTCACAAGTAAAAAATTATATATAAGTTTTATATGATTTTGGACAAGTCATGTCTCTTTGGGCCTCAGTTACTTCACTGATAGAATGAGAAGACTAGATTAGAAGGCTTAAGATTCTATGATTCTACTATTTTCACAAGATTATAAATGTAGTGATAATAAGCTTGCATTCTGGCATCAACAAGAAAATTTTGAATCATGAAACTTTCCATATTAAAGCCTTGCAGATGAAGGTCCCAGGATACCAGGGTCCCCCTTAAAAGTATTTGGAGTTTTTTGCCAGCTATTTGCTGTTGCTATGAATACATGCATGTGTGTATGAATGTATATTTGTATATTAGGAGGAGTTGGGAATTGGGAAGTGGAAAAAGATGGATTAATCCATAGAGCACTAAATGATCAAACAGCTCAGTGCAGAGGCAGAGTATTAGGATCCAGAGGACCTGAGCTCCTCTCCACAAAATTCTTCTGAACAGATCAAGAAAAATATCTATACCAAATCCTAGTGAAGAAATCCAGAAAAAGTCACAGTGAGTTGTTTGTCCAACTCAGCCTGGCATAGGGGAAAAGAGAGGTCTGTGGACCCTGGGGACGGAGGTCAAGCCAGCAACATGTTGGAGCACATCAGCACCCAGGGAAAGGCTGTGTACCAGGGCAATAGGAGGTCCCAGACCCGACAAGACCCATGTTAGGGCACTGCTATGGGAACAGGTGCCAACTGGCAGCTTTGTTGCCTACTACAAAGTTTCACATCACAGACTCAGGGAAGACTGTGTGGCTCACACCCCACACACAGATCAGGGTCTTATTTCCAGCATTTAGCCCAGCTTGCAGAGGATTAACTAGGAATCCCAGACCAAAGGGGAACCCACAATTCTGCCACTCTGAACCAAAAAAGCTTTCCAGATGGCTATTCAGGGCTGAATTCAGTAGCAGTTTACTCTTTTTTCCCCTCAAAAATTTATTATTTATTTTAAACATTCCTTTCTTTTTAAATTTTGAATTCCAAATTCTTTCCCTTTCTCTTATCTTTTCCCTAATCTCTGAGAAGGCAAGCAATATGCTATCAATTATACATGTGAAATCACACATAACCTATGTTGATATCAGTAGTATCACTAAAAAAGCAAGAAAAAAAGAAAGTGAGAATAAAATTACACTGCAATTTGCACTTCTGGCTCCTCATTTCTCTTTCTGGAGGTAGACAGCATTTTTTCATCATGGGTCCTTTGGAACTGTCTTGGATCACTGTATTGATCCGAGTAGCCAAGTCTCTCATTATTGATCGTCACTGAATTATTGTGCACAGTGATCTCGTGGTTCTTTTCACTTTAATTTGTCTTAGTTCCTATAGGTTTTACAATGTTTTTTCTGAAATCATATCCCCTCCCCCCCAACATTTCTTGTAGCACAATAGTACTTCATCACAATCATATGCCAATAACTTGTTCAATCACTCCCCAATTGATGAGCATCCCTTCAATGTCCAATTCTTTGCCATCTCAAAAAGACGTCCTATAAATATTTTTGTACATATAGGCCTTTTTCCTTTTCTTCTGATCTCTTTAAGGCATAGATCTAGTGGTGGCATTGCTCAGTAAAAGTGTATGCACAGTTTTATACTCTTGGCACAGTTCCAAAATGTTCTCCTAAATGGTTGGGCTAGTTTACAACTATACCAAGTGTACATTAGTGTAGCTGTACCTATTTTCCCACATCACCTCCAACATTTGTCATTTCGGATAAGTGTGAGGCAGTATCTGAGAGTTTTTTTAATTTGCACTTCTCTAATCAATAGTGATTTAGAGCATGTTTTCATATGGCTATAAATAGTTTTGATTTCGTCTTCTGAAAACTGCCCAATCATATCCTTTGACTAATTATCAATTGGGGAATGGCTCTTATTTTTATAAAATTGACTCAGTTCTATACTCAGTATATGTATTTGAAAAATAAAGCCTTTATCAGAGAAATTTGCTGTAAAAAATTTTTTATATACCTTTATTGTCTCCCTTTTAGTAAAGTGTAGTTTCCCTGATGATCCATTTTAATTAAGTCTATTTTTGCTTTTGCTTTGTTTGAGCTCATGATTTGCTACCCCTGCCTTTTTTTTTTACTTTAGCTAAAGCATATTAGATTCTGCTCTTGCCCTTTATTTTAATTCTGTGTGTCTTTTTGTTTCAAGTGTGTTTCTTGTAAATGATATATTATTGGACTCTGGTTTCTAATTAATTTTTGCTATCTGCTTCCATTTTATGGGTGAGACTCACCTCATTCACATTCATAGTTACAGTTACTGTGTGTTTTCCTCCATTCTATTTTCTTCTGTTTATTTCTCTATCTTTTTATCCTGTCCTTCCTCAAAGGTCTGTTTTGCTTCTGACCACTACCTCCCTTCATCCACCTTCCCTTTTATCATCTCCCTCCTTTCCCCTTTCACTTATCACCTTCTCCTCCTATTTCCCTATTGGGTAAGATACATTTGTTTACCTGAGTGTGTGTATGCACATTTACATACATACATACATACATACATACATATTCTTCCCTCTTTGAACCAATTCTGATGAGAGTAAGATTCAAGCATTGCCTGCCACCCTCTCCCCCACCATTTCTCCCTCCACTGTAAAAATTCTTCCTTGCACATCTCTTTTACATGAGCAAATTTTCCTCATTATGTCTCTCCCTTCCTCCTTTTCCCAGTGTATTCCTCTTTCTCCTTCATTTTTTACTTTTTGAAAATCACCCCAATATAATTGACCTTCATAATATTCATGCCCTTTGTCTACGTAGACTTCTTCTAACTGTCCTAAAAATGATAAAATAGGTAACATCTTCCCGTATATGAATGTAAACAGTTTAACTTTATTGAAACCCTTATGATTACTGTTTCATGTTTACCTTTTTATGCTTCTCTTGAGACTTCTGTTTGAATGTAAAATTTTCTATTCAGCTCCAGTCTTTTCATCAGGAATACTGGAAAGTTGTATATTTCACTAAATACCCTATTTCCCTCCTGAAGGATTATACTCAGTTTTGCTGGGTAGGTGATTCTCGGCTGTAATGCTGGCTCCTTTGCCTTCCAGAACATCATATTCCAAGCCCTCAGCTTCTATGATAACTTAATTGTTCATTTTTGGCTTCTTGCAGTATTTTCTCCCTGACCTGAAAGTTCTGCAATTTGGCTATAATATTCCTGGGAGTTTTCATTTTGGGATCTCTTTCAGGTGGTGACTGGTGGATTCTTTCAATCTATATTTTACCCTCTGGATCTAAGATATCAGATTGTCTTCCTTCATAATTTCTTGAAATATGATGTCTAGGCTATCTTATAGGTTTCAGGTAGACCAATAATTCTTAACTTATCTCTCCTTGATCTATTTTCCAAGTCTGTTCTTTTTCTGATGAAACAGTTCACATTTTCTTCTATTTTTCATTCTTTTGACTTTCTTTTACTGTTATTGATATTTCATGAGGTCATTAGCTTCCACTCACCCAAATCTAATTTTTAAGGAATTATTTTCTTTAGTGAGCTTTTGAACCTTTTTCCCCATTTGGCTAATTTTGCTTTTTAAGGAGCTCTTTTCTTCAGTGAAGTTTTGTTCTTCTTTTACCACTGGGCCAATTTTTGTTTTTAAGGTATTCTTTTCCTCAGTATTTTTTTTTGGTGCCTCTTTTATCAAGCTGTTAATTATCTTTTTATAACTTTCTTACATCACTCTCACTTTCCCCCCAGTTTTTCCTCTATCAGTTATATCTTTTTTTAACTCTTCCAGGAATTCTTGTTAGGTTTATGTCTAATTAGCATTCTTTGAGGTTCTGTTTGTAGCGTTTTCATGTCATTGTCTGAGTTTGTGTCTTGAACTTTCTTGCCATTGTAGTACTTTTTTTTAATGGACAAGTTCTTTTTTGTTTGTTTGCTCATTTTTCCAGCTTATTTCTTTACTTTGAACTTTATGTTAAAGTTGGGCTCTGCTAACCAAGTGGTGTGGAAGTCCTGTCTCAAGCTTCAGGCTTTTTTGTGCTGTCATTTTCAGAGCTAGTTCTAATGATCTGCAAGTTTTTGGTGCTTCCAAGGTGGCATTATCCTGGGAGAGGTGTAGCAGTTTACTCTTGATCACATCCAAACGCAGGCCAAGAACTTGCAGAGCTTGGATTAGGGTACAGGGGGTTCAATTACAATTTGTTTTCGATCAGACAACTCTGGGACCCCTGAAAGTGTGCAGGTCCCCAGCATGCCCCTGAGATGCTAAAATAACACAACACTCAATACCCTAAGAAAGTAGTAACAGGACCAACCCAGACTTTCCCTTCAGAAGTGTCACAGAATCTAGTCCTAACATCATGTCTAAAGTTAGAATGTAGGCTGGAAAAATGAGAAAACAAAAAGAAACCCCACCATAAAGAGTTATTATGGCAAAGAAGCTCAAGATATAAGCACAGAAGAAGAGAATGACTCCAAAACATCTACAAACAAAGTCTTAGAGAAAAACAAAACATGAGCAAAAATTCAATTAGAATTCCTGGAAGAGATGAAGTGAGAATTTCAAAAGTGTTTGTACATTGAATAAGAGCACTTAAGGAAAAAAATTGGAAAATAAATGAAAGCTATGGAAAAAAGAGTTTGAAAGGGAATTAAAAATGTGGCACAAGACAGAAATAACCTTGTCCAACTCCCTAAAAATTAGAATGGGACCAAACAGAAACCATTATGCTACAAGAAATATTAAAACAAAGTCAAAAGACTGAAAAAAACAGAAAAATATTTAAAGTCTCTCATGGCATAAACAACTGACCTGGAAAATAAACTGAGGAGAAAAAGTTTAGAATCATTAGACTACTTGGAAGCTATAACCAAAATAAAAAAAAAACCAAAACAGACATCGTATTTCAAAAAATCTTAAAGGAGAACTGTCTACAGCCTCCTTTACAGCCAGAGGGCAAAGAGAAATACAAAGAATTAATCACTCACCTCTTGAAAGAAACCTCCTCCACCCTCCCCCCCCCCCCCAAAAAAAATCCCAGGAACATTCTAGCCAAAATCCAGAGTCTGCAGGTCAAAGAAAATAAAAACATATTTCAAGTAGCAAGAAAGAAAGGATCCAAGGAGCTAAAGTCAGGATCACACATGATCTAGCAGCCACAACCATAATAGAGTGGAAAACTTGGAATACAATACTCCAGAAGGCAAAGGATGTGGGCTTACAGCCAAGAATAACTCAGTCAGCAAAACTGAGTATAATGCTACACAGGAAAAAAATTCATCTTTAATGAAATAGAAAAGTTCCAAACATTCCTGATGAAAAGATCAGAGCTGCACAGAAACGTTGAAGTTGAAATACAGGAGTTAAGAGGAACAATAAAAGGTAAACATGAATGTACAATGATAAAAAATTACAAAAGGATAAACTGCTTGCATTCACATATGGGAAAAATGATAGATGGAATCACACAGGACCTGAGACAAGGTCTGGGAGCGGTTCTGTTATATGTTGATGATATAAAGAAGAGAATGGAAAGATGAGATAATGAATATGTGTGTGGGGTACAGGGAGGGAAAGAGAAGTTAAAGAAAATGATCTCTCATAATCAGGGAGCAAAAGTGACATCTATAAAACAAGGAGGAGATGGGGGTGGGGGGAACTGACACTGTGAACCTCATTCTGATTTGAACTGGTCAAAAGAAGAATACACACCCCCCCCACACACACATACACACATGCTCGTGCATGCAAGCACACAGAGCTGAGTATAGAAATACATTTTATTGAACAGAGAAATAGGAGGGAAAGGGGAAGGAGCAACATGAAAGAATAAAGGAAGGTATATCAAGGAAACTCTAAGGATGCGTAAAAATATTTATAGCTCTTTAAAGTGACAAAAAATGGGAATTTGAGGATATGCCCATAAATTGAGGAATGCATAAACAAGTTATGGTATATAAATCTGTTGGAATACTATTGTGCTTATTACTTCTCAGCATAATGACCCACCATGATCATATGGCTAATAATGAAACAAGCTACTTGCCTCTTTATAGAGAAGGACTCAAAATGTAAAATAAGATAAATGTCTTTTTGGACATGATCAATGTGGAAATTTGGCTTGACTGATTATACATATTTTTAATGGGGTTTGTTTTCCTTATGTTCTCATTTGGAGGGAAGTGGTGGGGTAAAACGTGAGAAAATGGTGTTGGAATCATTTGTTTCTACCTTGTTTCCTAGAATGAGAGAGACAGAGAGACAGAGAGAGAGAGAAGAGACAAAAAGAGAGAGAGAGAAAGAGAGAGAGGGAGAGAGGAAGAGAGAGAGGAAGAGAGAGAGAGAGGGAGAGAGAGAGGGAGAGAGAGAGAGGGAGAGAGAGAGAGGGAGAGAGAGAGAGGGAGAGAGAAAGAGGGAAAGAGAGAGAGGAAGAGAGAGGGAGGAAGAGAGAGAGAGGAAGAGAGAGAGAGGGAGAGAGAGAGTGAAAGACATGGAGGGAGAGAGAGAAAGACAGGGAGAGAGAGAGAGAGAGAGACAGAGACAGAGACAGAGACAGAGAGAATATAGTTAGTTGAGAGAAAGCTAGATTTGGAATCTGGGGGTAAGTCCTTGCTCTGCCCCTTATTCACTGTTGAACCCTGGGTAAGTCACTTAACCCCAAGTCTCAGTTTCTTGATTTGTAAAATGAGCGTTTTTCAGATGAACTCTAAGGATGCTGAGATCCTTTACAAAAGACGAACAAAAAAATTCTACTCATGCTTTTCCTCAGTGGCAAGCTGATAAAAGAAGAGGGTCATGGAAGGGGAGAGGAGTCAAGATGGTAGCATAGAAGGAGGAAAACTCCATGAGCTCCCTCCCTAACCACCTCAAACACCTATAAAATATGACTCTAAACAAATTTTAGAGCTCCAGAACCCACAAAATGACAGAGAAACAAAGCTTCCACTGAAGGCAGCCTGGCAGGTGGACAGGAAGGGTTCATCGCAGCATGCTGGGAGCCAAGGCCAGCCCTGCATGAATCTGTGGTTTTAGCCCCAGGGTGGACAGAACCAGCCATGGCTGGAGCATTCGGGAGAGGGGATCACCGGCAGCTATGGCAGTTTCCAGAATTACCAACCCATAAATGCCAAAGACAAAGTAAAAGGTCAGTGGAACTTGGTTGGATTTGGGGGGGATGGAGGAGCGGGTCCAGCCCTCTGCCTCCAGAGCCAGAAGCAGTGGAAGTGGTGGCCATGCAGCCACCTCCACATAGCTGCTTCAGAGCTCCCAGCCTGCAGACTGCAGGGAGGCAAGTGACCATTCAGAGGCTAAGCGCTCTTCCTTAACCTGACTGGATCTGGATTGCATTCTTGGGTGATGGTCCTGAGGTGTGTAAACAGTGAGCCAAAGCTGGTGGGGGCTGTAGAGACAGCACCCTCATAATAGCTCCGGCAGCTGCAAAAACCCCAGTGATTTGGGTCAAAGCTCTCCCCTCTGGAAGCAGAGTTCTACTGTGGCAAAGAGCTCAAAAGTCAAGTAATTAACTGGCAACATGAGCATGCACTTTAGATTCCATTTTGGGGGACAAAAAGGATCAAAGCATGGAACAGGAGGAAGACAACACATTGAGAACTCCTGAACCAAAAGCTTCCAATAGAAAGATGAACTGGTTGCAGGCCATAGAGGAGCTTAAGAAGGATTTTGAAAACCAAATAAGAGAAGTGGAGGAAAAATTGGGAAGAGAAATAAGAACGTTGCAGGAAAATCATGAAAAGAGAGACAACAACCTGACTGAAGAAAATAACACCTTAAAAAACAGACTAACTCAAATGGCAAAAGAGACCCAAAAAGCCAATGAGGAGAAGAATGCCTTAAAAAGCCGAATTTACCAGAGGGAAAAAGAATCTCAAAAGCTCACTGAAGAGAATAATTCCTTCAGAATTAGATTGGAGCAAATGGCAGCTAATGACTTTATGAGAAATCAAGATACTATTAAACAGACCCAAACAAATGAAAA
>CM053580.1:499100903-499123161 GCA_028627135.1 Pseudochirops cupreus | reverse complement strand
CCCTGACACATATCTACTTTTACATTCAGTCTGTTGTAATATGTTGTTTTGGTTGAAGCATATGAAGAAAATAGCTGTTTGCAGCTCCACTCAGATATTTAATTGGAAATATTTTAATAGCCTTTTCAGATAATTGTATATATTCTTTTTTATTTGAGGGGGGAAGACAAGGCTGTTGGGTTAAGTGACTTTCCTAGGGTCACACAGCTAATAAGTGTTGAGAGTCTGAGGGTGGATTTGAACTTAGGTCCTAACTTCAGGGCTGGTGCTCTATTCATTGTGTCACCTAGCTGCCCCAATATATTGTTCTTTGATACTCATAAAACTCAACAAGTGGTATTTTCTTAAAGGTGAATTGTAATGTGGATTCTGAAGTAACATCTATGAACTTTTCATGTTGTTCCATTAAAAATCCAGTGATCTATCTTTGCCTTAGAATGAATCTTTTATCCATAGTTGATTTTGTAACATCATGCATTAGTCATTTAGAAAGTACTAGTTCGTTTAGCTGTTCAGATTTTCCAAATAATATATTTCATTATAAAATTTTTTTTAAGTCACATTCATTCATATCACCACCAATCTCATCAGAAAAATCTTTAATTACTGGGAAGCTGTCAGGTTCACAGAGACAGATAAGTTTTCTAAAATTCTAATTTTTGCTTTAAAGCCCAAATTTTATCATTGGCAACAAATGCTATCAGTTTTTTCTTGAAGTGACAGGCTCACTTCATTCCTTTTTTTGAGAAACTATCTGTCACATACTCAGATTTGAATAACCATAGTTTGTCAGTCATTCTTTCAAGTAAAAATGATGTTCCATTAAAAAAGTCAGCTGGTTCAGCTCACAACTCAATCACACAAGTGATTTTCCATGAGAAAAACATTGTACTTCAGTATACAGCAGAAGTGCTGTATCCGTATTTCATCACAAAATGTTCAAAAGTTTTGTGCTTGGGTTAAGATTTAACAAAATCGTAAATCTTTATTGCTTCATCAAGGACGTTCTCAGGTTGAACTGACTTTTTTTAACTTAGAATGTATGGTGGTAAAGAATACAACGACTATTAGTACAGTTTGGGATGACTGCTTCGATTTATTTTAAGGTGCCAAAAGTTTTACCCACCCATCACTTCTGTACTGTCCTTGAAAATGTCAACAGAGGTGTTCCAGCGTAAACAGTGAGATTCAAAAAAGTTATTTTACACTTGAATATTTCAGTACCACTTATATTGGTTGTCAAATATTCATGTAAAAGATCTTTTTTGGTGACTAGTTGGTACCAGTTGAGAAATATTTTTTTATTCCTATTCAATATTAGGAATTATCTATTTCTTTCTATTTCCATTCAGTAATTATCAGAGATAATATCTAACTTTTCTAAAATTCTATCCTGACCCATAACTTTTCTTGTTTTTGTTTTTGTCATTGTTTATTAAATTTGTTTGGATACACTGAGATCCCCTAATATTACAGCTTTATTACCTATTTTTTTCTGTAATTCATTTAGCTTTTCCTTTAAATATTTAATTATTGTGGAATTTATTGCATATGTGTTAATTCTTAATAACTTATTGCCTATGGTATTGTTTATCGTTATGTAGTTTCTGTGTTTATTTCTTTTAATCAGGTCTGTTTTTGCTGTTGCCTTGTGTAAGATGATGATGATTAAGCTTGCCTTTTTTGTTTCAGCTGAAACATAATAGATTATGTATAAGTTCTTTGTGAATCTTTTGTTTCAAGTCTTTTTCTTATAAACAACATATTATTGGGTTCTCCTTTCTTATATATTCTGCTATTTGCTTCCATTTTATGGGTAAATTCCTCTCATTCACAGTTATCATCATTAATTGTTTATTTTCCTCCATCCTGTTTTCATATATTTTTCCTCTTTTTGCTTCCTGTTCTCAGAGAAGAAAATGGTTAGAAAGATTGGTGCACTGAGCAGTAGTATTTTGTGCATTCTTCCCCTGTTCCTCTTTTCTTTTCCTTCCCTAGATTCTATCATAGATTCTTAATTTATTTTTCCTTTCAAAACTCTTTTCAGGATTCACCCTTTGAAGTTAAAATTTGTTTTGCTAATGACTAATCTCTTCTATAGTTTACCCTCTTTCTTATTTCCTCTTCTTTCTGTTCCCAACTCTATATATGTATTCTACCTGTCTTTGACCAGTTCAGATGAAAGTAATCCTCAAGTGTCCCAACCTCTTCTTTTTTGTGTAGTCTTCTACTTGAGCACCCTAATTATGAAATAATTTAATTCACCCTTCTTCCTCTTCATATATATGTATATATAATATAGATAAAATATATGCAATATGTAATATATATTATACATAATACATATTCCTTTTGTCCCCCTTTCATCTTTTTAGTTCATCTAAGTATATCAAAACCACTCCCAAACCTTCTGTCTTATTTCACTTCTTCTCTGAGCCCCCTAATAACATTAGGGTTTTTAAGTACTTCATCCTTGTTTAGTTTGTCCAGATAGTTTGCTCATATTTATGGCTTTATGTTTCTCTTGACTCCCACGTCTTTATTCTGAAGTTCTTAATAAGCTCTTACCTTTTCATCAGCAGTACTTGGACTTTATTTTAGTACAGGTCAATTTTTTCCTCTGTATTGTTTTTCTGTATGTTATTCCTTGTTGTAGGCCTATATCTTTTACCTTTTAGGACATCATAATCCAAATTCTCTGTTCCTTTTAAGTAGTAGCTGTATCTTGTGTGACCTTGACTATGGCTCCTTGGTACTTAAACTCTTTCTGGCTACTTATAATATTTTTGTCTTTGATCTGGAAGGTCTGGATTTTTGCTATGAAGTTCCTGGAAATTTTCATATCAAGATTTCTTTCCATTTTCAGTTTTCCCTCTGGTTCTAAGATCTGAGCAGTTTTCTTTTTAAATATAAAATGTAGTAAATGTTCTTTGATTTTTTTTTTCCCCCCAGCCTTTTGCCTGTGACTTGATATTTCTTGTTTCAGTGAGTTATTTACTTCTACTTAGTCCATTCTCATTTTTAAGGCTTCTATTGGTTAGGTAAGATTTTGTACCTCATTTACTAAGCTATTCATTTTCTTTCCAACGCTTTCCTTCAAAGCTCTAATTTCTTTTATACTTCATTCTTCTAATACTGTCAGTTCATGTGTGAATTGTTTTTTTAATTATTTTAATTATTTTGTATCATTTCTTCCAGAATTTTAGTTGAATTTGTATTGCAAGCTATTTTTCTGCAAAGCTTTGCTTGTAGATGTTTTGGAGTCATTCTCCTCTGAGTTTGTCCCTTGGGTGTTCTTGTCAGTATAATAGCTCTTTATAGTGAGAGTGTGGAGAGAGAGAGAAAGAGAGAGAGAAAGATGTATATTAAATATCCTTCTAATCTAACTTTCTCCAGCAAAATCTTGTATTAGGATCAGGCTCCGTGCTTTTCTGGAGAGAATGTTTGGGCCTTGATTTCTGTTCTCTTGGGTTCCCCTGCTGCTTTCTCTGGTTATTGGATCTTATGTTCTTCAGGGATTTATTGAATCCTGTATTCTTCAGGGATCTGAGGGTCAGCTCAGGCCAGGGACCTGAAAACTTTCACCCAAAATGGTTTTGTCTTGGTGAAGTTTGATTGCTATGCTCCTGGTTTAAGCTTTGCAAGCTCCTGACTATATTTGGCATCTAAGGAACGTTATTGTCAGCTTGCCCCTTATTGGAGTTCCAGTAAATTGCTGGTAGCCCAACTGTCTGTCAGCTTGTTGGAAGAATCTTCAGGTCGAGAGTGACAAAGGAGGTAGAGGAGGCATGCTTCTCTTTGATCTGAGCTCCCTGCCTGATTACTCAGTGGCAGTCTTCAGACCAAGCTAGAGATAGAATCTAATACCACATGTCCGTGGTCAACTACACTGCTGTTCCTCGCTTTTTTTCCCCTACTCCATGTACACTATACAGCCTTGGGCTCACAACCACTCTTTGCTGGGAAGCAGCTATAAATCTGCCATATGTAGCTGCAGATCTTTTCATTACATACTGATCTTGAACCCAGTTCTAGGGTACTAATGACAGACAGAGCTGCCTGTTGGCTCTTGTTCCTGTTCCCTGAACTTCATCAGGTTTTGATACACAGGTTTAGTTCCCCAGTTCAGTCAACATGCTGGAAGACTGCAGCACTTTCTTGAGCAGCCCCACTGACCTGGTCTAGAAAAATGACTCACTTTTGATCTTTCCTTGGATTTTGTGTCCTGACTAGTTCTGATGCTCTTTCTAGGTCTTTGTTGTAGAAGTTGTGTAGGATTAATTGGTTGTACTGCTTCCTCATTTTCTGCCAACCTTGTTGGTCTCTCCAATCTACTTTTCCAGATATATTGCACATTATTGTGTTTCATATCCCAAGTCCAAGTCAAACTAGCCTTCTTGGGTTTTTTTTTTTTGTATGTGTGTAGAACATTTCATTTCTTATCTATAGTGCTTTTCCCTGTACCTTGAAAACTGCCTCATAAAATAAAATAAAATGCGTAACTTACTTCAAAGCTCAACTTGCATGCCATCTTTTGCAAGAAGTTTATCCTGATCTTTTTAGATGTTAGTATACTTACTAAGCATACTTCACCCTTCCCTAGAAATCACGTTTTTATTTTGTGCACATTTTGAATTTAATTTTCTTTGTACATATTAATCTTTCTCCTCTCCCTGCCTCCAGCCCCATTGGAATGTAAGCTCCTTGATGACAGGGATTATTTCCTTAGTGCCTAGCATAAAGTATGACATAAATTTAGGCACTAATAAAAATAAGTAATTTTTTATTGAACATCAAGAGATCTAGGGCAAGGGCTCCAAAGATGATGGATAAACCACTGGAGGAAAACATGGACATGAGTCACATAGAATAAAGGACATGGATGTGTTGATGTCTTGACCTTGGTACTCCCTTACTCAGATTCATGAGATCACAGACCTATCAGTGTGTTAAATGTACTGATCATTGTGTTAGGCTTGAAGAAGTACAAAGTCTGAATAAGACAGAGTCCCTATCTTCTTGAAAGTCCCCTCTATTCTGGGAGGGAGGAGACCCTTGAGGTTCTCAACTGAGAACTTTGCCTCATAATTATAGAAACAAATGAAGGCCATTTACCATGAGTTCCCTCTTCTCTTCCCTATCTCCTATCACTCAGGTGCCTTCTGCCACTATTTCCTCCTTCTCCCTTGTCTCTTATGAAGAGGTAGCCTTACTCCCTACCATGACCCGCCTCTCCACCTGCACAAGTAATCCCATTCCATCCTGTCCTACCAAAAGATTGCACCCAAACAACACACTCTTCTCACATATCTTCAATCTCTTCCTTTCTATTGTCTCCTTCCCTACCTCCTATAAACATGCCCATATCTCCCCAGTCCTGGGAAAAAAACCCTCACTTGATCTTCCATCCCCTCTAACTATTGTTCTTCCATCCCTGCTACCTCTTCTGCTTTTTGTAGTCAAAGTCTTTGAAAAGGACATCTATAATAGAAGCCTCTACTTTGTCTCTTCTCACTTCTTAACCCCTTAAAATTCAGCTTCTGATCTCATTTCACCAAAACTCTTTCCATAGTTACCAATGATCTCATAATTGCCAAATCTAGTGACCTTTTGTCAGTCTTCATTTTCCATGACTCCATGTCACCTCTACTTTATACTATCTTCTCTGTAAGTTTTCAGGACACCACTTTCTCCTGGTTCTACTCTTTAAAGTGCTTTTCTTAGATTCCTTTGCTGTGTTGTCATCAATGCCCTCTAATCTTAAGTCTCCCAAGGGGTTCTGTCATGGGCCCTCTTCTGCTTCTCTACTACTTTACTTGGTCATCTCATCAGCTCCCTTGGTTTTAACTGCTGATAATTCTCAAATTTACTATTTTGCCCTAACCTCTCTGCTGACCTCCAGTCTCACATCTCTGACTGCTTTTCAGACTTCTTGAACTGGATGTTTAGTAAACATCTTAAACTCCACATATCCAAAACTGAACTCATTATCTTTATCTGTAAAACCTCCCTCCTCTCCTACCTTTCTGGTTATTGTTGAGGACACCATCCTCCTAGTTTTCTCCAGCTCACAATCTAGGTGTCATCCTCCATGCCTCACTGTCTCTCACTCCCCTTCCTCCCATATCCAATCTGTTGCCAAGGCCTGTCAATTAAACATTTGCAACATCTTTCAAATTCACCCTCTTTTTTCTGATACTGCCACAACCTTGGTGCAGGTCCTCACATCCTTGTATCTGGGTTACTGCAATAGTCTGCTGGGAAGTCTCCCTGCTTCAAGTCTCTCCTCTCCAGTATATCCTCCATTCAGCCATAAAATGAATTTTCTAAACCATAGGTCCAACCATGTCTGTTACACACACACACACACACACACACACACACACACACACACACACACACCCTCCACCTAGTAAACTTCATTGGCTCCCTGTCACCTCCAAGATCAAATACAAAATCTTATCTGGCTTTTAAAACCCTTCATAACCTAGGCCCAATCTACCTTTGCAGTCTTGTTATACCCCACTCCCTGCCACTCCACAAACAAGACATTCCATCTCTTGGTTCTGGACGTTTTCTTAGGCTGTTCTCCATTCTCGTAATTTTCTCCCTTCCCGTCTCTACCTCTTGACTTCCCTGGCTTACTTCAAATTCCAGCAAAAATCTTGTACTAGGACCCTTTCCTAATCCTTCTTAATTATAGTGACTTCTTTCTTTTAACTATTTTCTATTTATCCCTACTTTGTATATATTTGTTTACATGTTCCCATTACTATCTCCCATTAGACTGAACTCCTTGAGGGTGGGGACTCTTTTGCTTCTTTTTGTATCTCTAGAGCTTAGCATAGCACCTGGTAAATAGTAGGCAATAAATGCTTATTGACTGACTGACAGAACTGTTCTACACAATTTTAATAAATTCATTAGAGTCTTTTAAAACAAAATGCTACCTGAGCTTTACAGGACAACTAACTGGAATGCTCAGGGCCAGCTTCATGAAGGAGGTGGCATTTCAGTTCTCCTCTCCCTTCTTCCTCATTAAAAAAAAAAATTTACAAATTTATAAAGCTCAAAATGTAGTGACATTCTTTTTCTTTCTTTTGTTTTTATTTAGAGCCAGGAAAAGATAAGGCATTTGTGTACCATAGGGAACAGTTTGAACATTTTATCTTCTATGTGTTAGAAGCTTTGAGCTATAACTGTAAAATATGTGATTTGGTAATACAAGAACTGTACTTTGCAAAATAAGTATCTGTGTGTCAGGGAGAAAAATTTTTTTTGGTATTAAATATATATTGTTATTGCTTCATTTTTCAGTCATATCTGACTCCTCATGATCCCTATATGGGGTTTTCTTGGCAAAAATACTGGAAGGGGTTGCTATTTTTTTCCTCCAGTGGATTAAAGTATATACATCCCCCCCTCCCCCAAAGATTATTAAAAAATATTTCTCCTCATGTTGCAACCTTATCAAGCTCTCCATCTGGCCTACCTCTAGTACTGAATCTGCTATTCAGATAGTCCTTTTTCCTTTTTTATTAAATAAATATATCTTCTTTTTCTAACAAGGAGATGGACCTTAATATTTAAACTCCATTAGTGAAGGTGAAGGAACATCCAAGTTTACAATAGGAAATGTGCTAAAATTGATTTGACAAAAGAAATTTGGATTGAGATTAAACAGGACCTAGTGAAAATAATTGATATGTAAGATTCAGTAAGGAAGATATAAACAAAATAATTTTATAGAACAGGAAATGTATTTGTTAAAAATAGAAACCAGCAGACTTGGTAAACTATTAATCTTCATAATACTAGAAGAAAAATAGAAAAATCAATGAAATATATTTCTAAAGTTGGATCTCTATATTTGTTTACGTATGTGGCAGAACTGGGCATTCACCTAAAATAAATCAAGTCTAGCATTAATTTCATTCAATATAGTACTGGAATTTGAGGAAAATGGTGATGGTTGAGATGCTTAGGTTTTATTTTGTTTTACTTGACTATTGTCTATACTGTTAAATAAAACCTTTCACTGAAAAGCTGATTAAGACAACCTGGAAAGAGAGTTCCTAGTTCGTATTTATTGGCACTGATTTCATCTAAGATTTTATGGGTGATTCAATTGTTGAAAGAAGCCAGGGTTCTGATTAGTATTAAGAACATGATTAGGGGCAGCTAGGTGGCACAGTGAATGGAGCACCAGCCCTGGAGTCAGGAGGACCTGAGTTCAAGTCTGGCCTCAGACACTTAACACTTACTAGCCATATGACCTTGGACAAGTCGCTTAACCCCAATTGCCCTGCCTCTTCCCGTCCAAAAAAAAAAAAAGAAAAAGAACATGATTACTTTTACTCTCAAGCTCCCCATCCTTTGTGTGATAAGGGCTTGAAATCAGTATACTTGACACTGTACAGGATAAAAGCTATTTATGGTTTCCTGTCTATTCCTGAAGGAAAATAAAATGAAATCATGGAGCGTGTTAAGTTGGCAGTAGGAAAAAAAAATTTCATTCACCTTGACAATTTATTTTGCAGTAAGAATTCATGGTATTTAGAGTGTTTTGTCTATGCTCTTCAAGTTTTCTTTTGAATGACTTGCTAGATTTTTGAGACAACATAGTGGTCAGATTTACAGTGTGATGTCATTAACTAAAAACTTGGAAGTGAGGATTCATGCCTCTTCCAGCTTTATCAGTAAAGATTAGGAATAGTTCATAGCACAGTGAACTTTTTTCCTAGGTGTTCTTTAGGGCTGTGTCAGCATTATGAGCCAATAATACATCACCTGAGACTACTTAAAAAGTTTGGGCTTTCTTGAAAATCTGTGAGCATCTTATACTTTGGCAGCAGGCAAAGGAAAGCACTTTTTTATGTTGCCTTAGTGTTCCTAGTGTCCAGTAGTATGACACTGTCACTTTAGCTCCAACTAAAGTATTTAATTTATTTTCAGCAGGACACCTTTCCTGCTTCAGCTTCTAAGTATCCTTTGTGTGGTAGAAACAGACATTTTACCATTGTTCTTGCAAATCTATTCCTATCAAACAAAAAAAAAAACAAAACCAACAACTCTCTGGGGAAATAAATTGTTGTCTTTATTAGATTTTGAATTAATAACCTAGAAAGTATCCAGTTTTAGGGTGGCTAGATGGCGCAGTGAATAGAGTACTGGCCCTGGAGTCAGGGGGACCCGAATTCAAATTTGGCCTCAGACGCTTAATACTTATTAGCCATGTGACCTTGGGCAAGTCGCTTAACTCCAATTGCCCTGCCTTCCCCCCTCCAAAAAAGCACCAAAAAAAGTATCCAATTTTGACAATCACACGTACACACAAACACACATACACACGTACACACATATACACATATACAGAGGGCAGTCTCCGTTTTAGAGAGTCCTCTTGATACCCTGAAAATACTGGATTCTTAATCAATATGAGAGGAGCCTCTGTGATTCTGTAACTACCAGATTTTAGAATGCAGCCTTTCACCCAAATAAGAATATCAAATAATACTGAGGAGACCCACCAAGAAAGTATGACGTTGTCATGCTGCAGAATCTCTGAGTTCCAAGGGACCTCAGAGATCATCTCATCCAGTTTATAACTAATATTAATCCTATCTTTGGAGCAGCTAAGTGGTACAGTGGATAGAGCGCCAGGCCTAAAGTCAAGACTCATCTTCCTGAGTTCAAATCTGACTTTAGGCACTTACTAGCTGTGTGACCCAGAGCTAGTCATGTTACCCCGTTTGCCTCAGTTTCCTCATTGACCTGGAGAAGGAAATGGCAAACCACTTCAGTATTTTTGCCAGGAAAAGTCCCAAATGGGGTGAGAAAGAGTCTGACATGACTAAAATGACTGAATAACAAATCCTGTCTTCAAAATCCCTAGCAAATGGTTATCCAGCTGTTACTCTAAGATTTTCAGTAGCAGAATTCATTCACTGCCTCCCAAGGGAATTAAGTCTATTTTTGGACAGTAAGTTTTCCCATACATGGAACTATTATTTGCCTCTGCCCTATTGTGCCTAGTTCTGCCCTCTGGGGTCTAGAAAAACAAGTCAAATACTTGAAGATAGCTATTATTTCTCCTTTAAGTCTTCTATTCTCTCAGCTAAATCTGTTCTTACTGATGAGTTTGATGTGTCATTTTATCCAGTCTTCTCACTATTCCGGTCTCCCTCTTTTGGACTACTTCAATGTGTCAATGTAAATGTGGTTAGTCCTCTGAAAAAAAGCCACAATATTCTAGATGTGATCAGCTCAGAACAGATTATAGGAAATCTTTCACTTCTCTTATCCCATATATTACATAGGCTGTTAGTGTTGGCTTTTTTCGTTGCCATTTCATATTCTTCCAATCTAATCCAATCCAGCAAACATCTTTTAAATGCCTGCTGCATTCCAAGCACTGTGCTAGGTACTGGGAATAAAAAGACCAAAGGAAAAACGACACCAGCTTCTTCTGAGAGCACTTCCATCCCACCCATGTTTCCAGCCTGATTTTAACTATCCTTGACTTTTAAAGAACTTATATCCATCCTACTGGTGGGTTACAACAATAACGGAGGTCATTATCTGAATAATTATTTGAGGGAGGAGGAACAGGAAAGACTCACTCTAGGACGTACAAGTTGAACGTATTCAGTAGCCCTCCAGATCCAGACTGGAGCAGTCTCCTCTTCATCCTTACCCTTAGACCAGGTCTCAACAGTAAGAGAATAAGATACCTCTCAATTGCCCTCTTGTCTTTTGATATGAATCTTTCAACAAAGCTACTGATATAAATGCATATCTTTTATTTTAGATAGAAATGACTATTTCAGCTATTTCTGTTTCATTTTGGTTAGTTTAGATTCAATCTTAACCAATCCTGCAAAGATCAGTTATCACAACAAAGTTGGTTGCTTTATTTTTGCCTTAATCTAAACTTTTTTGTGTGTGTTCCTCTCATTTCTTTATTTTCACATTAGTCATGGTGTGAAAGAAGAATCAGAACAAAAGGGAAAAACAATGAGAAAGAAAAGACAAACGAAACCAGTACGCCTTGATCTACGTTCAGACTCTGTAGTTCTTTCTCTGCGTGTGGATGGCATTTTCCATCATGCGTCTTTTGGAATTGATTTGACTTTTTTCTTGTTAGATATTAATTTAACAAATGTTAGATACCTGGACAGGGCCTTAAAGATAATCTAAGCCAACCTCTCATTAAAAAAAAGCAAAGTAATATGCCCATACTTCACTTTGCATCAGTTGATGGCAGTGGTAGAACAGGGTCTTACTCCAGGAGGCCAGGGCTCCTTGCCCTAATTAGTGGCAGATCCATAATTAGAACATGGCCCCTTGACTTACTACTAGTGCAGTTCTCTATACCAGGGTCCTGGCAAATTAATCCTGCATCTGCATGTTTTTGTACAGCCTAAGAGCTAAGAATTGTTTTTATATATATTTTTTAGTTTTTATATTTTAAGTGCCATAGAACTTTTCTTAAAATGTGAAAATAATTCTTAACTAGGAACTTCAAAAGCAGGCATTCAGCAGGATTTGGTGGCTGTAGTTTGTCAATCTCTGCACTGTACTACTTCTTTTGACTCGATCAGTTATTCTATTTTGTTTTAACTAATTATTTTTTTAAAAAGTATGTATCGGGGCAGCTAGGTGGTGCAGTGAATAGAGCACCTATCCTGGAGTCAGGAGGACCTGAGTTCAAACTTGTCCTCAGACACTTGACACACTTACTAGCTGTGTGACCTTAGGCAAGTCACTTAACCCCAACTGCTTTACCTTTCCCCCTAAAACAACAACAACATGTATTGATGTCTTACTATGTGCTAAGTGCTTTGAGGTACAAATACAATAGCAAAAACCAGTACTTCCCCTCAAGGAGCTTACTAGGAGACAGCATACTGAAGGAGGAGAGATTACTATTTTACCTTATGTACATAACGGTTTTGGTTCTATTGCTTTTCTGAAAGTACAGTAAATTCTACTATCTGGAAGTCAGTTAATTTTCGATTGATAGATACTTTTGCACATCTACAGTAAAATGATAGCTGTTGTGATGATGACTCTTAGTCATTTTGAGATCCTGAGATGCCTTCTGAAACATCAAAGAAGAATTAGATAGAATCCTTTTTAGTTTAATGTTAAATATATCATACACTCTTAATTCCTTGAAAACTAGCAATATATGTGTGTGCAAGTATGTATGTATGTATTAATAGATGACAGCCAAACTATCACTATTGCCTCAGTACACCAGGTAATGGAGGGGGGTTTTTGTTTTATTTTGTTTTTGCAATAAAGTGTTTCAAAAGGGGAACTAAAATGCCTTTCTAAGAATCAGTTGTGATTCTTAGAAAAATCCAAGACTTCTTTTATTGCCATGTACCTCTGTACACTAGTATGAGGTGATAATAATTAAAGAAAGCTGGCCCAGGGCTCTTCATAATCTTAGAAAGTTCTTTGGCAGAATACAAGTGAAATAAAATATTAGGCTTATTAATTTTGATAAAAAGTCAAGATGAGAGAAGGTTCTTTGCTCTAAAGGAAAATAAACGCCTAATTTTTTTAAAAAGACATGTACAATTAGATCAACAGCATATATTAATATAATATTTACATCCATTGTTTTTTCATCTGTATACACTGTGAAATAAAGAGGGCATGTATATTTTGCTCACTTTACACATAAGGAATCTGAGCCACAGAAAGTTAAGTGACAGTATGCATCTTGTACATTTCAGAGCTAGGATTTAAACATGTCTGATTTCATGTCAGTCTTATTTCTCCTGTACTTCACTGAAGAATGTAGAAAGACATTAATTTATGCTATTTTACACTGGTCATATGTGTGCACATAAGTATACATGTATGTTTGTGTGTGCACACAAGTATGCCTGTGCGTTTGTATACGTAGTTATGTCAAAATTCTTCCTGATATGGCTAAGTTAAAACCAAGACTGTTTCAGTTACATAGTATTGTAATAACCTAAAAACATATAACTAGGTGGCACAGAGGATAGAGTGCTAGGCCTACAGTCAGGAAGCCTTATCTTCCTGAGTTCAAATCTGATCTCAGGCACTTATTAGCTATGTGATCCTTAACTGTCAGATTACTTAACTCTGCCTCATTTTCCTCATCTGCAAAATGAACTGGAGAAGGAAATGGCAAACCACTTTATCTTTGCCAAGAAAACCCCAAATGGAGTGACAGAATGTGACATGACTGAAACAACTGAATTACAAAAATATGTATATTTGGAATGTGTATTAATATTTATAGAATGAATGAAAAAATTTCAGCTTTCTACTCTATAACCATGAATTCTGTAGAATGGTAATGAAAATGATAAGGTTATATTTCAGTCAGCTTTAAAGAATCTGACTTCAGAATTCCACAGGAGCTATTCTTCAAGTAATCAGAAATGTATTTCCTTCCATGTCTTATTTTTTAAATATTTATTTGCAAGCGTACCCAAGGTAGGATATTTCATGAATAACTGATGCTAGCAAATAGAATAAGGAGGTATTTTTTCACATCTTTGTTAGCTACCCTAATGTGAGATCATGGACTATTCAGAAAATAACCCTTTAAATATGATAATATTACCTATAAACATATTGTACTTTTAAACCTGAACATATTGAACTTAAATGTTTGTTGGAAGAAGAGAAGGGAGCAAATAGAACTGTAGACTATGTGGAAGGAGAGCAATATGTAATAAGCCTAGAAAAATAAGGGTCAAGAACTTTAAAGGCCAAAGAGGAGTGTCTTTTTGATACTAGAGATGATAAACTTAAAGTTCATTGAGATAATAGTAGGGGGACAGATAGAAGGGATGGAGGTCTGTGATGGAGTCACCTCTGCACTAAGGAATACCTCTTTTGTGGCTGTGTGGAAGATGGTTTGGAGTGGGGAGAAACTTGTGACAAGGAGTCCAATTAAGGGGCTATTGCAGTTGTCTAGGCTAGAAGTGACGAGGCCTCACAGCAGTGGTCTGTGCAAGTGGAGAGAAAGGGACATATTGGAGAGATGGTGTAGAGAAAGAAACAAGATCTGGCAACTAATTGTATATGTGGGATCACGGTGAAAAGTTAAGGATAACAGTGATGAGGTTGCAAGACTGAGTGACTAGGAAGATGATGGTGTCCTTAACAGTAATAGGGAAATTCATCAGAAGGCTGGGTTTGAGGGAAAGATAATGAGTTCTGTGACTTTGAGCTGCCTATTGAACATCTAGTTCCAAATTACTAATAGACATCTGGTGATGTGGACTGAAGCCAAGGAGAGAGACCAAGGCTGGATATATAGACCTGGGGAATCATCTCCATTGAGATTATAATTGAACCCATAAGAGGTGATGGGGTCAAGTGAGAGAGTATAGAAATAAAAGAGAAAAGAGCCCAGGAGAGAGCCTTGAGAGACACCTGCAGCTAATGGGTGAGATGTGGATAAAGATCCAACAAAGGAGGCTAAAAAGGTGATCAGGTGGGGTACAAGGAGAACTAAAAGTAAGCTGAGTTTCCATTTACGCCAAAACAATTATAATAGTACTTTTTTTTGGTGGTGGCAAAGAACTAGAAACAAAGATGCCCGTTGATTGGGGAATAAATAAAGAAATTTAATTCATGAATGTAATGGGTGCTATACAAAACAACAAATGCAATGAATACAGAAAAACATGGAAAAACTTTTTCAACTGATGCAAAGTGAAGTAAACAAAGCCATGAAAACAATTTACAGAATAACTTCAACAGTGTAAATACCCATAAAAATAAAACAATAAAAAATGAATGTTATGGAACTAACAAATAAGTTTGGCACCAAAGAAGTAACATGAGGGAGATATCTAACCCTCATTTCTTTGCAGAGGTGAGAGATGCACCGATATGATGGAATATTGTATATAACACCAAAATTTTTTAACCAAATTTTAATTTTTAATATAATACCATATCATTTGGTCTTGCTGAATTTCTTTTTTCTTATTTTTAAATATTCTTTGTCATAAGCTTCAACTCTCTAGGAGGGGGAGGGATACAGAGGGTAGAGATTAATCTATCCAGATTCCGTTTACCACAGCTTTGAACTTTCCCTTCCTTGAGATAGTGGATGTGTTGCCATCTTCCACTTGGAAAAGTTCTTAGAGAGAAAAAAATTTCAGAATTATTCAGGAAGATAACTGAATATCAGAGTACCTTACCTAGTGCATTGTATATAGTTATTTGTTGAATGTAAGATTCAGTTAATGAAAAACTCACCTTCTTATTCTTTTTGCCAAAATATAAAATCCCACCAGCATGCATACATTTTCCCGTTAATAGACACAGTCTATTCATCACTCTCAGTCTTTTTGGCCACTATCTGAACCATCCAGATAAAGAGGACTCCTGGCAGTTATGTGCCATAACTGACAAACTACAAAAAGTGTGTGGGAGGTAGAAGTCTGAGATGACTGATTCAACTTCATACTGTATTGACAGGAGCAACCCTTAAATGTCTGCCTCAGAAATCTTCCCCATTCACTCCTGGTGTTCTTGTGACATCTCCTAAATGGGAAGCTGCAGGGGTGTCTGACTCGTTTCTTTTGGTGAAACATATTTACCCTGGGGGAGTCTATTAAAAAAAAAACTCACAAACTTTTAAGTTAGAGATATAGAGGTCTTTCTAGCTAATTAGTAACATTACCTGGCCTCCCTAAAGTTGCTAAATCTTATTTCCTTTAACTGCTAAATTGTGCTTTCTGGAAGGGAGTTGGGGTGGTGTTATCTTCACAGAAGAATTCTGGTGAAAAGTAAAAATTCTTCATTTCAATTAGACTCTTGCCTACATCTGTTAATGATAGATGCATAGAATTTTGGATCCATAGAGGAATCTTCATGATTACCTAATTTGGCAAGTTGCCAAGTCTTTAATTCATTTTAACCTACATTTAGTGTTCTCCTGCCACATACAGGGTGTGTTATGGTCTTTGCTCACAAGGAGCCTATAAATTTAGTAGGGAAATCCCCAGAATAAGTTGTGATATATGGATAATTATTTTAACGTCAGCCCCTGACTTCTTTAGGTAAAAAAAAAAAATCATGCTTAGGGTCATTTCTAAAAATTAAATCCTTTGGAAAATATGCTCACCAAATGGTCTTTGATTCTTTGAATATGTAATCTCATTGCAACCTATCTCTCATTTTGTGTGATTCTTGTCCATAATCTCATTTATATCATCTTCTCCTCAGTCACTGGGCAAGGATCCCCCTTTTAGAGAACCAGTAGCCAAGGTAATATTTGTAGATGACCTAAAACTGTGTGAATCCATGAAACAAAGAATAAGGCAAGTTACTTTGCAATCTTGGTGGGGAGGAGGAATTTTTTTCAGTGGGGCAGAATAGAAGGCAAAGGACACTAAGAGTAATCGATTAGTTCTAGCATTTGTTAATATTAGTTTTTAAACTGTCTAAAGTTTAGTTTATCTCATTTGGGGAATCAAAATTCTCTGACCTTATCACAGTCATATTTTATGGTGAATTTTTTTCTCCTTACCATTTCATATACAGGCCAAAAACCAAGCCCAAACTTACCTTCCCACCTTTCTTTTCTCACCTACTGTAGACATTACCATAACTTTAGGGCTAGAAGGGAAATCAAAACCTGTCATATCTCTCTTCCTCATTTTACAGTTGAGAAAGCTAAGGCTCAGAGAGACTGTTTAAGGACTTACCCAGGTTCACACCAGTAGTTGTAAGTCAGCTTTGTAGTTCTTAAGTAGTAAGTCAACAGTCATTTATTAAATGCTTCATTATTTGGCAGAGACTGTACTAACCTCTGAAGATGCAAAAAATGACTGCTTCCTTCCCCCCTCCCCCCACCAAAAATCATTCCCTGCTCTCAAGGAGAGTCTCACCGTCTTTTGGGCAAGAAATGTAGCAGAGAGGACTCAGACCCCTGGCACCAAATCCAGCCAGCTTTTCTGTTTCTTTCACACACCCTGTGTGTTCTTTTATACACTCAGTACATTCATTTAACTTGTCAAATGATATTAAAAGGCCTTTGTAACCTATTGCACCTCACCTGTGATTTCAGTATTCCCCCTCTTCCAAAGCCTGTTGACAACTGTTCTGAGAACTGCCTGAAGTAAGGAAAAGGGAAGTGATTGGCCCAAGGTTACACAGTTCGTAAGTGTCTAAAGCATGATCTGAAACTAGATCTTCCTCACTCCCAGTCTGACACTCTCTCTACTCCATTGCACTCCATAATGTCTCTCTTATACGTCTTAAGGTAAGAAGGTATCTGTATTAGACTAATGATAGATTAAAGATTGCAGGAAACAACTTTGAAAAGGAGGCTAGAGAGTGCTACAGATGCGCTAAGGAGTCTGTATCTATATTACCTTCCCTGCAGTTAAATACTGTCCATATAGCTGCTCTCTGCAAATAGAAAAGTTGGTGGCATCCCTTTGACATATTTCTATAGTTAAGGAGTACCATCCGAAGTGGATGCTATCTTTAGTATTTCAGGAGTGAGATTTAACCTACGTGACAGCCTTGGTCAAGTTAGTCATTCTTCATGCCTCAGTTTTTATATTCTTAAAAATGGGAATGCTTTTCTGCCACCACCCACCAGAGAGTAATTTGAGTATGATAATGTTAGTCAAGTACTCTGAAGCTTTTGAAAGAACTATGACATAGAAATACAGACTGTTGTTGTTGCTGTCCAGAAGTCATAAGCAGTTCATAAAAATTCACTCAGCATTTGGGAGCTTTGGAAAAAAGGTCATATATGAGTATTAGTCATTCATTCCATTGTCATCATTGTTTCACTCTACCATAGAATTGTTTATTAGTGTATTCAGTTGAATTCCCTTGGCCCCAGTTTCACATGGGTCACTGACTTAAGTAGTTCTCAGTCAAGAAGTCTGCAGTGGCTTCTAAAGTCCTGAGATTACAGAGTATTGAGCAAGGACCACACTTAGCTAGAACATGATCTAATAAGATTGGACTGTCAAAACAAAAAGCTCTAGGATGTGTTTAAAAGGTTTTTAAGAAGCAAGTGTTAAATAAGGACTGTGAGAACTTAGATAGTTAAAGCACGTAGGCTAGAAGCCAGTTTTCTTGTTAATTTCAAGAGTGATATGTGGTACACTCACTCTGTTTAAGCAGACACAGAAGCTATATGAGATATGATTAAACAGAAGTAATAGATATCTGTATGTTGAAAAACTTGAATTATTTGTGTAATTAGTAGACTGAAGCATCAGAAATTAGTTGAAGCATATTGGTAAATCTCTAGAGTAGTTTGGAATAATTCAGAGGTGTTAAAATAAAGATAAATCATTGTTATATAAATTTATATATGATATTATTCTTTTACTTTCTTGTGTTATTAAATCAGTACTTGGTTTTCAAAATAAAAATTAGGTAGTTAGGTTTCTCATTACTATATTAATATATGATCTAGTTGACCTTTACAAAAAGGTTATCAGCATAATTATCTAAATTCTTTCAGTGATAAAATTTAGTTGATAGACTTTTAGAACGTTTATCAAAAAAAAATTTATAATTCATTAGTAAATTCATCATCCCAGAAAATGGTTAATTAAGGTATTTAATACTATACCTTAACTACTTTAAAAGGGGTATTGTCTAAAAAATTTTTTTTTCCTAATGTGGTTTTCTTAAGCAGTTTATTAAATCTTGCAAATCTCCATTCGTTTTGTACTGCTTTTCTTCCCTTACATTCAGTGACTTTTTATTTTCACAAAAATCCCTAGATGCCTTTTTATCTTTATCTCCTAAATATCCACTGGTACCTAATTTGTTCGATAATAATTTGCAAACATTAGCAAACATCAGTCTAATAAGGGAAAGAACCTTCGGCTATGAGTCCAAACTGGAATGGAGTCATTCTGTTTGAACCTTTCTGCTTCATTATCTGAAAAATGAGTATCCCATAATAATAATACTTGACACTCAGCTGCTGCTCAGTGATGACATTAGGTTATTTGTGTATCAGATTCACACATTTGCTGAATCTCTTGTGGGTATACACACACACATACATACACACACAAAAAACCGTAAAGTTAGAAACAATTTCATTTCTTTAATTTGGGAAAGGTTTTGTTTTAGGCTTTTAAATAAGTCATTATTTTATTTATTTGAATAATTTGATTAATTTATTACATTATTTTTTATTTTTATTTTAATATCTTCTCATTAACTAGCAGAGGACCTATGTTATAGAATCAAAACCAAGCAATTATCCTCATCTTTTGCCAGTAGCACTGTGCCAAGTGGGGTGCTGGAGAGAATTAGAAAGCAAATGAAACTGTTCATTTTGGATCATTAAGATGAATATTAAGTGCTAAGAAATTTAAATATTTACAAAAATCTAAAACTCTATCAGTGATTTTATTTTTGTTATATTTCCTGTTAAAAGATAAAGGACTTAAGGGCCTATTTTCACCTCTATATTAACAGGTAGAGTCATTAACTTCAACATAACTTCAACTCTGAGGTAATCAGAAACTCTTCATAGAAATTTCACCGTGAATTCTTCATTCAGTTAATAAAAGCATACTTTATTCACAGTGTGTTGTGTAATAAGTCAGTATTTCCCCTTTCTTTCCTGTAAATTGTAATGTTTCTTGTGATAGGCATTAGAAATCTTTTCCTGATTAAGGGATTGTCTGCTGAAGTCATCAGGGATTTCCCCTTCATTGTTTTTGGAAGAAATCTGAAGGGTTTAAAGTGTTACTTGGGAAATGATGAAATCGAAAATGGGGTTTTTTTAATATAAATTTTAGTGATGAAATAGAATCAAGAGAAGACTTTTCTTGGGAATCAGAAATTCATAGAATCAAAGAAATCACAAAGTTTAGCAATACTAATTACACTTTAGTACTCTTGAAAATTCTTTGGCACCTTCATCTATCTACTCTCTCAGATGTATCTGTGATCTCATTGATTTGGAAGCTCCCTCCAGGGATGCCTGCTTATCCAGTGTGACTCTTGTCACAGCCTGTCCTCCCACAAGTTCAGCACGGGGGGGGGGGGGGGGGTCTGAGTCTGAGAGGCCTTTCTCATCTTCAAGCATTTTGAATGTACTAATGGAGCATTCTAGCTGTCACCTATCACCTCTCACACTTGTTGCATGACTAGCCCTTCTTTTCTTCGTATAATTCTCTGATAACATGTTTTACTCCTGTTCTGTTGAGGAGTGCCTTATGTTATACTCATAATATATCTCTTAATTTTTCAGAGACTGTTCTATTCCACATCTCACTATCATATAGAAACACCAGTAGAATGTTGGGTTTTAAGACAGAGCTGTGCAAATCATTAAAAGAAGTTCACAGTTTCCTGAAGATAGGAAGTCCATCTTCCTGACTTTGAACAGATTTATCTAACATTTCACCTGATACCTTCATCTGAGATTTCAAATTTCTCTTTTTAACATTTTAGTAGTTAAATTTAAATTGTAATCATTATAGTAAGATCTCAAATGCATGAGAAGTAGTAGACTTATCTAGTCAACTGAATTTTATGGTTTATAAACCTTAACCAGAAACCTTTTTGTTTCAACTTTTGTTGTTGAAATAATGTCATAAAATATATTAATCTTCTTTGATAAGTAGAATGTAGTGAATATAATTAAATCTTTACTTGATGATTGAGAACCTTCCAGTGCCTTGGAGCTATCATTCAGAACATGAATTTTAATTTTACAGAGATGTAGATATAGATGGTGTGGGAGATTTGGGAAAACCTGTCCTTACCCCAAGGCACACTCTGTGAGTGTTTTTTGTTTTTGTTTTACTAAATTCCTTATATGAACCTATTTTTTTGTGATTGAATTGTTTGTAATTAAAGTCCAGTGCTAAAAAAATATACATAAAGTTCATTCCAATTAATGAAATTTGAAGTTCTATGTCTTGGAATTTTCCCTGTTCTGTTCCAAAATTGGCATGTGAAAAATACTTGAAAGTAACAATGAGCACCCATTGTGCCAAGTTTTAATCAGCTTTAGGCTGTATATTTAAGTCTGAAACAGGTCCTACTTTTAGTGGTAACTCATTAGAAATATATCTCACAGATTAGGTCCTTCTTGTTTACATACCCAGTGATCTTCCAACAGAGAGTTAAGCTCTCAAATCTGTTCATCTTCTGAAACTTCCCAATCGTTAAATATACACTATGACTTTTTAGTGGCCCTCTTCTTTTTTTTTTAAATTTATTTATTTAATATTTTTAGTTTACATCATTCATTTCCACAAGATTTTGAGTTACAAATTTTCTCCCTGTCTTTCCCCTACCCACTGACCCAAAACAGCGATCCCACTATATAACCCCTCCCCCAATCTGTTCTCTCCTATATCCTCCACCATCACCCCTCTGACTTTCCCGTAGGGCAAGATGGATCTCCCTACCCCAGTGCCTGTATATCTTATTTCCCAGTTGCATGTAAATAATAATAATAATAATAATAATAATATATATGTTTTAACATTTGATTTTAAAACTTTAAATTCTAGATTCTTTTCCTTCCTCCCTCATCACCCACCCCCACTGGGAAGACAAGCAATTCAATACAGGCTGTATATGTGTAGTTACGCAAAGCATCTCCACAATGAACACACTGTGAAGGACTGACTATATTTCCCTCCATCCTATTCTTCCCCGCACTTGTTCTATTCTCTACTTTGTCCCTGTCCCTTTACAAAAGTGTGTGCTTGTAACAACCCTCCCCTCCAACCTGCCTTCCCTTCCGTCATCCCCCATCTCATCCCCTTCCCCCCCACTCTCCTGTAGGGTGAGATACCCAATTGAGAGTGTATGTCATTCCCTCCCTAAGCCAAATTCAATGAGAGTAAGGTTGACCCATTCCCTTTTGCCTTCTTGTTCTTCCCCTCCATTGTAACAGTTATCCCTTGCCTCTTCTATATGAGATAATTAACCCCGTTCTGTCTCTCCCCATCTCCTCTCATTCTGTTCCTCTCCTACCTTTCAATTTCACCTTTTAAATATCATCCCTTCCTATTCAATTGATCCTGTGCCCTCTGTCTATGTATACCTGTACACATATATACACACACTTACATATATATTCATATGCATATATACCCTCCTATATAGACATATGTATATGTATACATATATATATATATATATACACATTTATATTCCCTTCAAATGTCCTTATATTGAGAAAAATTTTATTAATTACAATTATCGTTTTTCCATGTAGACATATAAATAG
>CM053580.1:499065275-499100403 GCA_028627135.1 Pseudochirops cupreus | reverse complement strand
CGGGGGGGGGGGGGGGACGGACACAGTGCAATATGCCCTGACCTCCACGTGACCCAACTAATTCCCGGGCCTCAAACACTTCCCTGTGGCATGACTCAACCGCTTGCAATGTGAACCTCACATATGAGTATATTTCATACCAAGTCCATATTTGTATGATAGGAGGAATTTTGCAGGACTCCCGCTTTTTCCAGTTTTTGAAAATAGATTATATATATATATATATTAGAATGAATTTTTCACTGGGTGTTTGATAGAATTCACTTTTAAAATCCATCTGATCCCAGGGTATTTTTCTTGAGGAGTCGCTTTATGGCTTGTTCAGTTTCTTTTTCTGAGATTAGGTTACTTATATTCCTCATTTTCCCCCCGTTAATCTGATTATTTTATATTTTGTACATATCCACCCATTTCCTTGAAGTTATCCATTTTATTGCAATATAACGAGGTAAAAGTTTTTAATGATTTCCTTTATGTGTTCTCCTTTCATCTCACTTTTTTCCTTTTTGATATTTATAATTTTGTGTGCCTCTCTCATTTTAAAAATCACACTAACAAATAGTCCATAACTTAAATATTCAAATATTTATCAATTCATTGGTTTGATTTTTTGTTTTGTTTTTAAGTTTTTTTTTAAATTTCTTCATCAATTTTCATAATTTCCATTCTGGCATTTAACTGGGGGTTTTAATTTGTTGGTTTCTTGGGTTTTTTTAGTTGTAAGCCCAATTCATTGATTTATTCTTTCTCTTTTTGTTGATGACAATATTTAAAAATATAAAAATTCCCTTCAGGACTGCTTTAGCTATATCCTAAAAATTTTAGCATGTTATCTCATTGCTGCCATTTTCCTTAATGAAATTTTCTATTGTTTCTGACTCGGTTTTTTTTTTTTTAATTCTTTAGTCCCCACAATGAATTTTTTTTCCCACAATGAAATTTTAAAATTAATGTGTTTGGTATTTTTGTTTTCCAACTTTTGTTTGTAAGGTATTCATACGCTAGTACAAGGTAAAGAGTACAAAATAATACAAAAAAAAACACCAAAAGATACTATGCCAGCTCAAATATATGCATATTCCTCTCTGTTTCCATTCAGTAATTAAAGCTCTATCATATCTAACTTTTTCCAAAATGCTATTCAGGGCCTTAATTTTTTTCTTGTTTATCTTGTAATTATATAATATTATGTGTGAGAGGAATACACAAAGATTTCCAAAAATTATAGGTTTTTTTTTTTTTGGAGGGGCAATTGGGGTTACGTGACTTGCCCAAGGTCACACGGCTGGTTTTCCGTGTGATTTTCCAAATCCGCCAGATTTGGCCTCAGGTCCTACTGACTCCAGGGCCAGTGTTGTAATCAGTGCACCACCTAGCCAGCCCTATAGTTCTTCATTACATCAAGTTTTTCTACTATGCACTTTGGTGCATATATGTTAAGCACTGAAAATACATGTATTATCTAGGGCACCACTAAGCGTGATATAGTTTCCCGGTTTCTCTTTTAATCAGATCCATTATATTTCTTTGTTTATTTGCTTACTTATTTGTTGTCTTTCTTTTAATCCCCAGTGCCTGGTACATCATAGACATTAAATAAATGCTTGTTGACTTGACTACTGTTAACTTGTCTGAGAGCAGAACTGCTATCCTTGCTTTTCTGAGTCCACATGAATAACCAATTCTGTTCCAGTCCCATATTTAAACTCTGGTTCTTTTTCTATGTTTCAAATGTTTCTTGTAAAAAAATACATTGCTAAATTCTAATCCATTCTGCTACCCTCCTATTTTATGGGTGATTTCATTCCATTCATGTGTTCACACTTACAACTGCTATTTAATGCCTATGATGTGACTTCTATCTTTCAAGACCCAGATGAAAAACATTCCTACTGTATGAAATTTTCTATGATCTCCCCAGGAAGAAATGATCTTTCCTTTTTTGGACCTTGCATACCATTCTACACTTTACTTATGCTCCTATCACTTAGTTATGAATTAGTTATTAGATACAGCAGAGCTGTGTTTTTCTCATATTCTTATTAAATTATAATTTCAATGATAGTAGAGCTATATATTAGTTATCTTTGTATTCCCTTCTCTGCCCAGAGCAACTAGCAAAGTAGCTGGCACATAATAAATATAATAAATTGGCACATAGTTGTTATCTAACAAATCACTGCTGAATCAATAAATCAATTAATCACCAAGAATTTATTTAGCATTTACCATCCAAAAAGAAAAGCAAAAGTCCTTTCTCTTAAAGAAACTGCATTCTAATGAAGATAAGTACATATATAGATGTATAGAAAACTCAAATGATATAACCTTGTGCTGAGAGGAAAAGAGAAGCAGTTATGTGTGAGAAATGGCAATAGTTCTAGTATGTCTGTAACACAGAGTGCACAGAGCTACGGAGAGGAGTGATGTGTAATAAAACTTGGAAAGCAAGATAGGGCTAGGTTGTATAGTTAAATGCTAAACAGAAGAGCTTATATTTATCGTAGCTATAACAGGGAACAACTAGAGTTACTGAGAAGAGGTTTTGCTTTAAGAAAATCACTTATGATTTTCTTATGATTATGATTTATGAAAATCACTTGTGATGCTATGTGAAGGATGAATTAGAGTAGGGAGAGATTTAGAGTAGGCAGGAAGACCAACGAATTAGAGGAGATAAAGTGGTACTGGAAATTTTATGGAAATTCTTTTGGAGTAACCTAAATTTGAAGAGATAACCAAGGAAACAGGAATTAGAATGCACATGGGAGAAACAGATTTTAAAGTCATGAGCAAAGAGGGACAACCAAACCACAGTAATCATGAGTTCCCTGAGAGAATAAGTACAGAGTGGTGCAGTAAATAAAAAGCTAGACTTGGAGTCAGGAAATCTGTCCTTAGACACTTCCTAGCTATGTGACAACAGGGAAGTCACCTAACCTCTCTCAGGCACAGTTTCTTCATCTATAAAATGAGAACAGAGGCAGCTAGGTGGCACAGTGAATACAGCACTGGCCCTGAAGTCAGGAGGACCTGAGTTCAAATCCAGCCTCAGACACTTGACACACTAGCTGTGTGACCTTGGGCAAGTCATTTAACCCCAATTGCCTTGCCTTCCCCCTCTAAAAAAATTATATGTATGTATGTATGTATGTATATATATACACATGCATATATATAATGAGAATAATAACAGCGTCTATCTCACAACGTGATAGTGAGGGCCAAATGAGATGACATATGTAAAATGCTTTGTTGGTCAATAAACATTTGTTAAGAACCTATTATGTTAGGCACAGTGCTAAATCCTGGAGATATAAAGGCAAAAGACAGTCCTTGCCTTCAGGGGACTCATAATCTAGTGGAGGAGACAAAATCCAAACAATTATGGACAAGCTATATACAGGATAAATTGGAAATAATCAATGGAGAGAAAGAACTAGAATCAAAGGGTATCAAGAAAGGCTTTCTGTAGGCGTAGGTTCCCAAAGTCAGTGATATCACCCTCTGGGACTGGGGGTGTTGGACCAATGGGGAGGGGGATGGTAGGAGCCTTGAGTGCAACTGGGGGGGAGGGGTCACTGAATAAAAATAAGGGGCAGTGGAAGCATAAGTAGAAGAGAATTTTGAAAAACCATTCTTAAGTGTTTCATCTGTTGTGTAACTGAGTTAAAGTCTTAGTGATTACATTATTTTCCAAATAAACACACAAAATATAAGTTAAGATCAATGGTTAAGTCTGCCAACAGGTCTTAATAAGCAAGTGTTGGCAGGCAAACGTGTCAGGAAGTTCAGCATGCATCAGCAGGAATATATGTATGGAATGACGTGTTTACAATATGATACTATATGGTTATAAGACACAATATCACATCATTGAAATTTCAATGCAGGAAAAACCCCACAAATTTATAACAAATTATTAAAGATGCATCATTTTAAAAATAAAATATTTTATATATTTTTTGAAATGACACAAATTTTTTTAAAATGTTAAAAAGCTAAACAAAGTAGATTTCCAGGGGGACATTGAATAATTTTTTTAAAGGGGGCAGTAGGCAAAATAAGTCTGGGAACCTCTACTGTAGAAGCTGGAATTTTAGCTGGGACTCAGAAAAAGCCAGGGAAGCCAAGAGACAGGGATAAGGAGGGAGAACATTCCAACCATGTGGGACAGAGGAAACGTACAGAGATGAGAGATGGATTGTCCTGCTCTGGAACAGTCTTTGCAAATCTTAACGTGTTATGTAAATGCTAGCTAGTATAATTATTGTTCTATTATTACTGTTATTATTATAATTGCAAAATACAGAAAGTATAGAAGAGCATGAGGTGAAGAGACTGGGGTATGTCTACAACTAGGGAAGAAAAGTTAATGAATGATATGGAGGAATGTCACAGAAGCAGCAAAACCAGTGAAGTTAAGTTATATATAAGCAAATGGAGAAATTATTTTAACAAAGAGCTGGGAAAATGTAGCATATAAAAATGTATCACACTTTTAGAGGTGGTTCATCATACTTTCAGTTCACAACAAACAGAAGAAGCTCTTTAAAATTAATGTGATAATCTTCCTGAGAAATGAAATTTTCTTTGAACTATGCTCTGATATATTACTATACCTTTTGTTTCTTGTGTATTCCTTTTCTCCAACTGACAAGAAGGGAAATGGATCAGCCACACTTCTAATTTGCTAACAAATATTGCTTAGGGTAAATGTTGCATTCAAAAGTAAACCATGTCATGTGAAATTGAAGATATTTTAAAGATAGACTTCTAATCTGGTTCAGTTGACACTTTCTGGAATACTATGAAGTCTACTGAGTCAAATTTCAGCCATTTTTAGAATCTTTTTTTCATGCTAGATCACTGAAACAGATGTGTCAACAGCTGCTGCCATAACTTCCTAGAATCTCACTAAGATGTAGATTTCAGTGAGATTTTAAAAATAAATTATGCAGGTGTTAGCTGAGTCAATTAGCACATTAGCTATAAAAAGTAGGTTTACAAATTAAATGCTCCTTCATCAAACACTGGTCGGAAACGGGTTTTTCACTGTTTTGATGGATTTATTTTCATTTATTTTCTTCAGAGTGGCAAATTAACCTTTATGGACTGTGGTACTATATGTAATTTCAGATTTTTTTGGGAAGCCAAGTTCTACTCAGTATTTTCCTGTTTTACTATTTTACTCATATACTGTAAAAGAAAATGTATCAATGGAATATTCAATCTGCTTGTACGCCATTTAAAGTTATAGAAAAAATTAAATATGGTACCTTCAATAAAATGGAAGTCAGAAAAACAGAAGGAGGTAAAGCATATAGCTGAGTTCTTACTATTTAACTATGAATGGTTCAAGGGTAAGGTCAATGTCTTATTCTTCTCTGTTGATTCCATAGTATTTAATAAATGTTTGTTAAATGATCTGTTGAAATCAATTTAACGAATTATCAAGTATTCATGTGGACAGCACTGTGTCAAGCAGGATAATTAAAAAGCATTCCTGCCTTCATGGAATTTAAAAAGTAGAAAGAGATAACAAATATACATAAATAACTATAATGTAGAAGGCAGTAACCGCAAGTAGAAGTGCAAATATGTTGCCAAGAAAGTTCAAAGGAGGAAAGATCACTTCCAACAAGGATTTCAAGGAAAGCTTCATAAAAGAGATAGTACCTAAGCTGGGCCTTGAGGTATAACTGAATGTTAAGTTAGAGGAGAACATCAGGAAAATTGATAGGAAGGATGGGCTGAAGTGGGTGAGGAAAGTGAGGGGAAAATATTCAGAAAGCCACTGCAATAATTCTGGTGAGAAAGAATGTCAGCCAAAATGATGAGCTAAAAGTTGGATGTGGAATTAGAAATGGAGATGTTCAAGATACAGAGGTCAAAATGACAACACCTGGGAAAGGTATGAATATGAAGCCAAGGAAGAAAGAAGAGTCAAAAAAATCACACTGGGATTTCTAGGCCAGGTAACTGTAAGAATAATGGCACTAATAGCAAAAATTAGTCAATCTACAGAAATATTTTTTTTTCATGGAAAAGTCAGTTTTGGTCATGATAAATTTGAGGTGCCAAGTAGAAAGGAGAGGATCTAAGTGAGCAGTTCTCAACCTGTGGGTCGCGACCCCTTTGGGGGTCGCCTAAAACCATTGGAAAACACATATTTCCCAAGTTCTTAGGTACCGAGACACCGCTCCTCTATCCGTCTCCAGGCAGGTCCGCCCACATGCAGATACGCACACATACAAGTATTAAAGGGTCGCGGCATTAGGAAGGTTGAGAGCCACTGATCTAAGTGAAGATGCCTGAATTACAGGTGAAAAGTGGGGTCTGGATATTGGGAGAGCACTAACATAAAACCTGAGAGAGAAGGGGCTTCTGAGGCCACTAGTAAGTTAACCTGTACCTGAATAAGAATCTCCTCTATACTATGCTTAACAGGTAGACATCCAGCCTCTTTGTTGGAAGACTCAGGTTAGGAACCACTAACTCATTCCATTTCTGCATAGCTCCAACTGTTAGGAAGTTTTCCTTTAAATCAAGCCTAAGTTTCCTTTTTCTGTGACTTCACCTGTTGCTCTTAGATGAGCACTCTGGAGACAAGCGGAACACACTTAGTCTCTCTTCCGCCTTGCAACGACATGAAGACACCTCACACATCCGCTCTAAGTCTTCTTTTAGTGATCCTGCCAGCCTGCTAGTGTCTCCCTCCTCAAAGGCCCCTGATATCTATTTTGCATACAAATAACTTGTATTTTGGATACATATATGTATGTTTGGATATGTCATGTACTCACACACACACGTGTGTATATGTTATTTTCACAGATACACTGGAAGCTCCCTGAGGGTGAAGACCATTTTTTGCTTTTGTCTTTCTATCCCTGGCATGAAGCACAGCACCTGGCAACATCATAGATGATTAACAACCAAAGTTTCTTCAACCAGCCCTCATTTGGCATGATTATGAGACCTCTTTCCATCTTGGTTGCCTTTCTCTGGATGACCTGTAGCTTAATATGTGGCATTCAGAACTGAACAGCATTTTGGATGCTGTGTGACCAGGGTACAGCACATTTGAAACTATCACTTTTCTCCTTCTGGACATGATAACTTGTTATTTTTAGCAGCCATATCACACAAAATGATTCATATTGAAATTGCAGTCCGCTAAATGCGTGACATTGTTTAATAAATGTTTGCAGACTGATTTTCAGATGAATTTTTATTTAACTATGCCGCTCCCATTATGTACATGTGAAATTGATTTTCTGAACCCACATACAGTACTTTACATTACCCCTACTAAATTTAAACTTATTAAGATCTGTCCAAATGTCCTAATTTGCTGTGATGTTTTTGGATGCTTTCATGCAATGTATTAGCTATCTCTTCCAGCTTTGTAACATGCAAAAATTTAATCAGAAGCTACAATCAGATTTCTATAATAGTTGTCTTGAGTTAAAATCATCTTTACCTAAATTTCAGATTCACAAAATAATTTTTAAATCTTAGAAAATAAAATTTAAAAGAGATTTTATTTTTAAGTCACTAATTTGTTTTTCTACTGATAGATGTCTTGGTGAACAGCTTCACCCTTGTCAATGAATCACTATACTACCTCCCACTTCTACCTCATACATTCAGTTCTGAAATGGAGATAGAAATTTGAGAAACATCCATCCAGAGGTGACCACTGAAGCAATTCCTGTAAATAAGATTTCCAAAGAAAATGCAAAATGAGAAGAGGCAAGGAGAGATTTTGGGGGCCACTTGTACTTAGAATGCAGAAGGCAGAGAACCCAAAGAAGTAGCAGTCAAAAAGGCAGAAGGAAGATAGGGAGGATGCAGTACCATAGAATCCAAAGGAGGAAAGAATTTCATGGAAGGAGGCCATCAACAATGTCAAAAAGATCTAGGTTCAATGAAAAGAGCTCTTACCTACTAATGCACAGAAGGAGCAGTTTGACTTATTCAGGGTAATGAATAACAAAAAAACCTAAACATCTTTCTTTGACATGTATGACCTAATTTCTACACATTCATCTGACTGGGAATCAAGAATTTGATTTTATTTCCAGCACTGCCTACCTCTGGCCACAGAGTTCAGAGCAAATCACTTATCTTTCTGGATCTCAAATTTTATCATCTGTAAAAGTAGGAGGTTAGGTTAGATAGTCTGCAAGGTTCATGGTAGATTTAATATGTAATGTACTCACAGACACTCACATATTCAAGATAATGTAATCTGGATGTTAGTCTTGAGTTCACATCTGTATAATTCTCTGCTTCAGTTTTCCTTCTTATAAAATAGGCCTTAAACTTCCTCTGAGGGAAACTTTGAAGACTGATCAAATGATATTGTAAAAACATGGGGATTGGGGCAGACATAATTTTTAAATTAAACTGAGTTTCTTTCCATACTTTGCTGACAGTGGAATTTAGAAACCATCCAAAAATGGGGAAGGATTCTGAGGTGAGATTGAGGAGCTGGGAAGGGAACATAGGAAGCTCCCATGTCTCCTAAAATAATACAGATCAATTTTCTTCTTTGCTCAGATTGCTCCAACCCACTAAAATTCATTTTTATTTAGTTTCTGTGTTTTTCTTTCAACTGAAATTTGTTTAATGCTTCAAAAATTAAACTTCTTTGTCATGAAAGAATCACCCTCTAAATTACATTGACTCTTACTGCATTTATGTTAATTAACCCATATTATGTCTTTTCAATGTTGTATCCCCTTCCAGGGAAAAAAAAAAACCCAACAACAAAAATTAGGTCAATAACCCACACGTGTGCTTTAGGGCCTTAATAAAGGTTATCTGGCAATTCTGATTCATTTTCCAAAGGTATTTTTATTTGCTCAGTTGCCACAAGGTTTGGAGTACTCACTCTCCTTAAAAAAAAAAATGGGCACGTGCATCAATTAGCTAATTCTAGGTGAATTAGAAGGGGCTGTCTTCCTGAAAATATTTATTATCTCTGCAGCTGTACTATGAAGAAAAAAAAATGTTTGGGTTTTTTTTTTTGGTAGGTTGGCAGCCAGAGAAGTGAATATGAGTTAGAAAAAGTCTTAAAGTGCTAAAATGAAGACATTTATTTAGTCCACATATAACAGCAAAAAACAGGTTCACAACCCTATTTACCTTTCCAGACTCTATCTAGGTTTACGATGCTATAAAATTTCCTCAATTAGCCACTGAATTGTTATTGAGATTGGTTATTTAGTTAATGAACATGTAGACATCAGAGAAATTTTCCTTCTGGGTTCCCAAAAGATTCAAAAGCCTTCGGATAAGAAAATACTGATAGCATTACACATCTCATATAATTTTATCCTGTGAACAGCTGGACTTCAAACAGACACTCCTTTTTTAAATAGCATGAGGTTAAGCAAGATCACTTATATAGGACATTTTTATATTGTATGTGATAGCAGACAGTATACAGTTTCCCTAATTGTTAAAAATCCTTGCTTGTTACAAAGTCTTCAGTCAACTGAGCTTCATTTTTTTTCAATTAAGCAATTTGCAAACCATACAATAAAGCTGTGTAATAAAAACATATAACGTAGTAAATGTTACAGTCATGCCTTTATGAGATACCAACTAGTTTAGGAATTCTATTTGGAAAAATCAAATTTAGTTACTAAATGTATTAAAAGGCCCTCTCGGAAAATAGTTGGGTCCATTTCTCTCTTGTTAAATGCCTCAAAATAAGTTCACATGGAACTAATTTATAGATTTGGGGGTTTTATTTTGCTTGTGTTCTTTCTAAAAAAGTATTCAGATGATCTCAAGAAAAATCAGCCTTAACTGCTTATGCACTGATATATATTGGTCTTTTAAAGAACACATATTTACTTTCTTAGCCATAATCTGATTTCACACTGATGTGTGGGAAAAGCAAGCTATATAATGAGTTCAATTGTTGTTCGGCCATTTTTCAGTCATGTCTGAAGCTCTTTGTGACCCCATTTTGGGGTTTTTGCAGCAGATACTAAAGTGGTTTGCCATTTCCTTCTCCAGCTCATTTTACAGATAAGGAAACCGAGGCAGACAAGGTTAAGTGACTTACCTCCCTAGTCTCACACATCTATTAAGTATCAGAGGTCAGATCTGAACTCAGAAGATGTCTTCCTGATTCACTGCACCACCTAGCTGCCCTTAATACAGTGAATACTCTAATGCCATCAAGCCATTTCTCTGATAATGAAATCAGAATAAAAACTAGTCAAGTCTCATAAACTCAAAACTTGAAAATTACAGTTAATATTAATATGTTACATTGTCGCATAGCAGTTACAATGTTAATGTAAGATACAAAAATTACAATTTGTAAGATACAAAAACAAGAAAAATCCATGGCTTTATTTTACAATTTAGTTCGAACAGCATATATAACAAAAAGACATAGAAATACTAAAAGTATACATCATTTAAATATTTTTCCTTACTAGTTTACAAATACACTAGAATATTCCATTCAAAATTAAAACACAATTTAAACTTTTGCAATTAAATAATATGCTAAGTGCTTTGCAAACTAATGAAAATACACTATCCTCCTCCTTCTTTAATAGGGAAGAAACTCCCTTCCCATCCAACAAAACAACAATTCATCCTTGTTGTGCGCACACACACACACACACACACACACACACACACGTGTATATATATTATTTTAGTCAGTAAATGACCTAATAATGAGTACTTTGCAAATCTGCTCCTAAATGGACAATGAAGATGCTTTTTAAAATGCCAGATTTAATTTATTCTAGTCTAATCAATTCAATAAAATACTCCTACAATATCCCACAGCATCATGGAATTTTAAGACTGCTTAGCATAGCATCAATTTTAAGACTTGTCAGGGTTAATGCAATCATTACCTTTACCAACCTTTACAGAGTGTTTTTTTTTAAATCGTAGCATATAAATCTTACTGTTCATACTGCTACAATGCTTTCATGGTCTTCAGAAAAAAGTAAAACATTATATTTTGTGCCTCTATCCATGTTAACTGTCTAGGGCTCATGAAAGTATCTGTTCTCGGGTGCACTGAACCATATCCATCAAAATATTTATCCTTAGAACAACTTTGTAATAATAGTGGAATGCACTTTTTGATGTGCTACCTTGAAAAATGTTTATCATACAACTATAATAATCCTAAACGTTTGTAGATAAATCTTTATATATATATATCATATGTACAAGAACATTTTATATTTAGTTGACATTATATTATCAAACATTAGGATTCCGCTTTATTAATCTCTGGTCAAATGTTCATAAATTCAAATTGTATGTTAGATTCTCAAAGAGAAGCAAGTCATTTTTCTCATAACTTTTGGGAGGTGATGTAAAACTTCAGTAGCAATACTATACCAAAATCACATTCATCTAATAGAACTTAGTAAGTTTGCTGCAGTTTTTGTATGGGACTAAAACTTAGCTCTATATCACTGAAAACTTTTGAGAGAATTTTCAGCTGAGCGAAGAGGTCAGAAGTCAGATTACAAGTGGTTAAAACTTTGAGTAGGAGGTGAGAAAATGTCAGCAACAAGTACAGATTTTTAAATTAGGCATTTGGCTATGAAATGGAGTAGAGAGATATGGCACAAGTAGAGGGGATGATGTTTTCAAGGAGAGGGCCCACTTCTATAGAGACTGGAGCAAAGGAAGAGAGAGAGGTGAGTGATAGAGTGGTTTCCTTAAAAAAAAGAGTTGGGGAAAAGAGAGAGCTATCAAATACGGCCTCAGTTTTTTAAATGACACAGGAGTTGGTGTCTCTCTGCTGATGAAGTGGGAGAAGGGAGTAAGTATAGAAAGCTACAGATGAGACAAGGAGGTTGGAAGAAGATGGTGAGGAAAGTGGCTATGGAGCAGTGAGGAACCAGTTGAGATTACCCCGTAGACTGGAGAAGTCTGTCACCTGGATAGCCATTTAACAATTTTCTCCTTTTGGTGTTCAGAGATGGCCCTGAACTGTTCCTTATCTTCAAACCTAGCCTTTGGTTTCCGCCCTGGAACTGTGTTGATTGGCAGGATCTTGCTCCACCTGGCAAGTCCTGGCCAGCCCACCAGCTTTTTTAATTTTTGCCATTCTACCACAAGTAAACCTTTCTCTCCCTATGTACCTTTTCCACCTCTTGCTCTGAGAACAGTAATCAAATAATATAAACACTGTTCCTGAAAAGTGCAGATCAATCAATGGCCCATGTCTCTCCATTCATTATCCCTATGACTTCACTCTTCCCTGGCTACCAGTACTTCGTGTGTGGTCTCTATCAGAATTTAAATTCCTGAAAGATGAGACTGGCTTTCTATCGTTTTTGTATTCCCAGCACTTCACACAGGCCCTAGAACACAGTAAGAGCTTAATCAAGTCTTTTTTCACCCATCCATTCCTCTATATAGAAGTAGAGTAGGTGGGACTCTACAGTTGGGATTCAGAAAATGATGAGTAATAACTGGACAAGGTGGCAAGGGAACTCAGGAGAGGACAGTGTAAAGTTGAACTGGTTAACAACAGACTCAAGATTTTGAAGGGAAGAAAGTGACGGCCTGGAAAAACAGGGAGTGGAGCGAATGAAAGTTGCAGAGAAGACATTTAGGAGGGGTGAGGCACAGGGAAAAGATGAAAGGATAAAACACTTGCTCCATAATTAACTAACCTGCTTTAATCTTAAATCTTCTCCTTTCTTACTCCTTCCATCTTCTGGCACTAGCTGAGAACTGGCTCCCTCCAAATGATACTGCTTCTCTGGTTATCCTTTCCAGTACTAGCTATACATTCTCTCAGGCCGCATTTCATCCCTCCTTGCCCTCTTCCTCCTCTAACTTTCCCCAGCCCCACAATGGAAGAGTCTGAATACTTTTAGCTCACATTGACACTTCTGGGCTCCCCCTTTACCATCATTTCTCTTTGAAGTTCACACTAACCAAATTAATTACCCAATCCAGATCTTGTTGATGGTTATCTAATGACACCTTGCCCACTGCTATAACCAAGGTCATTCTTCCTTCTTCAATGAATTCAGTGCCTTCCCTAGTCTTCCCATCACAATTCCTGCTCTCATATTAGGGAATTTCAACATGCATACTGATGCTCCTTCAAATACCTTAACTCTCAGTGTTTCAATCTACTCAGTTCTCATGATCTACTCCTCCATTCAAACTCATGGTACACACAAAAATGATCAAAATGATCGTACCTTCTTGCCATCAACTAAACTATTACATAAACTTCCATGTTAATGAACTCTTAAAAGTCCTTTATATGATGACAATTTTTTATGATTCTATCTTTCCTCAGGCCTTATGACCTCTAATCCTTACCCCATTGTTCTTTCAATGATCACACCTTGCCAAACACCAAAGCTGGATTACTGCCACCATCTACTTTTCTTTGTTTCGATTCAGGCTGTTGAAAATCACAAAACCATGGTGAATGGGTCCAGTACAAATTGATGTTATCTAATCTCAAATGGAACCTTATAACAAGGCAATCATTTTAGTCTTGATTTGTTTACCACCATCTGTTCCAAATCTTTTCTTCTCAAGTCTCCTAAAGAATTCTTTGCCCCAGCCCTTTTTAATAAGGATCTTGCCTCAAATTTGACTGAAAAAACTGTGGCCATTCATCAAGAGCTCCCTTTTCTCCCCTCTCCATCTCACATCACTCAGATATCTCCTCTTTTACTCTTGCCTCTGATGCAGAGGTCCCTTTCCTTGACAAGACAATTAGTAACAATAATAGCTAGCATTTAAAAAATGCTCTATTTAAGGTCTGAAAAGTACTTTACGTATATAATCTCACTTGATCCTCATAACCACACTGGAAATAGGTGCTATTATTATCCTCATTTTAAATTAACATGAAGAAATTGAGGCTGAAAGAGGCTTAAGTAACCTGCCTGGGACACATAGCAAAGGGGTTAACCACTCCATGTGCATCACTGATCCAAACCCTTCTGTCTCCTGCAAAAAACTGTCCCCACTTCATCCCCACTTTCTCTAATCTGTCTTCTTTCCTGCTGCTTACAAACATACCCATGTCTCGGCATCCTTAAAATGCCCTTCCTTGATACAACCCTACTAGTTATGGTCCTCAATCTCTCTTCTACTTCTTGGTTAAGATCCTTGAGAAAACGATCTATGCTAGTTGTCTCCACTGCCTCTCCTCTCACTTGTTTCTAAATTCTCTGCAATCTGGTTTCCAACCTCATTCAACTGACATTTCTTTCTTCAAAGTTAAGGATTTTTAAATTGTCAAATCCAATGGTCTTTTCTCAATCCTCATCTTTCTTGATCTCTCTGCAGCCTCTGACATTATTGATCACTCTCTCCTCCTGGATCCTCTTCCCTCTTTAGGAACTCGTGATGATGCTCTCATGGTTCTCTTACCTGTCTGAACACTCCTTCTCAGTCTCTTTTCCTACATTTTTAGTCATGTCTTACACAATGACAGTGGATTTCTCCCCAGGGCCTATTCTGGGCCCTCTTTTCTTTTCCTTTTATACCATATCTTACTTGGTTATCTCATCAGCTCCTATGGATTCAACCATCCTCTATATGAAGATGCCCAGATCTATCTACAGCTGTTACCTCTTGCCTGAGGTCCAGTCTCACATCACTATCTTTTAGACAAGGAATCCCATGAGAGGGCCAGAGTGAAAAAGAGGTTGAAAACAGCCACATGCCTCATTAGAGGTTCTAGGTTCTCTGGAGACATGGTAGGTCATTGCTTTGATTAGATTTCTTAAGTCTTTCAATGTTATTTTTCTTTACCATGTTGTGCTCTTTGTGTAAGCTGTTCTCTTAGATCTGCTCATTTTAATGTGTTCATATCACTCAGGATTCTCTATATTACATTACTTGATGATGGAGAACTTGGAGTCAGGAAGACCTGAATTCAAATCCAGTCTTAAGATACATCCTAGTTGTGTGACCCTGGGCAAGTCGCTCAACCTCTTTCAGCTTCAATGTAAATTTTTTTTTAATCTGCAAAATAGGGTTAATGGTAGCACCTACCTTTCAGGGTTGCTTCGAAGAATCCAATGAGATGAAATATGTAAAGTGATTTGCAAACCTTAAAGCATTATATAAATGCTAATTATTATTATTATTATTTCCTATTGTGTTAACAATATTCTATTCCATTCACATATCACAAAGTGCAAAATTGTTCCTCAGCTAAGAGATTATCTAAGGAACCCCTTCAAATTCTAGTTTTCTGCTTTTCTTTTGTTTCCCTTTTTATCTCCCTTCCTTCCCCTTATCCCCACTCTTCTTCTCCTGGGGAAGTTTGTTTTGTTTGTGACAATTCTCTCTCTCATAACTTTCCCTTCTCCACTTCTACTTGTTTCCCTATTGCATTTGGTATACTTCTGTGACAAACTATTTGTATGTGTGTATTCAACTCTCCTTTTTTGCTTCAGATAAGAATGAAGCTTATCTGATGCCAATGCTCCATCCCTTCCTCCAAGGTTTATTTTTCTTTTTACGTACCCCAATTATTAGAATTAAATTTTACTCCATTCTTCCTATTTTCTACACTAACATATTCCTCTTTTTACCCTCCCTTCATTTTCGTCTCTTCAAAACCACAAAACAGAATCCACCCCGAAGGAACTGTTTTTCTTATTTGACTCTCTCAAAACCCTTTGAAGATACTTAGTTTCTAAAGAGACAATTATTTCTTATTCCCCACTAGAATGTTAGCACTACATCAAATTATAACACCTTCCAATTGGTGAAATAAATGTATATTTCTAGATTTCTCTACATTTTTTGTGTTTGTATTTCAAACCACTCAGTTCTGCTTTTTTTCATCATGGATGACTGAAAGTCCTCTATTCCATTAAAGATCTATCTCCTACCTGCAAAATTATGTTCAGCTTTGGAAGGTAAGTTTTTATTACTTATAAAGCCTATCTCTTTTACCTTTTGCATTACAAGATGTCCTCTTCATTATAATAAAAGTTGCCAGATCATATATGACTGTGTCTCAAGTTTCATAGTATTTGAATTCCTTCTTTGTGGATGTTTGTAGCATTATTTTTTTATTTGACACAGGAGCTCTGGCTTTTGCTTATGACATTCATGGGATTTTTCTTTTTGGATTTCCTTTCAGGAGGTGATGAATAAATTCTTTCTCTACTTAACTGTCTGGTTCTGATAACCCTGGTGAATTTTCAATTATAATTTCTTGAAACAGTGTCCAGGCATTTGGTGCTGCATTATAATTTTCACAAAGTCCAATTATGCTTAAGTGATCTGGTTTTGTTTTTTTTAATTTCATTTTTATTTTTGGTTCCAAATTCTCTTCCTCCTTCCAAACCCTCCTCCACCCAGCTGAGAAGGCAATTGTGGGCAGGGGAGAGAGGGGTAGGTGGAACAAGAAAAATAAAGAAAGTACTTCAATATGCACTCTGAATCCATTAGTTCTCTATCTAGAGGTGGTTAGCATTTTGTGTAATAAGTTCTTTGGAGCTGTGGTGAATCACTGTATTGACTACAATTACTAAGCTTTTCTTGATTACCTTTATAATACTGCCGTTACTATGTACATTGTTCTCCTTGTTCTGCTCACTTCACTTTGTATCAGTTCATATAAGTCATCCCAGGTTTTTCTGTACCATCCCTCCTTCATTTCTTATAACACAGTAGTATTCCCTTACATTCATATACCATCATAACATGTTCAGTTATTCCCCAATTGATGGGCATCCCCTCAGTTTCCAATTGTTTGCAACCTCAAAAAGAGCTGCTACAAATATTTTTGTACATGGGGTCCTTCCTTTTATCTCCCTCAGTTATAAAGACCTAGTAATGGTACTGCCGGGTCAGAGAGTATACAGCCTTTTATAGCCCTTTGGGTGGAGTTCCAAATTGTTCTCCAGAATGGTTCTCTACTAACACTGCATTAATATACCTATTTTTCCCACATTCCCCTCAGTATCTGTCATTGTCCTTTTCTGTCATGTTAGCCAATTTGATGGATGTGAGGTGGTATCTCAGAGTAGTTTTCATGTGCATTTCTCTAATTGTTAGTGATTTATAGCATTTTTATATGACTATTGACAGTTTTGAGTTTTTCTCTCTGAAAACTGACTATTCATATCCCTTAACTATTTATCAACTGGAGAACGGCTCCCATTTTTATAAATTTGACTTAGTTATCTACATATTTGGGAAATGAGACATTTATCAGAGAAACTTGCTATAAAACATTTTTTTTCCAGTTTCCTGCTTTTCTTCTAAATTTTGGCTGTATTGTTTTATGTAAAACATTTTAAATTTTATGTAATCAAAATTATTCATTTTACCTCCTGTGAACCTCTCTCTATCTATTGTTTGGTCATAAATTCTTCCCTCCTGATCTGACAGGTAATTTATTCCATGCTTCCCCAATTTGCTTATGATATCACTATATCTAAATCATGTGCCCACTTGAGCATAGTTTGTATATGGTGTGAGATAATGGTCTATGCCCACTTTCTTTCAGACAACTTTTCATTTTTCCCCATAATTTTTGTCAAACAGTGAGATCTTGTCCCAATAGTGAGGATTTTGGGGTTTACCAAACAACTAGGCTACTGTGCTCATTTATTTCTGTATATTGTATACCTTCTATTCAATCTATTCAATCAATTTATTCTATCGATTAACCCCTTTATTTCTTATCCAGTACCAAATTGTTCTGATGACTAATACTTTATAATATAGTTTGAAATTTGATACTACTAGGTCCCCTTTCTTTATATTTTTTTTTCATTGATTTTCTTGTCTTGACCTATTGTTCCTCCTGATAAATTTTATTATTTTTTTCCTAGATCTACAAAGTAATTCTTTGGTAGTCTGATTGATGTGGCACTGAATAAGTAAATTAATATAGGAAGCACTGTAATTTTTATTATGCTGGCTCCAACTACTTATGAGCAATTAATACTTCTCCAATTATTTAGATTAAATTATCTCATTTTAACATGTTTTCAGATCAGTTGTTTCCGATTTCAAATCTTACATTTCTCCTGGTTTTTTTTAATCTTTTGAATTTGTTTTAATATTTCTTGTCATCTCACAGAGTCACTTTCTCTTCTAATTGATTCAGAAAAGGAGTGAAGATAGCTAATTGACTAAAACTCCTGTGTATGCAAAAAGTAGGCTCACTGAGTGTAGACAAATGGGAGAAATTACAGAAAGATGGTTGTGATTGGAGAGAGGAATTATCAAATCTGAGGTACTGTAGGTTGAATTGTAATGATAGAGATACGGTACAGAAAGTGGATGTACAGGTGGGTAGGAAGGAAAGCTAGTTGACATGGAGTAAAAAGGAAAGCCAGTAGGATCCAAGCTGACAAGGAAGACTAAAGTCTGGGTACCAGAAGAGGAACAGAATTTAAAAGTTGGAAGGGAAATTAGTGACCAATAATTCTAACCAATCTCTGAAAAAGGTTCTGTTTTACAACATACCTGACAAGTAAGTGATCATTCAGTCTATCCTTGGAGAGCTTCATTAAGGAAAAACCCACCACCTACTGAGTTAGTGCATTTTACTTTTAAAGATCTCAAATTATTTCAAAGTTTTTCCTTATTTCAAGTCATAATTGGCCTATTTGCAACTTCGACCAATTGCTCCGAGTTTTGCTCTCTGAGGCCAAGCAGAAAAAAATATAATTTTGTTTTCACTTGATAGTTCTTCAAATATTTGAAGACAGTTATCATGTTTCTAGAACTTAACTTATTTTGAGGCTAAACATCTCCAGTTCTTTCTTATTTGCATCAATTCAAAGTTCTTCATTATTGGCTGCTTTCCTTTAGATTGAGGGTTTTTAACCTTTTAGTGTGACGGACCCTTCTGGCAATCTGGTGAAACTTCTGGACATCTCAGAATCATATTTTTAAATGCATGAAATAAAATATATAGCATTAGAAAGGGAAGTAATAATATGGAAACATAGTTCTCAAACTATTTTAAAAACTAAGTTATAAACCCCTGGTTTAGATATCAGTTTATCGCTGTAATTCCTAAAATGTTGCCCTCAGAACTGAACCCAATAATTCAGATGTGGTTTGGCTAGGGCAAAGAACAGTGGGACCATGACTTCAGACTTAGACATTAAGGTTTTCTCAATGCATCCCAGGATCAAATTTTCTTTTCTGGCTGTTATATTATACCACAGACTCATGCTAAGCTGGCAGTCCACTAAAATTCCAGGACTTCTTTAAAGATCAATTGCCATCAAACAATACCTCTCCCATCTTATGCTTGTGAGGCTGATTTTTGGTATTCAAGTGTAAGACTTGATTCACTTTCACCTTATTAGATTCATTCTAAGGTAATGATGTGGGCTAGGTTTGGGACTCTTTCTTATCCACTGTTTTAGTTATTCCTCCCAGCTTCCTGTCATCTACAAATCTGATAAGCATGGTTTTATCTAAGTCATCAACAAATGATATTAAGGTCAGGAAGCATGTTAATAAGGACTGAGGAAGAAAGAAAAAATATGACTAAGTCACTGAAGTAATCCAGGGAATTTAAGAAATCATCTTTAGATTAGCAGTTGGCAATGAATTAAACAACACCCTTAGAACATATAAGATTGCACTGATTCTTAATAGGAAAAACTAAATTGTGGTCTCTAAAACAAAAGACATATTAAGTAAATAAATATAATATACAAAATGCAGAAATATTTATTAGCTACATAGCAAAACACTGGTTCATTTGAAAAACAGAAGATGGCACCTGTTTAACACAGAAAACAATGAAATTAACTTTAAAAAATTATTATCGAAGTAAAAAAAGCAAACTAAAAAAACTTAAGCAGTTAACAGCAAAGTAGTTAAAAAAACCTTTCACTGAGTTAAAAAAATCAATATTGTCATACAGTTTTGAAAAATTCAGTGAAATGTTGGGTAAATTTTTTAAAAATTTAAACTCTGAATAAAGTTCTTACAGTGTGCATCCAGAAGGTATGGACCTTAAAGTGTACCAAAAATTTTATAACCAATAATTTTCAACATCAAGTGGAGCCACTACACTTGGATTCTAACATCACAATCTTAGGTGATTTTATAGAAGAAGGACAAATAACACTAAAGAGAACAGTCCTGGACAGACACTGCAAATGGGCAAGGAGTTAGGCCCAGAATTAAACAGGAGAAGAAATAGGTTAGACTGCCTATAGGAAATTACAGAGCTCCTCAAAGGTTCCCACACTTCTCACTGAAATGAAGGCACTTCATATTAATAGTGATATTCTTGTGGTATTGTATGATTCTGAGTCACAGAACACTACAATTGCTGAAAAATTTAAAATGATTATCACAAAGAAGGCAATAGAGAGGTGTATGGTGGGTGTGAGCAGACTACAACTCATAACAAAAAAGAAACTAGGAAGGAGAACAAAAGATTATCATCACAAAAATGTATCATCCAAAAAGTCAGACTGGTAAGAGTGAAGGCTAATCAAAAGACAGGTTGTGTGTTCCACTGATATCCTTGTGATATGTCATGAAAAAGCAAGAAAGCCTTCAGTTGGGTAGAAACCTTGCTACAAACTTACGTGTAAACCATGTACAAGATGGAAAGGCATGGGTGGGCTATGTTTGGCATCACTGGGTGGAATACAGCTTGATGAGTATTTTGAGTAATAGCAGATACTTAAGTAGTGCTTTAAGTTTTGCAAAGAACTTAACATCCATTATCTCATTTAAGTATCACAATTACCCTTTGAGCTAGGTAATATAGGGATTATTATCCCCATTTTACAGATGAAGAAAATGAGCTTTAGAGAAGTTAAGTAACTTGTTCGTGATAATAGAACTAGTAAGCATCAAAGACAAGATTTGATCCCATGTTTTCCCCACTTCAAGTTAAGCACTCTCTCTACTATGTCACTCTGCCCTTTATTGTACAGCGAAGTGTCTATCATGTGAGTGCTAGTATGATTACGAATAAAGTGGCTCACCCCTAAGAAATTGCTTCCTCCCCCCTCCCCAATCACAACAATGCATGAAAGAGTTAACTAAGCAATAAAGGTCTACTAATAAATCTCCACAGGTGAAATCACATATCCCAGAAGGATTTTGTTTTCTGTACCTAACTATAGCATGTAGATATATGAGCTCAATGGAAAAAACATCTCAAGTCAGAGAACTTCAGTTTGAAGTTGTGTATTGCATGATCTTGGCCAAGTCACTTAAATTTCTCTAAGCCTCATTTTCCACATCTGTAAAATGTGAATAATAACTCTTAGATTACCTCCCAGGTTGTAGGTGAGGATCAAAAGAAATAAGGTACATCAAATAAATTATAAATTGCAAAACCCTTTATAAAGATAAATAATAAGGAAGCAACAAGGTGTGCAGAAGAAGCAGTTCCAGATTCTGAGTGATAAATCTAAATAATAAACGTTGTACCTTCTCCTTCGGTTTCCAAGATAACATATCCTCCTTGCTCACCTCTTTTTCCTTCTCCAATTGCTCCTTTTCTACCTCTTTTCCTGGTTCTAAATATACATCTCTAATTGTACAGTTTATCTCCAACTGGATATTCCACCAGTACTTCAAACTCAACATCCAAAGCATGCTTCTTTTGATTGATTTTTGCCAGTGGTGCAATAGTTCATTCAATCTCCTATAACCTGGCTTGTTATCTTTGATTTAGCCCTTCCTTCACTTCTCAGTTACAAGTCCTGATGAAGCATTTTTTAAATGCTATGTGCCAGGCGTTTTGATAAACATTGAGAATACAAAGAAAGGCAAAAACAGGGTTCCTGCTCCCTAGGAGCTCACATTCTGATGGCATAAGTCAACACATAAGGGTAAGTTGGAAGAGGAAAGTGTGATATAGGGGGTGGCATGATATATGAATGGCCAGGAAGTGACATGGAAATCTGTTGAGATAAGGCAAGGTTAAGACAAGAACTTACCTACTGAATTCCAGCATCCCAGGGATAGAGTCCAAGATTATGGTGGGAAAGGAACAGGGAGATGATACGATTATAGGCATCAGTGTTGAATTAATATGGTCTAGTAGAAAGAACACTGGACTTACAGTCAGGCGACCTGGGTTTGCATGCTGCCTTGGACACCTGTTAGGTGATATTACATGAGGTGCCTTCAGAGTCACAGCTTCCTCATCTGTTGAATGGGGACAATACTTGCCCTACGTAAGGGTTGATTTGCAAACCCTAAAAGCACTATATAAATGTGAGCTATTGTTATTATTATCATCATTATTATTATCAGATGTTTCTCTCTATTTCTATAGCCTTGACACGGGTGCAACCTTCATTGCCACCCACCTTGACTGCTGTTGCCTTTGTCTGAAATTCCTTCATGTTTACTTTCTTCCTACTCTTTAAAGCCACAAACTACTTCATTCTTTATGAAACCTTCCTTCAAAAAGAACTTTGTCTGTACCTCTCTATATATTAAACAGTAGGTGATAAGTGTATCAGTTATTTTTATATGTACCCTATGCTCTTACTAGAAGGTCTTATCTAAACCTTGTACTCACCCAGGACCTAGCATAATGATTTGCACACAGTAGGATTTAAATGAATGCTGACTCTTTAGTTTCAGAACTTATAACAGCTATTCTACTTTACAGGCAAGGGAATTAGAGAGAGTGGTAACTAATCCCAAATCACAAAGTAAAACAATGAAATAGAATTTAGAAATTACAGTCTTTTACTTCACACAATTCATTTCTTGGCCTTCTAAATTAAGTTATACTAAATGCCCAGTGAGACTACGCAATGGATAAAGTATAAACTGCAGAACAGACCATGAATTAAATAAAATCAGCTACAATCTCAAATATGTTTATAAAATATATGCTGGAAAGGAAGTTTAGAAACAGATTTCTCAAATCTTTTGAACTAAAAACAAATTTAGGACACTGTATGAGGAAAGTTCCCACAAAAGCTAATTTTGTTTAATGAACTAACCATGAAGGCATTGTGAAAGTATTGTGCAACTAAATGCTTAGCTAATTACTGTGAGATCAAATAACTGTTACCATAGTTACTACACACTGTTTTCCACAATAACTTTTATCGCTTCAATAAATCTTTGTGATGCAACAAATATAAAAAGTTTACTGTAACATGACTATAATGTTTTGGAAGACATTTACTTATGACTGAACTACTGATATTATGATGTTTCCATATTTGCCAGAGAACAATGAATGCAATGTCAAGATGCATTTGGGGTTTCTTTGCCAAATCAAAAATCCTCGAAAATTGAATTTATCTAGATATATCATCCAACGTGAAAAGCAATGACCCTCTTATGCAGACACACTAAAAAGTTTCATCACTGTAATATTAATAGCCTTATACTAGGGTACTAAGTACAATCTTCCCTAATAAAGCTTGTTCGGTTACATACCGTGATATCATTATACCCACTGGCCAATTAACACAGTAACGGCTGGTTCCTTGGGTGTTCTGGAGGGTGATATTTGGCTGTGTACAAAGAAAGCCCCAAGACCCTTAGCTTCAGAACAGCTGTGTCCTAGAATCAGAGAATTTCAGAACTGTAATGGAACACAGAGAAGATGTAGCACAGCTGCCCTTACTTGGCACATTTCCAGAGTTGAGATTCACAGACATACAAAATGCTAGGATGCAAAAATCACAACACAGATAAGTCATGACCAGCAACAGATCACTAGCCTATGATGTCTGTCATCAGATACAAGAAAACATGAGGAAACAGTGGGAGCCAAGCAATGAGAAACAGGAAATTCTGAAGTTTAGTCTCAGTTCTGCCAATGAGTATATATATGGCTTTGGGCAAGTCACTAAGTTATTTGTGTATATTTCCTCATCTATAAAACAAGGCAGTAATCTCCACTTACCTCACAGGGATGTTGTTCGGAGTAATTACTGAATTTTTGTTAAGTTCTTTGAAGATATAAAGTGCTAAGTGTTGTTTGTTACCATTAAGCTTAAAATCAACAAAGATCTGGTTTGCACAGTTGTTAATCCATCAAAGTTGAAGGTAAATTTCAAAAGAGATCATACATTATTATAATCATAGAAAGTAGGTTCTAATTTCATAATGCTGGTGTAGTCTAGAAATCTATGCATGAGAGCTGATTCCTACCTAGTTCATATTTTTAAAAAGGGAGAAGAAACAAAGTGCTTTTTAAATACTGAACTTTCAGAGATAAAGGAGAAAATTTGGAATTCCAATCTTACAGAAATGAATGTTAGAAACTAAAAATAAATAAATTCGAGGGTGGGGGGGTAGAATAAAAAACAAAAAGAGGACTGAACTTTCAAAGTCTCAGTCTCTAAGTTCAATACGCATTACAATATTTTCCAAGCAGTTGTTGTATAATGAATAATTCTGGTTTTGGCGAATGAACCAAATTTGGAAAACCTGCTTAGATATCTATAATCTCCCTTTTGTGGAAGATGGTCTTGTCCTAGATTGCAAGCCTCCAGAGGTATAACACCAATGTGATATTCACAGCACCCACTGTGGCTATGAATATGCTGGTGTAGTTCTGAATCACAAAATGTAACTGACTCTCCACATGGAAGAAAGAACCAAAACATTTATTCAAATACCAAACAACCAAATCCCAGCACCAGAAAGTCAAATCCATCAGAGCAACCAAGAAGTTGGTACACATAACCAATGCAGTGAGCACCAACATCCTGAAGCCTTCCCTCCATCAGGCCTTCAAAACAAAACAGGCTCCCTTAAGCAAAAATGCCCCTTTCTCACTCACGCTAGTGGCTCTACCTCCAAGCTGCCTGCTCCCAGCTCTGTTCAGGCTCTCCCCTGCTCCTTCCTGCTCCACCCTTCCCGTTCCACCCTTTCAGCAAGCTCCTCCCATCATGGGCTCCATGTGATTACATTTGGTCTATTAAGGACAGGGAAGGTCTTCAAATTCCCTTAGCACTATTAAAGGGAAGGGAAGATCTTTAAATTCCCATTACCATTACAAGAGGGAATATCTGTCCATTGGCGTGGAAAAGCACCCAGCATAATTCAATTCAATTAACTAACTTATTAATCATCCAACTAAGGTAAGATAAATGTACCAAGAGTTAATTAATTAACCCTTTTTGATGTGGATATTGTTGACTTAGGATTTCCTGTTAACAGTATCTAACCAACTGCTGATATAATGTGAGGCCTAAGTAAAGTAACTACTATTTTTCAATTTGTTTTCGAAGAAACTTGGGTTTAGTTTCTAATGCTTTTAAATCTGAGCAGATTTTAGGAGATGTTGCCAAGAAGTACTGCAGAAAACAAGAATCATAATGATTTTGCTGAGAGCTATATGATCATTGTTCTTGGACTACTTGCTCTGAAGAAAGTCTTTTTCATCAGTTATCACAACTACAGGAATCAAATAAATCATGTGAAGAGAGAACCATATCAGGGTAAAGAACAGGATTAGTCAAACAGGCTTTGGGCATCCCAATATTCTGTACAGAAAGGAAAAGGAAAACCATATTTCACCTCCTTAATTCAGAGTCAGCCATGGAATACTATTTGTTTTAACAACTAAATCATTTGTAGAAAGAAAAATAGTATTTGACAACATGTAATCCAATTTTGGGCAGTGACAGAATAGACATGAGGAGTTTAAACAGACAAAAAAATTGAAACATGGAAGGGAACAGATAAGAACTAAAGCCTAGTCAAGTATGTGCATATAAATCATCATAAACAGAGTCTGTGACTGGAATGATTTTATTAGTTGCCTATGACCATCTCCTCAGCTTAACAGCTTTGTAACAGAAACTATCGTAGCTACCCTTCTTACTTTGGTTCCCTGTTTTACTTTCCCATGGATCTGGCATTTCATTTTCCTAAAGCCATGTGCATTTTGGTTATCATGACTCATTATTGACTCTTTGCAGCATGTGACCATATGGATCACCTCTGTTCCTTCACCTTTCCTATAATTCTTTTCTTCCCTGATGTTTTGCAAAATCACACTATTCTGTCCACTTCACTTGGTAATCTTATTTTAGGGCAGCTAGGTGGTGCAGTGGATAAAGCACCAGGCCTGGGGTCAGGAAGAACTGAGTTTAAACTAGGTCTCAGACATTTACTAGTTGTGTGATCCTGGGCAAGTCACTTCACCCTGTTTGTCTCAGTTTCCTCATCTGTAAAATGAGCTGGAGAAGGAAAAGGTCAACCATTCCAGTATCTCTGCCAAGAAAACACCAAAGAGTTGGATACAATTGCCATTTCCTTTTGTTTCCATATGTTTCAGTAAGCATGTTCAATTAAATCACACTCATATAATCAACTCTACTATGTTATGACTAGTGATCATTGAAATGCAACATAAGAGGGGAAAGGCAGAGCTTTGCTGGTGGGTGGAAACCAGGTCAAGAGTCTAATTGTATAAATGGGGGGTGGGGGGCGGTGTGGAATGACAGGGAGAGCTGGGTGATGAAGTAAACAGAATGCTGAACCTGTAGTCTGGAAGGCCTAAGTGCATATCCTGCCTCTGACACAGGGCAACTCACTTTCACTTCTATCAGTCTTAGCTTCCCTACTATAAAATGGGGATGAGAATGGGGTTGTTGTGAAGTACAAATGAGATAGCATAAAGTAAAATGCTTTGCGCGTCTCAAAGTGCTTCGTTATTATAGACTAGGAAAAACAATGTCACCAACAAAAGAAGCACAGTCAGGGAACAGATAGATAGATGGTTCCCTGAGAATCAAAGAAAGCTTGCTATTTCCATCACCCCTCTCTCCCTCCCTCAGCATCTTCTGGATTTGGGAAGAGTGCATAATAACTGGTGTCAGTGTGGGACTCCTGGCACCTGGGACTGCAGCACTAATCAGGGCAGTTAATTGGGCAGCAGAACCTCTTGGTGATTAAATAAATGGAGAAAACTTGATGGCAATAATCATGGAATAGAGAATAATAAAGGTGCTCTAATAAAAAAATGGTTAGGTATAAAATTCATTCACTTTTTAGATTTTAATAGAGAACTTTTTTCCCCTTAGGAACATGAGGTTTACTGGTGTTATTTTCCAGTGTGTTAACAGGATCAATGACAATCATAAAATTATTGAACTTTAGGGCTAGAAAGGAGCTTAGAGATCACTTAGTTCAGCCTCCTGACTTTAGAGATGAGGGAAAGTGACCTGTCTATGGCCACCCAGCTCATCTGCAGTAGAGCCTGGATAAGAATTCCTATCTGCTGACTTAAGTCCCATGACTGAACTTGTACTACAAGTTGTTGCCCACAACATTAAGCATACAGTTGGAGTTCAATAAAGACTCGTTGGTAAATTAAGGTTTTATTAGCTGATGATTTGCTAATTCTACTTTTTCCACCCAATGTGTAAGCATGGACAAATTTTCCTACAATCTTATGCTCTCTTTAGATATGGTGGGTGAAGATTTGAGAATCTAATAATTGCCAACAAAATGATCAGGTAAATTGAAGATGAAACCTAGGGAAACTTGCAGAATTTCAACATACTTAAATAGTTTTTACAGCACATACTTCTGCATTTTTTCTTCCTTGACAAGAAGTTTCATTTTCATATTGGATATGTCCTATATCAAGAGGGCAGCCTGTATCCTATTCTGACCAATATTTTGATGGATAAGTATCTGCGTTATATTATAGAACACACTTCAAATCATTATATAAACAAGATCTTGTAAAATACTTTTCAAAACATCTAAACTGCTCCCCTTATTTCCTTACCTGATTAGCTTTTAACCAACGTAGATCTTTTTTCACTGACCTATTTTCAAAGCTAATCTTTAAATCCCTTGATTATACAATCTTAATGGATTCAGTATTTATTCTGAGAGAACAGATTTGTTTAGACAGAAAAAAAATTCACATAGTACAAATATGTAGATTAATTCAAAATTAAAGTTATAAAATTAAGAATAGTAAAGCATCTTGAAAAAGTGTAATCTATCTTGAATAAGAAAATAGTTGCTGATATTTGAAAAGTTATTCTTCTAAAATCACAAACTTAATCTAATGACATGTGTAACAAGAATGCATAAAAGCAAATTAGAAATAGTAAAATATGTTTTCACATACATTCTGCACTTTCTTTCTAATAGAGGATGTACGGTGAATCTAAACATATATAATTAACTTTCAAATCCAGAATAAGAAGCTTAGAATTTTCAATACATTGAATCTGATCACCCTTTCTTTCCTTACCTAGATTAACAACACTGAGGTTAAGCCTGCATAAACTTGTTCTATGCAGCACCTATCACACTGGTAATGCTCAATAAATGTCAAACAATGAACTTTAGTTTGGATAACTACAAGAAAAAGAAAATCACAGGTAATTACATGATTCTCTGACTAGAAGGGCAAAGTGGCTGACTCATGAATCTATGACCATTTTTTCCCCTTCCTTCACTGAAATGTAAACAACATGGTTTCTTTTTCCGAGCTGCAGAACCACTTGTAATTTTAAGTTACTAAGTTTCCCCAAAGGCATGGCCTTTATACATGGACTTTAACACAATTCACTCCCCTGTAATATGGAATCAATTTAATTCTTATATTCTGTATCTTAGTTATAAAGAATATTTTTTAACCTTAAAAAAACCTCATACTATAGATGTCAAAGAACAAAAGAATAAATGCATACTGATCCCCAAAGAATAAAAGTAGACTCATCCAAACCTTAACAAAGAGATCTGCTGCATAGAATCACTCTTGCTCTTCTCAATCTGGTAATGTGGATATTCCCAAAAGCTATGACCTTGGCCTTGCTCTTTCCATATATTCTCACTTAGCAATCTTGTTCATATCTCTGCCTTTGACTATCACTTCTATGCAGGTAGCTTCCAAATCTCTGTCACCAAATCCTACCTCTTTTCTGAACTGCAGACTCATCTCCTCAAATGCTTGGATGTTCACTTGAATGTTACACCAACACCTCAAATTCAACATTATGTAGAAACCCAAGCTCATCTTTTCCAAATTAGTCCTTCTCAAATTCCATTTTTCTGACTTTACTATTTATTTCAGCGGCACTACTATTTTTCTAGTTGATCATCTTCTTAGCTTGGGTATCTTTTTAAACTTTTCTTTTTTTCCTCTCCATGTATAATTAGATACCTAGTCCTAGCCAGCTTAAGCATACATATCAAATCTGGGGTTTAAAGACACTTTATAAGTCAATTAGTTTAACTCTCTTGTTTTATTTTTAAAAGATGAAGAGAGTAAGCCCCAGGGAAAGGGAGGTGACCTACCAAAGGTAAAATAATATGTAGCAACATGGTCAGAACTTGAAACCAAAATCCTCTACACAAATTCAATTCTTTTTCAGTGTTCCATACAACACTGTGCTCTTCCCAACATGTCTGAGATTAATCTATCAATTAAGTGTCTATTAGGAGTTAGATACTGTGGTCGGAACTAAAGACACACTGAGAGAAGTAAAACAATTCCTGACCTCAAGGTACTTGCATTCTAACACACAGTACAGGTTCTTCTGACCACCCTCTTAAACTACAGCAATAGTCTCTAACCATAACCAAGACCTTCCATTTCCATTTTCTTTCCTCCTCTACTCCCTTCCCCATTCTAGACCTCCTTTATATTTCTGTCCAATTAATCTCCCAATGGAATTTATCAAATTATTAAACACACCTCATTGCCCACCAGCCAAAATTCAAACTTTTCTAGTATTTGAGCCTCATTCTCATCTGAATGGGTTAAAAGGAGGAGGAATGAAAATACACACACACACACACACATATATAAATACATTTTACTCTACTTGGAAATGGCTAAACAATTTATGGTACATGAATGTGATGGAACATTATCACACTCTAAAGAACGAGAAGGGGATGATTTATGAGAAACCTGGGAAAACGTGTATGAACTGATGAAAAGTGAAATGAGCAAAACCAGGAGAATAAGCTATTCAATGACAACAATGTAAAGAGAAACAAATTTTTAAAGACTTAAGAACTGATCACTGTAATGACCAACCATGATTCCAAAAAACTAAGATGAAACATTCCCTCTGCCTCCTAATGGAGCTAAAAGACTAAGAGTGCAGCATGAGACTTTTTCTGGACATGACCAATGCAGGAATTTGTTTTGATTGACCATACATGTTCATAATAGGGGTTTTTTTCTTTCTTTTTTCAAAGTGGGGGACATGCAAAGGAGAAAGGTAGATTTTTGCTGGTTGAAAAAAACTGACTTTAAAAAATAAATTTAAAAAAAAGGAAACCCAATGAAGCCCCAAAGAAGAGCTAAGAGAAGACACCATCCTACACCCATTTACAAGGCATGTGGGTGTGTGGAGACGGAGAATTCATAGATGTGAAACATTGCATATTGTGTGTGTGTGTGTGTGTGTGTGTGTAAAAATGTTTTGTTGATTTTATTTTCTTGTTCTGTTATGGAATGACTTTCTGAAAAGGAGTATGCCAGGTGAAATTTGGCAATGCAAAACCACAAAATATCAATTCAGAGGTATTTTTTTAAAAGGAAAAAAGTGGAATATAGAGTAGAGCTGAAATAGATAACTAAAGAATCAAGACTTGGAAATAAACATAGTATAGGTGAGGCATGAGTGGTTTGGGATAGTTCTGAGGGGTAGAAGTAGTGGAGGGCATATGAGGATGAAGAACATGTTTACTACATAACAAATAAGTGAGTTTTCTCCAGATTTTTACATGTAAAACTGTTCCTGTTAAGTGTCCATTCAGCCTCTACTTAGAAAAAACCTCTAGGAATTAGAAACACTATGTCCTGAGACTGCCCATTCTACTTTAAAGTTACAAAGTTTTTTGTTTTGTTTTTTTTACAAAGTTTTCTTTCATATGATGTACAATTTGCTTCTCAGAAACTTCTACCTTCTGTTCCTGGTTCTGTTCTCTGGGATCAAGCAAAACAAGTCTAATTCACCTTCCAAATGACAGACCTTCAAATACTTGAAGATAACTCTCATGTCTCCTTACTTACATCTTCTCCTCTCCAAGCTAAACATTCACCTCATCACCTCACTGATCTGGTCATCAATCAACATGTGATTTCTATGTGCCAGGCATAATGCTAAGTGGTAGGTATGTAATAAATAGTCCCTATCCTCAAGGAACATGCATTCTAGTAGAGGCAACAATAAAAAAAAATAGGTACATACAAGATAGATACAAAGTAGGTGGAAATTAACCTTAGAAGCAAAGACTTGAGCAAGCCAAAGGGACTAGCAAAGACCCCTAAGCAAAGGAGGGGTTTGAGCTGAGCCTTGAAGGAAGCCACTTTCATCATCTGGATTCACTCCAGCCTGTCAGCACTTTTTAGTATATTAATTCCGTCATCCAACGCATTACTCCTATTGATAATAAAAATGTTGAACAGAATAAGTCACTGCGACATTCCACTAGAAAGACTTTCATTCAGGTAGGAACTGATCCATTAATCATTATTATCTGGGTCTGGTCAGTTAATCAGTTTTGCATCTTCCAGGAATGGAAATTTTTGCACAAAAGGAATTTACTTTAAAATAGATTCCCACTACTTAATAGAAATGCTTAGCATAGAAATATGCAAGTAATGTGCAAGTAAGGCATTTAGTAGTAATTTTCCTCATAGGCATCTTGAGAAAAAAGGAACTAACAACCTAATAGGTATATAATAACAGTAAGTCACCACAGTTTGTTAATTTCAAGAGAAAATCTAAGAAGGTAACATATGTACATACGGAAGTACCCAGTCAATAATAATTTATTACGTACTTCTACTATGTGACTAGTACTATGTTTAAGCACTGAGGATACAAAAAAGGCACAAAGTTCCTGCCTTCAAGGAGTTCACTATCTAACAGATGAGTAGGAACATATAATCACAGATAGAGTCAGTCAACAAGCATTTACAAGCACCTACTATGTGCCAGGCAGTGTGTTAAGGACTAAGAGTTAATTATAATCTTTTGTAGTAACTCAAAAATCTATCTATTCAGCCTCAGTCTCTCTCCTGAGTTCTTCTCCCAAATCACCAATTACCTGCCTAGTGGCCATTTCAAACTCATATCCCAAAGACATCTTTGTCCTAACAGAACTCATTATCTTCTCCCCAAACCTCTACTGAACGGGCAAGATTTGTCAGTGTACTGGACATAGAGGGTGAAGGAGAGTGAAGAGTCAAGAATAGTACTGGTGTTATGAACCTGGAAGACTGGAAGCCAAAAGAGACCTCTGTCTGAAAAAAAAAAAAGTCCAGTTTATCTCTATTACGAATTGATAAAAGACTAGCCATCCTATGAAAGCTAAAGATAATGTGGGAGAGTGGACAGAGTGCCAGTCTTGGAATCAAGAAGACCTGGGTTAAAACTCTTTTCTCTCATACTAGCTCACACAGGCAACTCACTTAACCTCTCAGTCCTATAGGCAACTAGCTAAGAATTGTTGTTCAGTCATTTAATCATATTCAACTCTTTGTGACCCTATTGACTTGCTCAGGGCCACAAGGCTAATAAAGAATCTGAGGTCACATCTGAACTCAGGTCCTCCGCTCTATCCATTATGCCACCTACCTGCCAATTAGGCACTGATGGAGGGAATTTCCACATGGGGGAGGACACCTCCCTATACTGATAAAATCACAGGTATGGACTTGTCCCATGGCCTACCTTTGTTTTCTCCCAAATAAAAAAGACAAAAGTATGTTTTCTTTGTCATCTAAGAATTCTACCATTATACAATCAAAATACAAATTATTTTGAAAGCAGTGTAGTATGAATTTGAAAACTTATGTTGTATATATTCGTAATGGGGTAGCTAAGTGTATAATGGATAGAGTATTGGGTCGGGAGTCAGGAAGACTCATCTTCCTGAGCTCAAATCTGGCCTCTGACACCTACTAGCTGTGTGACCTTGGACAACTCACTTAATCCTGTTTGCCTCATTTTTGTCATCTATAAAATGAGCTGGAGAAACTGCTCCAGTATCTTTGCCAAGAAAACCCCAAATGGAGTCATGAAGTCAGACAGAACTGAAAGAAATGAATAATATATATTTATTTGTATGTATTTGTTTGCTTGTTGTCTCCCCCAATAGACTTCAAGCTACTCAAAGGCAGGGATTGTCTCTTTTTGTATCCCTATGGCTTAGCATTGGTGCCTGGCACACAACAGGCACTTAATAAATGGTAATTTATTGACTGATAAACTGGATTACCTTGTTGTTTAACTGTGGGCAAATCATTTAACTTCTCTGGGACTTGGTTTCTCCGTGTGTAAAATGAGAAGGTAAGGTTGAATGATCCCTCGAAGGATTAGGGTCCCTTCAAACTCTAACAGGGTATGAATGTACTGTTAACAACTAGACTAAAGCCTGATCTATTGCAAATATTTTGTAATCATTAGGATCAGAAAGTAGAGTGTATTTAGAAAGAGTTGAAACTTACTTTATTATAAGTCACTTTTTGGTTATAGATGTGATGCTTGAAAATTTTCACGCCAAGAGAAATGTACAAACTGAGTTGTTTTAAATGCGTTAGCTAAGGTACTATTTAAAAGGCAACTTTTTTTGGTAAAGTATATAATCTTATTTTTTAGTGTTTATTGTTGTTGTTTAGTCATTTCCAGCCGTGTATGACTCTTCATGACCCCATTTGGGGTTTTCTTGACACAGACACCGGAGTGATTTGCCATTTTCTTCTCCAGCTCATTTTACAGATGAGGAAACTGAAGCAAAGAGGATTAAATGATTTGCCCAGGATCACACAGTTGGTATCTGAGGTCAGATTTGAACTCAGGAAGATGAGTCTTCCTGATTCCAGGCCTGGTACTCTATTCACTATGCCACTCAGCTGCTGCTTTTCTTAGTGTACACATATTTAATCTCATCAATCAGCAATCATTTAAGTGTCTGTGTACCAGGCCCTGTGCTAGAGATTCAGAGACAAAAATGGAATAACTTCACTCTTTAAGGAGAACATATCCTACAAAAGGAAACATGTACAACTATGCATAAATGTAGAATATACGGTAATAGGAAGGAACTGAACTTGTAATTTCATTGGCAGAAGAAACACTTCATGAGGAAATTTCTCCTGGCAATGCAGATCACTCAATTTATAGTTGTAAGAGGGGTGCTTAAAGCACTGAGAAATTATTACGTGACTTGCTGAAGGTCACAGAAACATTATGTATGGTAGGCAAAACTTGAATCCACGTCTTCCTGATTGACAAGCCAGATCTCTATACACTGTGTCATGTTATCTCCTACAGAAAATATAAATACAAAATAAATACAAGATCATTTCAGGGACAGGGAAACACTAGCAGCTAGGGGGGTCAGGAAAAACCACACATAGGAGGTAGCACTTGAGCTGACCTTTGAAGGAAGCTAGGGAATTTAAATGGCAGGGGTAAAGAAGTATATTCCAGGAGCGGGGGACAGCCTGTGCAAAGGCATGGAGAGAGGAAATAAATGTCATGTATGGAGAATATATGAAGAGAATACAAGAAGGCTAGTTTGGTTGAACTTTAGTGTGTAAGGTTGTAAGGGGGTTTAAACATTAAACAGTGATATAAGTATATATTTGGTCCTAGAGGTAACAGGAAACTACTGGATTTTATGAGTAGGAGAGTGACATACCAATGATCTAAAGTCATAACTATGAGTTAAGACTGTAACTTTGAAAGAATGGATGGGAAAGGGGAAAAGTTTTAGGCAATGGAGGCCAGTGCAATAGTACAGGTGATGAGGACCTAAAGTAGGAAAGAGTAGGGGTAATAAAAGAATACAAAAGGGAGCAGATACTAGAGATGCTATGGAAATAGAATCTATAAAATCTGGCAACTGACTGGATACAGGAATAAAGAAGAGTGAAAAGTTAAGGATGACTCCAAAGTTGTAAAACTGAGTGACTGAAAGGATAAAGATACCTTCCATGGAAAAAGCGAATGGCTTTGAGGGTTAAGATCATGAATTCTGTTTTGACCATGTTAAGTTTTAGAAGCCTATGTAACATCCATTTCAAAATATCTAGTAGACATATGGTGATTTAGTAATAGAGACCAAGAGAGACAAGAGCTAGGTATATATAGATCTGGGGAGTGATCTATGTAAAAATGATGACAGAACC
>CM053580.1:499047941-499064775 GCA_028627135.1 Pseudochirops cupreus | reverse complement strand
AGAATGGGGTAAATTATCTCAAATAGAAGAGTCAAGGGATAACTGTTACAATGGAGGGGAAGAACAGGAAGGCAAAAGGGAATGGGTCAACCTTACTCTCAGTGAATTTGGCTTAGGGAGGGAATGGCATACACTCTGAATTGGGTATCTTGCCCTGCAGGAGAGTAGGGGGGAAGGGGATGAGAGGGGGGATGATGGAGGGGAGGGCAGGTTAGGGGAAGGGTAGTTAGAAGCACACACTTTTGTAAAGGGACAGGGTCAAAGTAGAGAATAGAACAAGTGTGTGTGGGAGGATAGGATGGAGGGAAATATAGTCAGTCTTTCACAATATATCCACTATGGAAATGTTTTGTGTAACTACACATGTACAACCTACATTAAAATGCTTTTCTTCCCAGTAAGGGTGGGTGATGAGGGAGGAAGGGAAAGAATCTGGAATTTAAAATTTTTAAATCAAATGTTTTTTAAAACTATTGTTATTATTTACATGCAGCTGGGAAATAAGTTATGCAGGCACTGGAGTATGGAGATCCATCTTGCCCTACCAGAAAGTGGGAGGAGGGATTGGGAAAGATATAGGAGATAACAAATTGGGGGAGGGGGTATTCAGTGGGATTGCTGTTTTGGGGTGGTGGGTAGGGGAAAGATGGGGAGAAAATTTGTTACTTAAAATCTTGTGGGAATGAATGATGCAAACTAAAAATAAACACAGAAATTAATTTTTAAAAATGACAAAAAAAAAAGAATGTACTAGCTATTTGCCATTCTAGCTTTTTTTTTCCTCCTGTTTTCATATTCTTTGCCTGGGCCTTACACTTGGCTTCAGTGAAGTAACTGCTCTAGTCACACTTTGTAGCTAGACTTTAGAGAACCATTAGGCAGAACCATAGTTTGTTTTTGCTCTTTCCTTTTGGCCAACAAAATTCTTATCAGGGTGTGTGCTGGTGATAATTGTGAGGATGGACAAATCACTCTCTGTAGAAGTGAGGCTCCTGGTTCTTCCTGTAATGTCTTGACCATACCCCTTCTCTTCGTCTATACTTCCTGGGCTCTTCATTTCCCTTATAGCAGTAATTGTGCTAGGAGACAGATGTCTTGTAGTGGAAATAATTGGGGATTTGAAATTTGAAATCTGAGAACCTAGGTTTAAATCCTTTGTCTGCTTTTCACTCCTGTGTTTGATTTTGGGACAGTCATAACTTCTGGACCTCAGTTTCTTCCTCTGTAAGATGATGGGATTGAAGGACCATTTCACCTCTAAATTATGAATGGAAAAGATTTGGGACTGCCTTTAGTCAGTTTAAAAAAAAGAATCACAATCTTAGGGGAACAGAATGTTTTATCAAATTTTTAATTCAATAAATATTAAGCAGCTACCATGTGCCTAGCGTTCAAGATGCAAAGAAAGATAAGTAATAAACCTTGTCCTTAAGGAATTTTCAGTCTAATGAGGAAGAGGACAAGTATTCAAATAACTGTAATACAAAAGAGAGTGAAAAGTGCAAAAAAGTAGTATCGGCAAGAGACAATGAGAAATTTGATGCTCTATCACTTAGCGACCAAGGGAAGGCTTCATGGAGCAAATATCATCATCATCATAATAGTTATATATATATATACATATATACATATATGTATATATCTATGTATATATATGTATATATAGTTATAAAATGTATAATATGCTTTACATATATTACCTAATTTGATTCTCACAACAATCCTAGGAAGTAGCTACTACCTGGTATTATTCCAGTATTATTGATGAAGATACTGAGGCTCTGAGAGTTAAGTAACTTGGCTATGGTTACTTAGCTAGTGACAGAGAGGATTTGTGCTTAGTATTTCTGGTCTCCAAGTCTGTACTCTATCCATCACTCCATCTCAATTGGACCCTGAAGGGAGGTACTTCAGGGAATGGGGAGAGTTTATTCCATGTAAAGGCAATACCCTTAAAGGCACAGAGATGGGGAGAAAGCAGGATGAGAATAAAATAAATAGAATGGTGCAGTTTTGCTGAAAAGTAGAATAGATGGAGGGAGTAGTAGGAAGTGGAGCTGGACTAGGTAGATTAGAACTAGGTGGTTGTTATTGGTAGTGGTCAGTCATGTCAAAACTCTTTTTGACCCCATGGACCAGAATACGCTATTGCTTTTCTTGGCAAAGATACTGGAGTGGTTTGCCATTTCCTTCTCCAGTGGATTAAGACAAACAGAGGTTAAGTGACTTGTTCAGGGTCACACAACTAGTAAGTGTCTGGGGCTAGATTTAAACTGAGGTCCTCTTGATTCCGGACCAAGCTGCTCTATTCACTGAGCCACCTAGCTAGATTGTAGAGAGTCTTAAATTCTAAAGTCAGTTTATACTTTATCAGATAGGCAATAGGTAGCTTTTGGAGGTTTTTAATTAAAGTAGTGATCACTGTTCTTGTTTCCTACTAGAAAAAATTGCCATTTTTAAAATTGGAGATTAGAGAATTTTTACAGCAGTGACAATGCGATCAACTTTGGTATCACACATCTACTAGGTAAGTGTTAATAACCATTTTGGAGATTCTCCTCATTCCTTCCTTTCACCCCCCATCCCCAAATTGAAGTACTGTGTTGCTAAAACAAAAGTAGTTTCATTAAATGATTGCTAAAGTTAAGAGATTTGCCACATATCTAGAGTATCTTTCTTGGGTCATATGTGTTAATCCCTGAAATAAACTGTGTCTGAGAACTTAATGTTCTTACACATTACCTCATATACTAAAATCAGCTCTTAAATCAGTGGCCAATTCTGGAATTCAGATAGGTACATATGAAGCAGTGTCTAGGAACAAATCACTTTCAAGAACAGTTTTAAAACCTTCTTTTTTTGCCATGGAGGAATAGAGGAGATTTAGTGCAAGGCAGTAGTAGCTCTCAGACTTTTTCATCCTGTAATTCCACTAAGAATCCTGTGATCCTGTGCTGGGTATCATGCCTCTCCTCCTTACTTCTTTCAAGCAGCACTCTTTTTGCAGTCATCACTAATAAATAACTGTTCTGAGCTCTGGTTTCTTTTTTGCTTTTGATGCAGATATTAAAGACTAGACCATGGGAGCATGCTGAAGAAAGGGCTATGGAGGTGGAAAGAGTTAACCTACCCCCTTTACATAGCCTGTAGTTTGCTGTCGTCCGCATGAGGAAATGATCTAAGAATGTATTAAATATCATTAGCGTGAGGAAGATGAGCAAAGAGCCTCTGTAGTTCAGATTGTACTTTTAGTTACTTTTGCTATTTTCTGTAAAGTTCCCCAGTTAGTTCTCAGTATATTGCAAGAAAATTTTTCTCTCAACATGGGAGCATCAGATAGTTTATGGGATACAATGCTATACTATTTCTTTTTCATTGTCGTCTGCTCTGCTTTTTAGTTGGGACATTAGGCAAGTTCCTTCACCTCTTGAGAACTCAGCTTTCTCTACCTGTAAGGTTAGAGATTGGATTAGATGACCTTTGAAGTCTCTAGTAGAACCTTTTCATTCAGTGGCAATTGTAGATAATTGCCAAACTCTTTGATAAGGTGTAGAATTATGCACTTGTACTGGAGAATTTGCCAAGTTTAAGTCTTTTAATTTTTTTTTTTTTGCTTTTTGGAGGGGGGGAGAGTAGAGCAATTGGGGTAAGTGACTTGCCAAAGGTCACATGGCTAGTAAGTGTGTCACGTGTCTAAGGTCACATTTGAACTCAGGTCCTCCCAACTCCAGGGCCAATGCTCTATTCACTGCGCCACCTAGCTGCCCCAAGTCTTTTAACTTTTTCTTGTTTTCCAAATATGGATAAAATTTCAGTATACTCATTGCATTTTTGTGGTGATACAACCTGGAATTGTGAAAGTAGTCACCTCAGGTTTAACAATTAGGTTCTTTTATAGTTTTGGCTCACCACAACTTCTTAAATCTGTTTGCAAAAATGAACACACAACTTCCTTCAAGACAACCAGCAATAAGATGTTTTACCTCAAGCTTTTTCTTGGCCCATGAAACTGGCAGATTAAGAATCAAGATGAAGCAATGGCAATAGAAATATGAATGCATTATTGCTCTTAGGCATTGTAAAGATTTGTGAGTAAATAAGCCTTGTGGACGCTGCTCTTTTACTTCTAAGCACGTCAGATAGTCATATTCTAAAATCATATTTTATACATTCACTGCAAAGAAAGTAGTTACACAATTATCAAAAGATAGATTTAATCATAGGGCATTTACATGGGTCCTTTGGAATTGAAGTAGATGTAAATGAGGACACGTGATGGGATTGTGGGGAATAGAAAATCTGGAGGTTAACAACTGTTACTCACATAAACTAGTTTGCATTATTTCCACTCTGGGAATATTGGGAAGAAGAAGAGGAGGAAGAAGATAGTAGCATTTATATAATGCTTTAAGGTTTACAAATTGTGTTACAAATGCTATCTTATTTTATCACAACAAACCTAAGTAGTAAAGTTGATATTATTATCCACATTTTGCAGATGAAGAAACTGAGGCAAACAGAGATTAAATGACTTACCCAGGGTCACATAGCTCATAAAGTATCTGAGGCCACATTTGAACTCAGGTCTTCCTAATTCCAAGCCCACTGGTCTAGTCACTGCCCCCACCTAACTGCCTAGGTTTAGTGACCAGTTCAGGAATTATTGAACACTAGGTCAGTATTTCTCCACACTTTTATTCAGTGACACAATTAGAGGAGAAATCCTAGGGTAGGAGATCTTGCAATAATCTTAATTATGGTAATAATAAGAGTTAATAGGAGAGAGTGAAAAAACATGAGAGCAGGAATAAATTTGATTGGGCTGGGGGCAAAATAGAACTAAAGAGACACATGGAAGGCTCTTAAGGCTCCTTATAGAAATGAGCACCTTGGATCTCTGCAGAGACCTAGAGCTTACCCATTTTTCTTTCTTTGTTTCTTATCTTGTTACCTTTCTCTTCTCAACACTTACTAAATGCCTGCTGTGTGTAAGGTACTGTGCTGGGACTACAGAGAGTAACCCCCCCATCCTCAGAGACATTATATAGGGTTATGACAGGTATCCAAAGAAGTATAATCTAAGATAATGTGGGGACAGCCCAAGGAGAGATTCATAGAAAGTATTTTAGGAAAATTTTGGAAAGAGAAGAACACTTTGAATTAAGGGAATCAGGGCAGGCTGCACAGAGACAGTGATGCCTGTACTGAGCCTCAAAGCAAAAGAAGTGTCATGAAAGGCAGAGGTGAAGGAATTAAAAAGCAGGGGAGAGGGATAGCCTGGGGGAGTGCCCTGGACAAAAAAACAGGTCAAGTTCATGCAAGACATAGTCTAGGGCAGTGGTTCTCAACCTTTCTAATGCCGCAACCCTTTAATACTTGTATGTGGGCGTATCTGCATGTGGGTGGACCCGCCTGGAGACAGAGGAGTGGTGTCTCGGTTCCTAAGACCATTGGAAATATGTGTTTTCCAATGGTCTTAGGCAACCCCTGTGACCCCTGTGAAAGGGTTGTTTGACCCCCAAAGGGGTCGCAACCCACGGGTTGAGAACCACTGCTCTAGGTGGATTAGTATTGTGGTTTGGCTTTAACATCAAGTTTAAGATGAAATAAGACTGGAAAATTAGGCTGGAGGCTCATTTTGGAGGCTCAAAAATGCTAGCTGAAGAGTTTATATCCTAAACAGGCAATGGAGAACCTCTGAAGTTTTAGGGTTTTTTTGTTTGGGTTTTATTGGGGAACAACTGTGTCAGAACTGTGCGTTAAAAATATATTTTGGCAACTATTCGACCACAATTTGGATGACTTCTAGAATAGAATTATCCTCCAATTAGGAGACTGTTATAATAGTCTAGCTTCCAGGTGAGAGAGAGGTGGTGAACATCTAACCTAGCGTGGTGTCAACATGTACTTCTTTCCTTCTCTCTTTTGTTCATTTTTCCCTGGGCCCTAACTGCCATAGAATTAGGAAAGCTTGGTTATTTCTTGTCCCATCTAGATCACTGATTTACTATGTGTCCACAAACCATTTGACTCTGTTGGTCCTTAATCTCTTTGTGTGATAAATAGAGGGACTGAACTAGGTGGTCTCTGAGGTCTCTTCCCTACATCTATGATTTCTTCTCTCTGGTTCTCAGTAACTTTTTCTCCTAACACTTTCTTTGTGACATTATATCTAAGAGCCTATACTGAATTATTTTGCAATAACATTATTAATTTCATCATTTCATTATTTTTACAAATTTATTGTCAGGGTAAAACCTGCAAGTTTTAAAAATGTAACCCCTCTTGCTAGAGAATTCTGAGGTTAATGGGTCATTTGAGTTCAGGAGTTCTGAATTGTAGTCAGGCTTAAGGTGATTGGGTGTCCTCTCTAAATCTGACGCAATATGGTGAGCCCCTGGGAACAGAGGGATACAAGGTTCTTTAAGAAAGTGATAACTGACCCAGGCTGGAAAAATGGAGTAGTTTAAAAGCTTCTCCATTGAGGAGTATTGGCTTTAGGACCATGAGTGACTGCTGTACTTCCAGCCTGGAAAAGATAGGAAAGCCCAGTCTAAAATTAAAAAAAAAAATGAAAATGTTGTCTTTACTAGTCTAAAATCATATTATGGATGTTCCTAAAATAATCCTTTTATGTATTTTAGAATATGAAGGCTTCTTTGACGACTTTGTAGATTGAGTCTTTCTTCAAACATTCAGACTTACTGAGCTATAATGTTGCTTCCTGATAAAAAGACCTAGTATCTGATATGTAGGTTGAACATTTCTTCACAAATGTCATATGTTGTCTTATCTTTATATCTTTCAATAACTTTCTCAAGAATATAATGAAAAGGTTTTTTTTAACTATCATCACCCTGGTAGTTAATACCCTTTTAATTTAACAAGACTCATAACTACATGTTTTAGGTTAGCCACCCTAGATTGGAGGAAAATGAAGAGTATTGTTTTTAATATCTTTAGTCAGTATAACTTTCTATCATTGCTGTCTAAAATTGGATGATTCTGTACCTCAGGGGAGGGAGTAGAATGAAAAACAGCTTTATCTTAATTCTTTCTTGTAAAATTTATTCACCATTCTTTCATCTGTCTTTTTACCCATAGCATCAGATGTAGATGAATATTTGTGAGCAGTCATATAAACAAAACACATATTGATTTGGGAAAAGACTTTTGTATTTTATTGCCATATGAATAAGAAGCAGAGAGGCTCCTGATTAGCTCAAAATTCCAGCAGTCAATGATGCAGATGAAGAAAGGAGTCATATCGTTCTCTAAAAATAGTATCAGGAATGCTCTGATTGGAGGGTGGGAAGCTCCTTCCAGAACTTCCATTTAGGGATTTTTGCCCAGCCCAGCTATCTCTTCATTTCCCACCAGGCTGTACTGCTCTGGACTTCTCTATCATGCCTGGAAACCTCTTCGTCTGAGAAGATCACTTCAGCCCTAGAACCTCAGAAATCTGCTCCTGAGCCCCCTCCTTCTCATTGAAGGTGAATGGCTCCTCCTAGGCCCTCCAATTAAGGAAGGCACTCAGGCCAGCCATATATCCATTTCCTACTGAACTTCCTTCATCCGTGCCCCTCCATTATACCCCTGTATATGGTTCCTTCTCTCTCACCATCTTTTCAGTTTCTTTTTATGTTTTGGCTTCACTGTATGTAAGCTCCTTGAGGATCGGGATGGTCTTTCTTTTTTCTTGTAATTTTATTTCCTGTGCTTAGCACAGTGCTTGTCATATAGTAAGGGCTTAGTAAACATCTGTTCACTGCTTGACTGACTAATGAGCTGAGGCTGTGAAAGAATGCTATAACCATAAGATGTGCTTATTGTAGTTTTCTAACTGTGTTGAGCTAAAGAGGAGTCGTGGTGGTATAAGAACCCTTCTTGGAATGTGGAGCTAACAACAGTGGACAGAGTTGTTTAAGTGTTTTACTTCTGTTTTTTCTGCAAAGGAGAATATTTGGACTGAAAAGAAGTAAACCAAAATGACCAACAGATAATTGATATTCTAAATATATGAAAAGATTGTAAGAGTGTGCTGAATTTCCTTAGATGATTTCAAGTCACCTAGCCTATATGAAATACATCCTCAGGTAAAGGATTGGCAATTGTAATTGCTGAGCCACTGTCTGCAAGCTCTGAAAGCTTCTGGAGATCTGGACTAGGCAAAGGAATGGGGGAGAATGTGTCTTTATTATCTCTTCTTTGAAGTCAAACTTGTTCTTTGTAATCTTACAACTTTCATTTTTAGTGTTTGTAGTTATTGTTCTTTCCAATTACATTATTATAGTCATCATTTATATTGTTTTCTTAGTTCTGCTTACTTCACTTTCCTACAGTGTGTTATTAAAGAGGTACTTAGAACAGAGAGAAAAGGTGATCATAAGGAGCCAGCTGTTCATCAGGAACAGGTCACACCTTGTTTTCCTTTTTGACAGGGTTTCTAAGTTGGATTATCAGGGAAATGCTGTAGATACAGTTTGTTCTGTATTGTAGCAAAGTACTTGATAATCTGTCATGCTATTCTAGTGCTAAAGATGGAGAGATAGTCTAGACTAGCAGTGGTTCTCAACTTTCCTAATGCCGCAACCCTTTAATACAGTTCCTCATGTTGTGGTGATCCCCAACCATAAAATTATTTTCGTTGCTACTTCATGACTGTAATTTTGCTACTGTTATGAATTGTAATATAAATATCTGATATGCAGGATGTATTTTCATTGTTACAAATTGAACATAACTCACAGGTTGAGAACCGCTGTGTACAGTTAAGCAGATCAGTGCTGAATGAACAGCCAGATCCAAAGAATAGTTATGAATGAAGGGGGGTGTCAAGTGGAATACCTGAGGGATCTGTGCTTGGTCTAGTGCACTTAAACTTTTATCAGTAACTTAGATAAAGGCATAGCCAGTTTTTATATCAAATTTTTGATGACACAAAAGTGTGAAGGATAACAATATACTGAGTGACAGAATCAGGATTTTAAAAGACTGTTACTGACATTGTCTCTCTCTATTAGACATCGAGCTCCTTGAAGTCAAGAATTGTTCTTGCCTCTTCTTGTATCAGGGCAGTTAGGTGGTAAAATGGGTAGAGTACTAGGCCTGGAGTCAGGATCTTCTTAAGTTCAAATCTGGCCTCACACACTTACTAACTGTGTGACCCTGGGTGAGTCACTTAATCCTCTTTGCTTTAGTTTCCTCATCTGTAAAAGGAGCTGGAGAAGGAAATGGCAAACTACTCCATTAAAACCTCAAATGGGTCACAGAGTCAGACATGACTGAACAACAACAACTCTGTGTCACCAGCACTTAGCACGGTGTCAGGCATGTAGTAACTACCAAATACTTATAGACTACCTGTCGAAAGGCTACAATACTAAGCAAAAAAGATGAAAATCAGATAGGGAGAAATATGACTAAAATAATAATTGATCTGAAAATCTGAGAGTTTCAGTGGACTACAAACTCAGTCTGAATCCAGAGGCTGCCAGAAAAGCTAATGTGATCTTAGAGTTCATTCCAAGAACCTTTGCATCCATGAATGAGGAGGTAACAGTACCACTAGATTCTACCTTAGTCTTACCGTATCTATTTGTACTGTACCACATTTGAAGAAATTTACAGAGTTTCTTGAATGTGATCATGGGCAAGTCACTTAACCCTGTTTGCCTCAGTTTCCTCTTCTGTAAAAGGATCTGGAGCAGGAAATGGCAAACTACTGTAGTATCTTTACCAAGAAAACCCCAGTGGGGTCATGAAGATTCAGACTTGATTGAACAACAATAAAGCAAAAACAAAATCTCAGTGAAGATAATCTGAAATGAGGATGGGCCTTAAATTCAATCCATATGAAGATTGGTTAAAGGAAGTGGAGATGTTTAGACTGTATAAAAGATTTATGGTAGTGGGGCACAGGACATGGGACATGAAAATGAAAGCCATATTCAAGTATTTGAAGAAATGTCTTTGCGGAAGGAAGGATTAGATGTGTTTTGGTTTTTCTGTTTTCGTTTTTGGCCCCAGAGGAAAGACTTAGGAGCAGTACTTAGAAGTTATAAAGAAGCACATTTAGACTTAAAGTCAGTAAAACTTGCTAACAGAGGGTAGAATTGAAAAGTAGAATGGGATGCCTTGGGAGGTGTAGGGCTCCTACTAACATGAGGTTTTTAAGAAAAGGCTAGGTGATCACTTGTCTTCTACATTGTAGAGGAGACCCCTTTTCTGGTAAAAGTTGTGTTAGTTGATGGCTACATTTTCTTCCATTTCTAAAATTCTGTGATTCTGTGCATTAATAGGCTACTTGAAAAAGTACATAGACTTTCAGCTGTTTCATTGGAGTAAAGTGGGAAAAGGAAGGTTTGAAGGAAGATGCATGGTTTAAATTGTAAATAATAAATTGGGACTATTCCCCTTCTTAGTCAGCAGGGGGCAATAGCATGGGGCAGATGAGTACAAGTTACAGAAAGTAGCATTTCCTATTCCCTGCTTTTCTCTATTAGTACTAATGATGACAACCTTGTGAAAGAAGATATATGTCAGCCATATCCCTGTAGCCTGGCACAAATCTGAGACAGTGAGGCAAAGTATTAACACACTGATCAAAATTCTAACAGAAGAAGCCCCATAACATGCCTGTTAATCCTAAAGCATGATTTCTAGGACTTCCTTTTAATATCTATAATTATTGGAAAAATGTTTCTTTTGAGAAATCTTTTTGGGATGAGAACAACAAAGATCATCTCTCTCATAGAAAAAATCTTATATAGTAATCTCAAATATAGTAACATTTCATGTTTTATTGAAAGATGTTAACTTTTATGGGTAGCTTGGAAAAGAGTATTGGACTTACGAGTCGAAAAGACCTGAGTTCAAATTCAGTCTCTCATACTGCCTATTTGACCCTAAGCAAGTCTTGTGACTTCTCTGATCTCCAGCTTCTTCACTAATAAAATAAAGGGATTGTATTAGATGGTCTTCAAGGCTCCTTGGAGGTGTGAATCTATGATCCCATGATCCTATTTTGGTTGCCTTTCTATCACTAAAGTAACTATTATATTCCCCCCAACTAATGTATGACATTGTTCTGTTGTTATTTATCATTTCAGATTATCTTCACTGAGATTTTGTTTTTGTTTCATTGTTGTTTAATCAGGCCTGAATCTTCATCACCCCACTGGGGTTTTCTTGGCAAAGATACTGAAGTGGTTTGCCATTTCCTCGTTCAGCTCCTTTTACAGATGAGGAAACTGAGGCAAACATGGTTAAGTGACTTGGCCAGGGTTACACAGCTAGTAAGTGTCTGAGGCCCCAAAATGAGTCTTCCTGACTCCAGTCCTGGTGCTCTATCCATTGCACCATGTAGTTGGCCCTTGCTGAGATACTGATACACAATAATTCCTCAACAACAACAAAATGCCCTATGATAGCCGAAAATGTTAGTTAGACAAAAAAACCTCAAGAGCTGAAGAAGGCCTATAACTTATTGTTCCAAAGATGTCTCATATAATAAAGTATTATTTAATGTTATATTCCAAATTAATGTCTTTTTCAGTATAGAGCCATAATATCCTGAAGAATATTATGTTTTTAATGTGTTAGGTTCAAAGAAATATTTCTAAAGTCTTTAAAGGTTTCACATCATAAACATTGGATGGTTTAATTCCTTGAATTAGATCACTGCCTTTGTGATGAGTAGTTCTCTATCAGTAACTAGCAGGTAAACAAGACATTTTATTTCCCAATGATTTTTTCATATGATGGTGACAAACTCCATTGCAAAACAATGGTCACATTCCAAAAGCTGCAACCAGGTTCTGGACGCTTTCATTGCACAATTGCTTACTCTGTCATCTGCTTCAGTACAGTGAACTTTTTTAGAAAAGGAGTCCTAAGAATAAAAATCTTCATTTCTATTTTCAGAAATTGAGACCTTGGACCCATAATGACTTGTCATTTGTTTATCAGTTTTTTGGTTCTTTGGCTAGATGATTTGGGGGATATCAGTCATCTTTTACTATGACAGTTTAGGGGTGCTGTCAAACTAAAACACTGCTTCAGTACCCAAGGCTAGGTTTGTTAACATATAACTTTTAGAATTTAAAAATCAGCTTCTACTTTAGAGTAAGTAATACAGCAGAAGTTGTTGACTTGTTTTCATCATTGTTCTTTTGCTTATTTTTCACAATATTATAATTTTGTCCTTAATGGTCAAAATAAAGACTTCTATGCTATGAGATTTTTAGTTTGTTTTGTAAAGTTTTCTTGCCTTTAATATTTGTTCATATTTACACAGTTTTACAGTTCATTGTCCCTATTGTACAGATGAAGAAACCAAGGTTAAGATCTTGGTTTTTGTTGTTGTTGTTGTTTTTGCTTTTTGGAGGGGGAAGGGCAGGATAATTGGGGTTAAGTGACTTGTCCAAGGTCACGTGGCTAGTCAGGGTTAAAGTTTCTGAGGTTGTATTTGAACTCAGGTCCTCCTGACTCCAGGACTGGTACTCTATTCACTGCGCCACATAGCCACCCTGGTTAAGATCTTTGTGCTAGTACACGCTAGATCCTGTTTCTCCAAGTCCATGTGTATGCCATGCTGACTTTCAGGAGGTATTGGAATTTTTTGCTTTATCTGTAACTACCAATGTGTGGGATAATGATTCCCTACTTCGAGCATTATGCCCTGAAGGTGGCCATGGATTCTTGAAGGCTGTGTATGATATAGCAGAACTGTTAGTAGTGCTGCGTGTAGCATATAGAGGAGCAGAGGCAGCCTCTTGAAGTGCTCTAGTTGAGAGGGTGACAGACTTGGAAGCAGAAGACACCAACTGGCTGTGTGACCACAGGGAATTCAGTTTACCTCTCTCAGCCTTACTTTTATTTGTTAGATGCAAATAATAATACTTTCCTCATGGGGTTGTTTCGAGGAAAGTACTTTAAAAATCTTCAAAGTGTTATAGAAATGTGGGTCATTTTTATACTGGCCAGATAGAAGTAGGCCTTATCACTTTGGAAAGGTCTCAAGCAAGAGATAAGTAACATGCTATGGCTAACTACTAACATGGCTAAGTTTGGGGAGGCTCATCACTAGAAAGTGGGCTCCTAGATAATGTTGGGGGAACAAATCTTGTCCATATTAATGGCCTTTAAGATCACTGGAGGATTGTTTGGTTACATAGCGCTTTTTTTAAATGAAAATTTTAAACCAAGAACAAACTACCTATATTGTATAAATAAGTTTATTTGGAACTTCCCTAAAGCAGTTAAACCAAAAAAGTATACAGTCTAGTTTTTAATAGTTCTGTGTAAGCATGGCAGGAGATCTCCAGGACCTGTGGTGGACTCTATGCTGTTAAACATTTTTTCCAGTGACTTGAAGAAAAGCATAGATGGTATGGTATGCTCATCAGATTTGCAGCTGATCTTCTGAGCAACGCAATGAACTAAGACAATTCCAAAAGACTCATGATGGAAAATGCTATCTATATCCAGAGAAAGAACTATCAAGTTTGAATGCAGATCGAAGCATCCTATTTTCCCTTTTGTTGTTTTTAATTTCTCATGGTTTTTCCCTTTTGTTCTGATTCTTCTTTCACAACATGACCAATGTAGAAATATGTTTAATATGATCATACATGTATAGCCTATATCAGATTGCATGCCTTCTTGGGGAGGGGGGAGTTAGATGGAGGGGGCAAAAATTTAGAACTCAAATCTTATAAAAGCAAATGTTAAAAACTAAAAATAAATTAATTTTTTAAAAAAAATTTGCGACTGAAACAAGGCTGGGAGGGATAGCCAATGTAGTGGATGGCATAGAATCTGGAAGGATCTTGTCAGACTATAACATTGAACCGAATCAAGTGACATGAAATTCTCTAGGGACAAATATAAAGTCTTTCTTCTGAGTACAAAAATTCAGCTTTACAGGTATTAGGAAAGGGAAGCGTGGATAGACACCAGGTCTGAAAAAAAGATAGGAATGTTTTAGAGGCCTGTAAGCTCAGTATGAGTCAGAAGTGTGATGTAATAGCCAAAACAGCTAAGGCGATCATGTGCCCATTAAGAGGGGCACAGATTCCAGGAGCAGAGGTGAGTCCCACTATCCTCAGTCCTTACTACCTCACCCCCAGGATTAAGTTCAGTTCTGAGCATCATAGTTTAAGAAAGACACTGACACACTGTGAGTGTCTAGAGGAGATCAGTGAGGATGGTGAAGGGCTTTGAGTCCATATCAGGATCCACTGAAAGAAGGGAGCACATTTAGCCTGGAGAAGAGAAGATTTAAGGGAAGAATGTAAGTGCTATTTTCTGGTATGGGAAGGACTGTCTTGGGGAAGAGGGATCAGACTTTTTCTGTTTGGTTCCTCCAGGGTAGAACCCAGACAATGGGTGGAAGAGGCAGAGAGGCAAATTTAGGCTTGAAGTCAGGAAAAAGTTCTTCACAATTTGTTGTCTAGAAGCAGAATGAGACCCTGGAGAGGTGGTGGATTTCTTCTTCCTGGACATTGCTATGCTTGGTTTGGAAGATTTTTTGGGGTCTTTGTGATAAATAATAATGATAATAGGTCACAATTATTTAGTCCTTTTAGGTTTGCAAAGCACTTAAGAAACATTATCTCATTTGTGATTTTTTTCAACAGCATTGTGAGGTAGGTACGATCCTAGCTCCATTTTACAGATGATAAAATGGGCTCCAGAGAGGTTCAGTAATTTGTATAGAGCCACATCACAGTTAAGATTCTTAGACAGAATTTGAACCCAAGTCTTTACTGACTGACTCCAAATCCAGTCAGTACTCTATATACTATATCATGCTACTTCTCTTAATCAGTTAACAAGCTTTTACTAAGTACATACTACACATGTGCTAGGTACCATGCTAGATGGCAGGAATATGAAAGAACTCCTATTCTCACAGGGCTTACATTCTAATTGGGGAGACAAACCTTTATGTTTATTCTGAATGCACAGGTGTACATTTAGAATAAATAAGGGATAATAAATACAAATAAATATAAAAAGTTAAATACAGGGTATTAGGAGAAAGGCCCCTGTACTGCTGTTGGGAGAGTCAGGCGTGCCTTCACGTAGAAGGTGGTGCTACAGTGAGCTGCGTCCTGAAGGAAGGAAGAAATGTAGAGAGTTGTAGAGAGAAAGTAGTTTGGTTTGGAGCGATATGTAATAAGACTGGAAATATACATTGGGACCAAGTTGTGAAGTGTTTTCAAAACTAAACAGAAGAGTGTATATTTTATCCTAGAGGCAATGAGAAGCCACTGGAATTTATTGAGGAGTGTAGCAGTATGATCAGATCTGTACTTAGAGAAAATTGAGAGCTCTGTGGAGTTAAGTTTGGAATAAAAAGATACTTGAGGTAGTGGGGAAACAGTTGTGAGTGTTACAGTAATCTATGCAAGAGGTGATATGGGTCTGCACTGAGGTGGGGGCTTTGTAAGTAGAAAGCAGGGGGTCAGCTGCAAGTGATATTGTGGAATGCTGTTGGAAAAAGATGTTCTTGGATATATGTATATAAATCCAAATTACCCAAATGTGTATTTTTACACAGTTTTCTCAGCATATAGGGGATATTTGTTCTAAAGTTTTCTGAGAATTAGGAAATTTAAAACTATTATACTATCAATAATAAGAGTTTTATGGGAGAACAATGTGGAATATGAGGAGAATAAAGGGAAGGAAAATCTTGGGAAAATAAAATGTCACCTACTTCATATAGGCAGCTAGGTGGCACAGTGAATAGAGGGCTGAACTTGGAGTCTACAAGACTTATATTTAAATCCTGTTTGAGAGAGTCATGTGACCCTGTTCAAGTTACTTAACATCTTTCAAGCCTCAGTTTCCTCAGCTGTAAAATGAAAATACATAATATTAGTACCTACTTATCTCCACAGTGTTGCGAGGATCAAATGAGATAACATTTGTAAAGTGCACCATATGAATCCTATACCAAACGAATGCTAACAATAAGCATCATTTTCCACTGCTTCACATTTAGATGTATTTGTCTTTTCTTCTTTTCCCTTTACTTTATCATCCTTTCTATTAGGAAAGTAGTTCGGGAGGGAAGTATATGAAATTAATATTAGCTTAGACTGGTTAGAGAATGGATTAGCTGAGGCTCAGAAAATTAAGCAGAACTGAGGGAAGCCATGTTTTATAGTGTTCTGGAATAAATAGCTAGCTCTGGTGCTGACTACTTGACTATGTATGATCAAGTTAACAAAATAATTTTCAGTGGCCAACCTTCAATACTAGGGTCTTAAGGCAAATATAAGAAGTAGTTTTTCTTTGGCGTCCAGCCTCTCATTCTACATCATTCTTCTACCTTAAATCTTCTTTTATACTCCCAGGTACTAGGATCCTCATATCCTGCTCTGTCCACCCTAAAGATATCAAACTTCTTAGGTTTGCCTTCCTAAGAAGTACTCCATGCTCCAAAGTAATTCCTTCATTCTCTCTGCCTTTTTTTTAAATTTTATTTTAGTTTGCATCATTCATTTCCACAAGATTTTGAGTTACATATTTTCTCCCCATCTTTCCCCTACCCACTACCCCAAAACAGCCATCCCAGTGTATTCCCCCTCCCCTAGTGTTTTCTCTCCTATGTCTTCCCCCCTCACCCCTCTGACTTTTCGGTAGGGCAGGATGGATCTCCCAACTATGGTGCCTGTGTATCTCATAGAACTTTAGATTCTAGATTCTTTCTCTTCCTCCCTCGTCACCCACCCCCACTGGAAGGACAAGCAATCAAATACAGGCTGAACATGTGAAATTACGCAGAACCTCTCCACAGTGAGCACACTGTGAGAGTCTG
>CM053580.1:499036050-499047441 GCA_028627135.1 Pseudochirops cupreus | reverse complement strand
TCTGGCAAATTTGACTTTTTAACGCATTCTTCTCATTGGCTTTTTGGGCCTCTTTTGCCATTTGAGTTAATCTATTTTTTAAGGTGTTAATTTCTTCAATCAGGTTGTTGACTCTCTTTTCATGATTTTCTTGCATCATTCTTATTTCTCTTCCCAATTTTTCCTCCACTTCTCTTATTTGGTTTTCAAAATCCTTCTGAAGCTGATCTCTAGGTTTTAGGCAATCTTCATGTTTCTTGGAAGCTTTTGGTGTGGGAGTTCTGACTGTGTTGTCTTCTTCCCGCTCCCTGCTTTGATCCTTCTTTTTCCCAAAGAAGAAATCTAGAGTTTGGTTGCTGTTCTTACTTTGCTTCCTATGTTTGCTCATGGTTGGCCAGTCACTGATTTTTTAGCTCTGTGGAACTCTGCTTCTAGAGGGAAAAGCTCTGGCCCAAATCGCTGGGGTTTTCCTAGCTGCCGGCACTTTTAGGAGGCTGCTGCAGCCCCCACCAGTGCTAGCTCACTGAAAACACACCCCAGGACCACCACCCAAGACCACGATCTGGATCCAGGCCGCTCAACACAAAAGCACTTGGCCTCTGAACAATCCCTTGGCCCCCCTGCAGTCTGCAGGCCGGGAGCTCTGAAGCAGCAAGGTGGAGGCAGCTGCAGGACCTCTGCTTCTGCTGCTTCCTTGCCCTGGGGACAGTTTGGCCGGACCCGCTTATCTCTCCCAATTTTAGCTGAGTTCCACTGACCTTTCACTTAGTCCTTTTTTTCTTATGGATTGATAATTCTGGATACTGCCACAGCTGCTGCAGAGCCACTCTCCTGAAGCTCCAGCTGTGGCTTGGCTCATCAGGCCACCCCCAGGGCCAAGCCACCGTTTCAGGCTGGGCTGGTTTTGGTTCCCAGCACTGAGATGGTCCCTCCTAGCTGAGGTGCCTTCAGCAGAAAGTATATTTGTGTGCATTTTAGAGCTCTAGAATTTGTTTAGAGTCATATTTTATGGGCATTTCGAGGTGGCTATGTGGGAACTGTGGTACCTTGCTGCTCCTACGCTGCCATCTTGGCTCCACCCCCCGAAACTACAACATTTTGAGGGCATGAATATTTTAGCTTTGATTTTATAATGTGTCCCCCAAATTTATGAAGGAATGTAAGGGTTAGAAAAAAATCAGTCTAATTGTTCAGAACTGCTCTTTTCTCTACCCCCACTGCAGTTAGTTAATTCCATTTATTTCCACCTGCAAGTTCAAGGCCAGTCAAGCTTGAAGACTAGTTCTTCCCAACACAGAAATATATAAAAGTTCCAGAGGCGAGCCAAAGAATTTGGAACAAGTATTGTTCCCTACACCTGAAATATATCCACTAAACTCTCATCCCCATGCCACATCTGCCTGCTGAAATTCTATTAATCCATCATGGCCCAGGCTCAGGTGTCACCTCCTCAATGAAGCCTTCTCTCATTCTGTAGGCCCAAAATATTCTTAGACCACTTTGTCTATAACTGTTTTGAACGGATAAAGTAATCATTAAGTGCTTATTAGGGGGAGGGAAAGGAATGGAACAAGTATTTATATAGTACTAATTATGTGTTAGGCACTATGCTAAGTGCTTTTTACAAAAATTATCTCATTTGGTCCTAACAACAGTTCTGTGAAGTACGCACTGTTTTTATACTCATTTTTTTTTGGAGTGGGGAAGGCAAGGCAATTGGGGTTAAGTGACTTGTCCAAGGTCACAAAGTTAGTAAGTGTCAAATGTCTGAGGCTGGATTTGAACTCAGATCCTCCTTACTCCAGAGCCAGTGCTCTATTCACTGTGTCACTCAGATGCCCCTTTATAGCCATTTTTACAGTTGAGAAAACTGAGGCAAGTAGAAGTTAAGTGATATGCTTGGGGTCACATCGCTAGTAAATGTCTGAGGCAGGATTTGCCAGGTCTCATGGTCTACCCACTGTGCCACTGGTTAGCTTACTACATGCCTCACTAGGAATACAAATAAAAAAGACTAACAGGCCCTGTTCTCAGAGAGCTCATGTTCTAATGGGAGAGACAATACCTATGGAAGGTTTCAGTCAAGTCAGATAGAAAGGCTCATGGCCCTGGGGACAACAGCAAAGCAGAAGATAATGCCATGTCTTTAGTTTTTGATGTTGAACCATTTCATAGTGTGTAGGGTTTCGGTGATAGGAACTTTCTTTTCTGGGTCTTCAGTAGCTCTGGAGGTGATACCTGAAGCAGCAGCTGCCAGGCTGTATCTCCACAGTGGAAGATGGATAATGGCACTGGGCTAGAAGCACTGCCATTCCCAAAGCTCCTAAAACACACATCTCACCATGCCATTCCCCATTCAATAAACTTGAGTAGTTTCTCATAACCCGTAGGATCAAATACAAACTCCTTCATTTGGGGTTTAAAGTCCTTCACAATCTGTCACAATCCAATCTTTTTAGAGTCTTGGGCCATCTCCATCAGGATCTTGAGAGGTGATGGTGGTTGAAGTGATGCTGGTGGCCCTACCTTCCTGGCTGACTCCTGTTTCTCCTTCAGGATGCCTTGCTTCTTCAACTAGGCTGGCTTGTCTGCCCTGTTCATGGCAGTTAGTTGATGGCCTGTGGGGATGACTGGCCCTCTCCCAACAGGAGCATCCTGCCCAAATGATGGTTGTGAGTACTGGACTGGAAACAGGACTAGTGGTCTGGAGGTTCTGCCACCCCTAGGGCTCCCACCTTTACATTTATGCACTCAATTATAAAACAAATTAGAACATGCTTGAGTAGGTACCGTCTCTTCTGATTAAACTGTATGATTCTTGTTTATATAGTGTTTCAAGTTTTACATATCAATTGCTGCATAACATCCCTATGAAGTAGACAACACAGAATTATCTATTTTACAGACAGGGAAACTAAAGCACAGAGAAGTTAAGTGGCTTGCTAAAGGCTGTGCTCTTAGAAAAGTTAAGCCAGTATTCAAAATCCAGACCAATCAAGCAATCAACAAACATGTATTAAGTACCTTCTACATTGTACTACTAGGAAGGTACCAAAGATACAAAGACTAATGACTTCAAGACTAGGGCCTTTTCTACTACATCTACCTATGTCCTTATTCTCTAGCACCGTACCTAACATATAGAAAAGCATTTGTGTATTCATGTACCACAGTTTGTTCAGTCATTTCCCAATCTGTGGGCACCCATTATATTTCCAATTTTTTGTTACCAAAAAAAGAGCTGCTATGAATAGTTTGGCATATATAACATCTTCTGTCTTGATTTTTCTCAAATCCAAAGTACTTTTCAAAATGCTTGCACCAGATGACAGCTACACCAACAATTAATTTCTACCTATACATTATATACAGAGATGGAGATTATATGTTGGTGAGAATAGTCAACATGGAGATTATATCTGGATATACAGATATATACACATATATGTGTATCTGTATATGCAGTCCTAGTCTCTCTCCTGAGCTACAGCGTCACATCACCACCTGTCTACTAAACATTTTAATTTGGATGTCATATAGGATTCTCAAACTCAACAAATCCAACAGACTCCACTATCTTTCTCCCCCAAACCTAACCATCTTCCATACTCCTCTATTTCTGTTTGAGAGTGCGACCATCTTTTCATTTATCCAGGTTTGCAAACTTGGAGTCACCCATCACTCTTCATTCTCTCTCCTTCATCCCACATATAGAGTCAGTTGCCAAGTTTTGTGCATTCTACCTCTACAACATATCTCATATCTATTCCCTCCTTCTCCAGTCACCACCGTAGTTTAGACCCTCATTATTTCTAGTCTAGACTACTATAATAGTTTTCTAACTGATCTTCCTGCCTTAAGTCTTTCCCATCTCAAATATATCTTTCATATAACTGCCAATACATGGCTGTGTATTCCTAAAATACACACCTGACCATTTTCTTCCTCTATTCAATAAACTTAAGTAGTTCCCTACTACCTCTAGAATTAAATGCAAATTCCTTGATTAGCATTTAAATTCCTTCACAACCTGTTCCCTGTCTTTTTAGGCATATTATATATAACCCTTTTTCACATACACTCTGGTAATACCAAACTGGTTTTAGGGTTCTCTACACATGAAATTCCATCTTTCATCTCTGAGTCTTTGTACAGATTGTCTGTCCTTGATGCCTGAAATGTGCTCTTTATTCATCTCCACTTCTTAAACTTAGCAGTTTCCAATAGAAAGCTGTACAATTAACACTTCTTTTTAAACACCTTGGTAGTCCTACATTGAAATTTCAACATTTCAACACAGCAAAAGGTAATGATGAAACAGAACTTAAAATTCTCAATTTCTTTGTCAGTGAAAATAAACACAATTCTTGCTCTGATACAATCTCTTAAATTAAGTAACTGAAACTGCATTACTTGGGGGCATTTAAATTAGACAAGATCCAACAAGAACAGTTCCATTAGAGGAAACAGCTTTATGTGGTTGGTGTTTAGGAAAAAACCTAAACAAAACAAAACTGATTTTCTATTGTTGTTCTTACCATGAAATAGTCCTTCAGTTTAAATTATACTTCTTCTATTTCTATACTAGGTAAAGGGCAAACTCTGGCCACTCTGTGGTGCTTTAGGAATGATGTTTAAGTAATGCAGCAGCCAAAGAAGTTAGTTTTATGAAACTACAGTATTATTTTGAATTAATCTTTCTTCATCCTAATAGTGGTTTCTAATACCTAAATGGGTTAAGTAGAATAGAAAATGAAAATGCCATTTAAATTTGTCAGATTCAGAACAGGAAATTTCCCCAACACTATAATTATTTCAGCCCATAGATAAATGTATAACATATTTGTAGAAAGTCCCAGGTGAGAATTATCATGGGGATTTCTTCCATTTTGTTAAATTAAGGTCTTTCTTGACAGCTGGTATCCACATTATGATTTTTTTTCTACCTTTTATGTCAACATATGACTAACCACAAAAATTCTACTCAATGGAAATGAAACCTCAACTGCTCTTATAAAATAAAAATTCTTTATTCAATTTTTATGACCAAAGAACAACAATGTATTGTCTGAAAGAAAATTATATTCTAGCAATTTTGGGGAAACCCTTACATATCTGGCATGTCACACCCCAAGTATACTCTTTCTACAAATTCTCTGAATCTTATGATTTCTTTCTTTACAATATCTGTTACATATACTCCCTCCTCTCTACTCACACAGTATCACCTTTTACCCAGATTCCCAAAAATGGCTTCTAATAGAACTCCCAATTTCAAATCACTCCCCAATCCATTTCATCCTCCACAAAGCTGCCAAAGTGGTTTTACTAAACTGTAAGTCTGACCATGTCACCCTTGTACTCAATAAACTCTAATGGCTCCCTATTACATCTAGGATCAAAAATAAACTCATCTGTTTGGCATTTTAAGCTCTTCACAACCTGGTTCCATCTTCCCTTCCCAGTTTTATTACACATTGTTCCCTTTTATGCACTCTATGATACAGCTGCGCTATCCAACTTGCTATTCACCACACAAAATGCTCCATTTCCTGTCTCCAAGCCTTGGTAATGGCTACCCCCATGCCTGTTATTGCTCTCTCTCCCAACATCAGAATCTTAGAATCCTCTGAGCTTTCTGAAAACACAACCCAAGAGTTACCAGCTACTTAGAGCCATCTCCTTCCAGACTGACAAATATTCTGTATGTATCTTGTACAGACCTACTTTTTTACATCTTATATCACACAATAACATATAGGCTCTCAAATAGCAGGAACTATTTTTGTCTTTTTAAAATATCCCCAGATGGGGCAGCTAGATGGTGCACTGAATAGAGCACTGACCCTGGAGTCAGGAGGACCTGAGTTCAAATCCAGCCTCAGACACTTAACATTTAACTAGCTATGTGATCTTGGGCAAGTCGCTTCACCCCAAAAAGAAAAAAAAATATCCCCAGAGTTCAATACAGTGCCTGACACATAGCAAGCACCTGATAAATGTTTGCTGAATGATCCTTCCAATTAGAGACAGGACTGGAAATTGTGATAATAGATTTAAGAAAGTATGGAGAAGGCCTGTGGAGACACAATAGCAACATTAGAGTCTGTGAAGTATCTTTTACATGCCAATTTATGTATTCCCCCAATTAGAATGTAAGCACTTTGATGGAAGGGATTATCTTTGCTTTTTCTTAGTATCCCTATCACACTGTCTGGCACATAGAATTACTTAATAAATGCATGTGATTAACTGATATAGCATCCCCTTAGTAAGATACTAACCAAATAATGTATATCTTTTGATTGAGTGATCCTATTGATGGGTATATACAACAAGGAAATCAAAGACAGCCCCCACATACTAAATATTATTAAATATCTTCTTGGGAGAAGGGAAGGAAGAGTAACAAAGAACTCAAGCTCAATGGATATGTTACACTGGGTTATACCTTGAGTTCCTTTGCTCTTCAGAACACATAATTCTATTCTCTCCTGAAGTTTCTGGTGGACATAGAAGAGTCTTATATTACCTAAATTTCTGTCCCTTTAAATCAGTCATGTTCTTCTATAAGATCTATAATAATTAACTTTTCTCTACATACCCTTCTTCAAGATCAACATATTTTGCTTTCACGGAGATGATGTTTTGTTTTGTTTTTTTTAACATTACTGTTCCTCTTTTTCTAGACTGTCATTCATTTTCGTGTATTGTCGTTGCCAATCAGTTGTTCTCTCTTTTGTTTCTTTGGTGAGAATTGTCAACATGGATTCAAGTGTTTCTATTGTGCCAATTATTTCTGCTGTGCAGGCCTTAAATTCCGCTTCTTTCTTTCTTAAATCATCTGGGAACATGCTGCTATATATAGTACTGTGTTCTCTTTGGAATCTATAGGATCCTCTGTGTCATCAGTTGTTGATTCATTTTCCTTTGTTTTGCAGTATTTACTGAGATGTCTGAATTCATTTAGGTGATCTGGAAGCCATAGTCCTCTTGGTTATGAATATCTTTCCAGTTAATCTGCTTGTGTTCAAGATATTTAACTGAGTTTTCTTCCTCCTGAGACCTTGGGTAGTTTTTATCTTTCTTCCTTAAATTTACATATCTCTTACTTTCTGACTTTGATGGCATTTCCCCTGGGGGCTAGACCTCAAAGCTATCTCAGCTTCCTCCATGCTGAGGAATTCATGTTTCACTGGCACATCTCTGCCAAGTGACTTTTTGGGGGACAGAACTAGACTAATATGGACACCAATCTTCTTTCCTTCAGGTCTAGTGGATCCCTGCACATAAACTGGTATTTTAACCCAGTTTTCTCTGTTGATCGGTGGAACATTATAACAGCATAGCACACTGCCACATTGTCTCAGGCAGAATATACTTCCCACTTTCCATTTCAGGGGGCTTAGGGTAGCTGCTATTGAAAGGTCTCAGTTGGCCAAGGTGCGGAGACCAATGGGAGAAAGGGTGCTGAGTGAATGTATTAGAAATTAGGGATTAGTGTTTTCTGCTATTATTAGTTCATTGGTAGCTGCCTCATTAGGGTTCTTCATATCTTATATCATGGAGACAAGTGAAACTGGTTTATCTGTTGTTCACAATTTCTATTTTGAAGATATTCTAAAGGTCAAGAGGCAAGGAGAAAATATCTCTTAAGTTCATGCTGTTGGCCACATGACCCACAGGGCTCCCCAATACAGTCATTACCACTGCATTCCCTCACTCAATAAACTCCAGTGGCTCCATTTTACTTCAAGAATCAAATATAAAACCCTCTGTCTTACTTTTAAAGCTCTTCCACAGCCTGGTCCCTTCCTGTTTCTGGTTTTCTTATACTTTACTCACTTCCACGTACTCTACATTCCAGAAACCTTGGTCTTTTTGCAGGTCCTTGCACATAACATTCCATGTTCTTCCTCTTCCTTTTCACTGGCTATCCCACAAGCCTGGAAAGCTTTCATCCCTCAGTTCCACCTCCTAGATCCCCCAGTTTCCTTTAAAACTTAGCTCAAATCCTATCTTCAGCAGGGGTTTTTCTTGAACCCACCCTACCCCCAAAACTGCTCCTGGGGAGGGAACTCTCAGATATCCTTCCACCTCTTCTGTCTGTGTTGGATGTATTTGTAATTATTTGCATGACATCTTCTCCTCTAGAATGTGAGTTGCTGGAAAGCAAAAATTGCCTTTTCCATTTATGAATCCTCAGTGTTTAATACATTGCCAGGCACAAAATAAAGGCCTGATGAACACTTGTTGACTTGACTTTTGTCTCATCTCACTCAAAACTGGATCTCCACAACACTTCCCAATCATTTCCTCACTGTGTTACTTGCACCCTAGGATCATCCTCACCTTCTCATCACCATAACCTTGAATTCTGCCCCTCAGTCCCCCTGGTTCAGAGAGGTGAACTTTCTAGCTCTTTCTTCTCCATTCAGGTCACCTCTATGCCACACCACCGGGGACCAAACTCCCTCTCCGGCTTTACTCTGTGTACTATGTACTGTGCCTTTCCACAGTAGAAAACAAATTCTTTGCAAGCAGAGTGTGCCTAGCATAATCACAGACACACAGAAACCTTTTAACAAATGCTTGCTATCTATTTATCTATTAAAAGTTAGAAGTGACATTTGAACCCACTTCTTCCTGACTTCAAGTCCAACAGTCTATCCATTTTTGCATACAGCCTTTTAAAATAAATATTTATTGACTTCAAAAGGTAAGGTGAGGAGGGAAAGTCAAAATGATGGAGTAGGAGGAGGCAAACTCCCTCCACAAAGACCTACAAAATGCACCAGACCAAATTCTGATCAGGAAAGTCAAAAAGAAGTCACTATGAGTTATTTTTCCAACCTAATATGGCTTAAGAAGACACACACACACACACACACACACACACAGAGATCTCTGTGGACCTTGGGGAAGGGGCCTGACCAGAAGCAAACAGCATTTATCAGCAGCACCTCGGGACTGAAAGATGGACAGGAAAAGATAAAAACAAGATATTTTTATCTATCTGCAAGACAGATACAAGATATTTTTCAAAGGTAGACATAAGAGAATTTGGAGACAGTACAAATACAAGGGAAATAATGGGAGTAAAAAAAAAAAAGACATGCAGGTTTGGCATCAAAAGCCATGGTGGTGCCAATGTCACAGTCCAGAAAGGTGGGAAGGAGAAATAGTCAAGTGGGCAAGATAACCTGGGTTTATATGGTATATATACACACACAAATACGATACATTACATATATATGCACATATATATAATAAGTTATGGTTCATCAACTGACAGAAAACACTAAGATTAAAGAGAACTAGGAAAGGCTTCATCTATAAGGTGAGCCTTCAGGGGAAGCCAGGAGGGAGAGATAGGGAGGGAGAGCATTCTATTTTTTTTAATAAATTAATTTATTTATTTTCTTATTTACATCACTCATTTCCATGATATTTTGAGTTACATATTTTCTCCCCATCTTCCCCTTCCCACCACCTCAAAACAGCCATCCCACTGTATAGCCCCTCCCCCAATCTGCTCTCTCCTACATCCTTCCCCTTGCCCCTCTGACTTTCTGGTAGGGCAGGATGGGTCTCCCTACCCCGAGGGAGAGAATTCTAGGTACAGAAGACAGGCAACAAAAATGTCTGGAGTTAGTAGATGGAGTATCTTGCTCAAGGAACAGCAAGGAGAGCAGTGTTGCTGGATTGCAGAGTATATATGAGTGAGTAAAGTAGAGGGGAATGAGAGGTAGAGGACAGGGTGTAAATAATATCAGGGAGGGATTCAGAATCACAGGGATAGGGAGGGCATGACTGGAGAAGAAGTTGCTAATGAGTTCAGGTGGGCTTATCACAAGAAGTTCAGCATTAGAATGGAGTCCTTTTAGGGGATTAGGGAGCCAAGAACATGGATCTAGTAGTGGGAGAAAACTAATGGGATGCCATTTCTGTCCTTTCCCCACAGACAGGCCAGGACAAAAAGAGGTGAAGCAAAGCAGATAGAACTGCATGTCTCCAATAACCTGGGAGCAGGACAGGACCAGTGTAGAAGATTAACATTAGAAGGAAACTTCTAAATAGCTGGGAAGATCATGCTGTAGTTCCATTCATATAGAGATCATAACGGAAACTAGGAGATGGATGAACACTCCTTAAACCATTATCATTATAATGTACCAAATTATGCTACCTAAAATTGCTAGAACTCACTTACTGACCAATGTTCTTCACTTATTTTCTGAGCTCCACATTTTATGAAGATGATTAAAAAGCTAGAATACTTTCTTAAAAGGTTGACCAGGATGAAGGAATTGAAAAAATGTGCCATATGATGATAGACTGAAGAGATGATGGATATTTGCTTATAGAAGGGAAGTGCTGTAAGGAACATGATTGATTTCTTCAAACATATGCCCTAGTGAACACAACAAGGTCCAAAAGATAGAATCTTTAGGAACAGAATTCATCTCAAAATAAGAAGAGCTTTGTAATAAGTTCTCCAAAAAGTTTCCTGTCACTATTTGACTTGAAGTGAAGGCTACGCAATCACTTGATGAGAATACTGTAGAAAGATTCTGGCTTCAAGTAAGTGCTTGACTCCATAATCCCTGAAGTTTCTTCCACTTATAAGATTCTATAATGAAAATGGAAAACTGTAATCCAGCAAAAGTCTGATGTAAAATAAAGTTTTAAATAAATTTCATTTTCCCCAGTGATATTTTATTATTAAGCTTAAGTTTCATCCATTCAATCTAGAAAATGTTTTGAATTAAAAAATAAAGAACACAGAAAATCTTCCCTTATCACATATTTAAGTAAAATAATTTTTTTTAATGGGAAATGTTATTTAATATTCTTTTTTTTACATCATTCATTTCCACAAGATTTTGAGTTACAAATTTTCTCCCCGTCTTTCCCCTACCCACCACCCCAAAACAGCAACCCCACTGAATACCCCCTCTCCCAATCTGCTCTCTCCTATATCCTCCCCCGTGCCTCCTCCTACTTTCCAGCAGGACAAGATGGATCTCCCTATCCCAGTGCCTGTATATCTTATTTCCCAGTTGCATGTAAATAATAATAATAATTTTTTTAAAACATTTGATTTTACATCTTTGAATTCCAGATTCTTTTCCTTCCTCCCTTGTCACCCACTCTTACTGGGAAGATAAGCAATTCAATATAAGTTATGCATGTGTAGTTACGCAAAACATTTCCATAGTGGATATATTGTGAAAGACTGACTATATTTCCCTCCATCCTATCCAGCCTCCCACTTGTTCTATTCTCTACTTTGACCCTGTCCCTTTACAAAAGTGTTTGCTTCTAATTACCCTCCCCCTAACCTGCCCTCCCCTCCATCATTCCCCCTCTCATCCCCTTCCCCCCTACTCTTCTGTAGGGCAAGATACC
>CM053580.1:499018386-499035950 GCA_028627135.1 Pseudochirops cupreus | reverse complement strand
ACACACACACACACACACACACACACACACATATATATACACGCACTCACATACAAATTCATACACACATATACCCTCCTATATTGACATATATATGTATGGATACATATATATACATTTATATTCCCTTCAGCTATCCTCATACTGAGAAAAGTTTCATAAGTTACAATTATCATTTCTTCCGTGTAGGCATGTAAATAGTACAACTTTGATAAGTACCTTATGATTTCTTTTCCCTGTTTACTTTCTCGTGCTTTTCTTGCTTCTTGTATTTGAGTGTCAAACTTTCTATTCAACTCAGTTTTTTTTCATCAAGAATGCTTGAAAGTCCTCTATTTCAGTGAATGACCATATTTTCCCCTGAAACATTATACTCAGTTTTGCTGGGTAGGTGATTCTTGGTTTTAATCCTAGCTCCTTTGACCTCCAGAGTATTCTTATTCCAAGCCCTTTGATCCCTTAATGTAGAAGCTGCTAGGTCCTGTGTTATCCAGATTGTGTTTCTACAATATTCAAATTGTTTCTTTTTGGCTGCTTATAATATTTTCTCCTTGATCTGGGAACTCTGGAACCTGGCTATAATATTCCTAGGAGTTTTCTTTTGGGGATCTTTTTCAAGAGGTGATCAGAGAATTCTTTCAATTTCTATTTTGCCCTATAGTTCTTTTAAAATATCAGGGCAATTTTCCCTGAGAATTTCTTGAAGGATGATTTCTAGGTTCTTTTTTTTTGATCATGGCTTTCAGGTAGTCCAATAATTTTTAAATTGTCTCTCCTGGATCTATTTTCCAGGTCAGTGGTTTTTTCATGGAGATATTTCACATTGCCTTCCATTTTTTCATTTGTTTGGATCTGTTTAATACTATCTTGATTCCTCATAAAGTCATTAGCTGCCATTTGCTCTACTCTAATTCTGAAGGAATTATTCTCTTCAGTGAGCTTTTGAGATTCTTTTTCCCTCTGGCAAATTCAACTTTTTAAAGCATTCTTCTCATTGACTTTTTGGGCCTCTTTTGCCATTTGAGATAATCTATTTTTTAAAGTGTTATTTTCTTCAGTCAGGTAGTTGACTCTCTTTTCATGATTTTCTTGCATCATCCTCATTTCTCTTCCCAATTTTTCCTCCACTTCTCTTACCTGATTTTCAAAATCCTTCTTGAGCTCCTCCATGGCCTGTAATCAGTTTATATTTTTCTTGGAAGCTTTTGGTGAGGGAGTTCTGACTGTGTTATCTTCCTCCCATTCCATGCTTTGATCCTTTTTGTCCCCAAAAAAGGAATCTAAAGTTGTATTGCTGTGCTTGCTTTGCTTCCTCATGTTGTCATTCAATTACTTTACTTTTGAGCTCTTTGCCACAGTAGAACTCTGTTTCCAGAGGGGAGAGCTTTGTCCCAAATCACTGGGGTTTTCATAGCTCCCAGAGGTATTAGGAGGGCGCCATCTCTTCAGCCCCCCAAAATTCTGGCTCACTGTTCACACACCTCAGGACCACCACCCAAGACCACGATCCAGATCCAGGCAGGTTAAAGCAAGAGTGATTACCCTCTGAATGTTAGCTTGGCCCCGCTACGATCTGCAGGCCAGGAGCACTGAAGCAGCCACATGGAGGCAGCTGCAGGGCCGCCACACCTCCGCCATTTCTAGCTCCAGAGACAGGAGCCAGACCCACTCCTCTGTCCCCCCAAATTCCAACAGAGTTCTACACTGACCTCTCACTTTTTCTTTGGCATTTATGGGTCAATAATTCTGGAAACCACTGCTGCCATTGGTGATCCATTCTCCCAAAGTCAGCTGCAGCTGCTGGTCAGGAGTCACCCTGGGGCTAAAACCGTGGGCTCATGCAGGGCTCAGCTGGGCTCCCAGCATACTGCGATGAGCCCTTCCTGTCCACCTGCCAGGTTGCCTTCAGCAGGAGATTTGTTTTCCTCTGTCACTTTGTGGGTTCTGTAGCTCTAAAATTACAGTCATATTTTATAGGTATCTGAGGTGGTTATGGGGGGAGCTTTTCGTGCTTCTATGCTGCCATCTTGGCTCGAAAATAATTTTCTAAAAAGCACATTGATAATTCTCAAAATGTCAGCAATACCAGGATATACTTAGACAAGTAATAAAAATAATTAAGGTGAAAATGTTGGAGAGCATCAACTAACTCTGATCCTGTGATCATAACTGCAACTGTCATATAGTACTTATAGCTTTATAAAAGTGTAGACTTAGCAAACTGGTTTCAAACTCCCTTAATATTTTCATCTCATCTTTACTGTTCTAAATATAAGCTACAATCCCACCTCTACCTCTAATCTATCTTGTGTAAAACCTGAATGTAGTCTATAATTGGGATTACTTTTCAGTACATGCCTAGAAATGTTTTTCCTTTTAAAAGGGTATTGGACTAACAGTGTATACAAAGTAAGTATTGCCTCCTCTTACTTTTCCCACATTTTAATTTACTGCTTTCTTTCTGAACTTCTTCATTATTCAGTAAATGATTGTTATAGAATATTCAGAACAGAGGTGATGGAAGCTTATAAAGGTAAAGACTAACAGTCTTCATGTAGCAATGAGGTCTGATATCAACATCTTCTAAGACAGGGGTGGGGAACCCACAACCTCAAGGCCACATATAGCCTTCTAGGCCCTTCAGTGCAGCCTTTTTACCGAGTCCATGTTTTACAGAATAAATCCTTTTATTAAGGGGATTTGTTCTGTGAAGTTTGGATTTAGTCAAAGAGCAGCACTTGAGGACACAGAGGGCCACATGTGGCCTTGAGGTGGCAGGTTCCCCACCCCTGTTCTAGGACAACTAGTAACCTAGACCTCCCTGTTTGGAACCTTCCATCACAACCAGTAAGCTCTGTCTATCTAACTGATGGCCTCATTATGGCCTATTAGCATATCAAATGGCACTCTCCATTTGAAATTGGAAAAATAACTGATTGTTGGAGAAATTATCTAAGTTAAACTTAATATAGTTTGGGAGAGCACAATACTCCATACAGCAAGGGAAGCAAGTGTAAGAGAGAGGGCATAAGATCCCTGACTGATGCAAATCAGAGTGGGTGAGAAAAAATCAATCTTGATAGCTTAGTTCCACAAAGCCTCAAATATCGAATACTAGGCTAAGGATGCTTTATTGTGACCAAAACTACTGTGAAAATTGGGAAACAGTTTAGCAGAAATAAGGTTTATATCACAATTTATACCACATAACAAAATAAGCTCCAGATGGTCCTAAATATAAAAAAGCACATTATTTTAAAAGGAAAAGAAGATGAGAATGGGAAGAAGCATATTGTACAAGTAGAAGAGATAGATGATCATACAAGATAAAATACATAATTCTTATTACATAAAGCTAAAATGTCTCACATAATAATAACAGCTAAAATTTATATAGCTTTCTATATGCCAGGCATTATGCTAAAATGTTTTATACTTATCTCATTTGATCCTCACAACGGCCTTGGGAGGCAGATGGTATTATTATCCTCTTTTGACAGTCAAGGAAACTGAGGCAAACAGAGGTTAAGTGACTTGGCAGGATCACGTAGCTAGTAAGAGGCTAAGGCTGGATTTGAACTCAGGTCTTCCTGACTCTAAGCCCAGTACTGTGTCATCTAGCTACCTTAAACATAAACAAAAATTAATGGTGATGGAAGGCAAACTATTGATGAGAAGGGAAAATCATTGAAGCAAATATCTCTGAGAATGGTCTGTTATGAAAGACATAAATACATGTGCACATGTGAGTGTGTGTAATAAGAAACATTCCTTATCAGATAAATGGTAAAATGATATGAACAGTTTTCAAAAGAATAATTTCAGGCTATCAAAAATCAGGGGAAAGAGGGGCAGCTAGGTGGTACAGTGAATAGCACCAGCCCTGGAGTCAGGAGGACCTGAGTTCAAATCCGACCTCAGATACTTAACAAGTACTAGCTGTGAGACCTTGGGCAAGTCACTTAACCCCAATTGCCCTGCCTTCCCCCCTCCAAAAAGCCCCCCTCCAAAAATCACATGAAAGAATGCTCCAAATCAAATAATAAGAGGAAATAAAAGGATTACATATTACAAGCAACTTTGAGGTTTTATTTCACATCTGTCAGATTTGGAATGGCAAAAGATGAAAATGATCAATGCTTAAGAGGGCTATTAGAAGACAAACACACTAATACATCGTTGGTGGATTTTAAACATTCTGGAAAACAATTTGGATTTATACAAGAAAAGTCATCAAACTTGTCACCCAGCAATTCTACCATTATCTAAATTCCCTAAGGTGATCAAATACAGAAAAAAAAAGTCTCATATAAAGAAAAATATTTATAGTAGCATTTTTCGTAATAACTGAAAAGTAGTTACCCATATATTAGGAAATAGTGTCATATAAATGTTTTTTTTCTCCTACTAGACACTGGTTAATTGTAATGCAAAAACAAACTAAGAGAGCATTCAGCACAGCGTGAGAGACGTTAGTCAATATGGGCCTTGGCTTTGCTTTCTTTTCTTCTCTTCTTTCTTTTTTTTAAAAGTTTTGTTTATGTGTTTTGTTTGACATTAAAAATATTTACAGATTATTCTCTTTTCATAAGAGGTCTCTTTATAACAAATTAAAACAATTAATAATACAATTACTTCACCTGAAAGTGCATGCAATATTTCACATCTGTACCACTCCCTAATACCTATTTTAAAAAATTAACAGACTACTATCTACTCCACTGAAAGCCATATTCAAAAAAAAAGGCCTAGACACCATCTTTCAAGAAATTATCAAGGAAAACTGCCCTGATATTCTACAACCAGAGGGTAAAATAGAAATGGAAAAAATCTACCCATCACCTCCTGAAAGAGATCCCAAAAGGAAAAGTCTTAGGAATATTGTAGCCAAATTCCAGAGTTCCTAGAGCAAGGAGAAAATATTGCAAGCAATATAGCAGAAAGAAATTCAAGTATCATGGAAACAAAATCAGGATAACACATGATTCAGCAGCTTCTACACTAAGGGATTAGAGGACTTGGAATATGATATTCCAGAGGTCAAAGGAGCTAGGACTACAATCAAGAATCACATACGCAGAAAACTGAATATAATCCTTCAGGGAGAAAAAAATGGACATTCAGTGAGATAAAGGACTTTCAAGTATTCTTGATGAAAAGACCAGAGCTGAATAGAAAATTTGACTTTCAAATATAAGACTCAAGAGAAGCACAAAAAGTTAAACAGGAAAGGGAAATCATAAGTGACTTAATAAGTTTAAACTGTTTACATTCCTACATGGGAAGATGATATTTGTAACTCATAAGACCTTTCTCATTATTAGGTAGTTAGAAGGAGCATATACATAAAAGGGCACAAGTGTGAATTGAATATGAAGGGATGATATCTAAAAATAAAATTAAGGGATGAGAGAGGAAGGCACTGAGAGAAAGAGAAAGGGAAAGGTAGAATAGGGCAAACTATCTACATAAAAAGAGGCAATGAAAAGTTTTTGCAATGGAGGGGAAGTGGGGGAGTGAATGCTCATCAGAATTGGCTCAAAGAGAAATAACATACACTCAGTTGAGTATAGAAATCTATCTTACTTATTCTACAGGAAAGTAGGAGAGGAAGGGGATAAGAAAAGGAGGTGCAGAGTCGATAGAAAGGAAGGCAGATTGGGGGAGGAGGTAGTCAGAAGCAAAACACTTTTGAGGAGGAACAGGGTAAAAGGAGAAAAGAGAATAGAATAAACAAGGGGAAGAGGGAACAGGTTGCAAGGAAATACAGTTAGCAACAGTAACTGTGGTAAAAAAAACCATTTGAACCAAGTTTTTTTCTGATAAAGGCCTTGTTTCTCAAACATATGGAGAACTGAGTCAAATTTATAAAAATAAGAACCATTCCCCAATGGATAAATGATTGTAAGATACTGTCAATTTTCAGACAAAGTAATCAAAGCTATCTATGGCCATATGAAAAAATAGTCTCACTATTGATTGGAGAAATACAAATTAAAACAATTCTGAGGTACTATCTTTTATCTTTTAGGTTGACTAACAGGACAGAAAAGGTGAATGACAAACATTGGAGGGAACATGGGAAAACAGAAACTTTAATGCACTGTTGGTGGAGCTGTGAACTGATGCAAACATTCTGTAGAGCAATTTGAAACTATGTCCAAAGGCCTATAAAACCATGCACACCCTTGGACACAACAATACCACTACTAGGTCTGTATCCCAAAAGAGAAAAAACAAAAAGGAAAAAGACCTATAAGAACATATAGCAGTTCTTTTCTGGGGGTAAAGAATCAGTAGTTGAGGGGATGATCTTCAATTGGGGAATTGGTGAACAAGTTGTGGTATGTGATTATGATGGAATACTATTGTACTACAAGAAATGATGAGCAGGATGCTCTCAGAAAAACATGGAAAGACTTCCATGGGTTGATGTAAAGTGACAAGTACTGTGTACAAAGTAACAGCAATAGTGTAAGATGATCAGTCACTAATGACTTTGCTATTCTTAAAAACACAATGTTTCAAGAAAACTCTAAAGGACTTATGATGAAAAATGTTATCTATCCCAAGAGAAAGAACTGATGATGTCTGAATATAAATTGAAGCATACTTCTTTTTAACTTTCCTTATTTTTGAGGTTTTTTCTCGATTCTTTTCCACATGAGTAATATGAATATATTTTGCATATCCACACATGTATAATCTATATCGAATTGCTTGCCTTCTCAATGAGGGAGTTGGGGAGGGAGGAAGGGAGAGAATTTGGAACCCAAAATTTTAAAAACTAATGTTAAAAATTGTTTTTACATGTAACTGGGGGAAAATACTAAATAAAAGTTCAAAAAACATTTTAAAAGTACACATACACATATATTTGGATATGTCTCCTCCTCCCTAAATCAATTAATTCTCCATCATGGAGAGTACATTTCATCATGGGTCCTCTGGCTCCATGAAAGGTCACTATGTCAATCACAGTTTTCACAGCTTCCAAACTTGCTTGTTTTTACAGTGTTGTTATTTTGTAAACTGTTCTCCTGCTTACTTCATTCTTCATTTTTTTATAAAAGTCTTAACTTCATTCTTTACTTGTTTTATAAATAAAGTCCTCAAAATTGTTCATTTTTACACTACTGATGTTACAGTATTAATGGTTCTTCTGCTTCTATTTACTTCCCTCTGTGTCAGTTTATATGTCTTTCCTGTCTCTTTGAAATCATCTATTTCCTCATTTCTTACAGTTCAATAGTATGTTATCACATTCATATGTCCGAACTCATTCAGCCATTCCTCAACTGACAGACATTCCTTAAGTTTCCAGTCTTCTGTGTACACAAAAATTGCTGCTATAAGTATTATTTAATATAAAGGACTTTTCTTTTGTTTGGTTTCTAATGGAATGGGGGATCAGCAATAGTAACAGGGTCAGAAGGCATGCATGCATTGTTTAGTGACTTTTTTGGTAAAATTTCAAATTGCTTTCCATATTGCTTGCACTCGTTAACAGATTCACAACAGTGCATCAAAATACCTATTTTAACAGGCAATGGGGTGTAGAAATCCATCTTATCATACAAGAGAGTAAGGGGAGTGGAGATGGGAGGAATACAAAAGAGGGTAGATTCGAGGCAGGGGTATTCAGTATGCTTGCCATCTAGGGGTGGGGGATAGGGGAGAGATGGAGAGAAAATTTGTAACTAAAAATCTTGGGGAAATGAATGTTGAAAACTAAAAATAAATAAGTAAATTGATTACAAAATACCTATTTTCCTAAAGTTCCTCCAATATTTATAATTTTCCCTTTTTTGCTATCATTGCCATTCTGATGGGTATGAGACAGAATTGTTCAAAATTATTGTAATATGCATTTCTCTAATTAGTAGTGATTTGGAGCATTTTTTTTTCATATAGCAATACATAGCCTGGTTTTCTTCCATTGAGAATTGTTTATTCGTATTCTTAAACAACAGAGAAATGGTTTTTTTTTCTTATAAATTTTAATCAGTTCCCTTATACGTACTAGAAATAGAGGAATGTAAATAGAATATCATTTCCTCAGAAGACATAATAAGCAACAGAATGGAGAAGCATACAGAGGAATCGGGAATACCTGGGTTCAAGTCCTGCTTCTGATGTACTCCATGTGACCATGGGCATATCACTTAATCATTTAAGACTGTAAGTTACAGATGAGTTGGTGAAATAGATTGGTAGAGGTACTAGGAGTTTCCTGTACTGATAAAATCTCAGGTTCAGACTAAAATAACAAAAAAAAGTGAATACAAGAAATTTAGAGAAATTTGGAAAGGCTAGTATGAACTGATACAAAGTGAAGTAAAGGGAATCAGGAAAATATGTTAAATAATTCTCATTACAATGTGATAGAAAATGAAGATATCTGAGTTCTGACAGTGAAGCATGACTCCCACTTTTTGTCACAGAGGCGGTGGACTACAGGTGCAGAATTAAGAATATACTGCCAAAATGGGAATGGTTTGATTTGTTTGGTTTATTCAACTTCAAATTTATGTGAAGCAAAAATAGTTTACACATAGAATCAAAGGACTGAAAGCAAGAAGGACTTTACAGGTCATCTCATTAAACTCTTCTTTTTTAAAAAATTTTTACAGATTTAAAAAATGACACAGAGGGGTGGCTAGATGGCACAGTGAATAGAGCACCAGCCCTGGAGTCAGGAAGACCTGAGTTCAAATGTGATCTCAGACACTTAACACATACTAGCTGTGTGACCTTGGGCTATTCACTTAACCCCAACTGCTCTGCCTACCCCACTCCAAAAAGCAAAAAAAAAAAAAAATGAGGCATAGAAAGGTAAAATTACTTAGTAATCTCTTCCTTGTGGTATTTCAAATACTGATAGAAATCCATCACTAATATTGTTCCCATCTACACAATAAGTTTCTTGAATGCAATAAATACATGAATTTATAGTTTTGAGAGAGCCTTCCACAGTATATGCATGTAACATTATTTTATATGTAGCATTATCATTATATGCATATAACAGCATTCATTTCTCTATTGCTTCTCTTTTTTCCAGTGCTTAGCACAGTGCCTGGCAGGGACTAGATACTTAATAAATGTTTATTGATTGACTGGTTTTATTTTTTTCTTCCAGCAAAAAAATGAATGCAGAAAAAAAAAAGAATCAGTACAAGAAGTTTGAGCCATAATTATAAACACAATTCAACAGTTGTCTGAAGTTGTTACTATGACTTCTAAGGCAGATCTATGTTTCTACAAGTAGGGCTCTGTCCTGTGTCCTGTTCTCTTCTCTGTATGTATTCTTTCCTTTGGTGATTGTATCATCTTCTTTGGGCTCAATTACCATCTTTATGTAGATAACTCTCAAATCTGTACATTTCATCTTCATTTTTCTGTGGAATGCCAATCACATATTAGCAACTAAATGACTGCTCCATATTAACCCCTGGATGTCCTATAGGCATCTGCACCTCAACACTGCCTTTAAAACAGAGCTCATTATATTTTCCCAAAAACCTCTCTCTCCTCCAAATACCCTTAATTCTCTTGACGGCACCATCAGTCTTCCAGTTAGCCAGATTTGCAATCTAAAAGTTATCTTTAGGTCTTCTTTCTCCCTCATTATTCCATATCTAATCAGCTGCCAAGTTTTTTTTATAAATTCTACTCCCACAACTTCTCTCTCATTTATCTTAATTTCTCACTTACAGTTTCTAATCTAGTTCACTTACTCTCACTTGGACTATTATAGCTTCAAACAGCTGCCTAACTAATATTCTTAATAATATAGATCTGATCACATGATCATGCCTCACTCCCTCTTCAGAAATCTGGGACTCCCTATAGTATCTACGATCAAAATAAAAATTCTCAGTATGTCATTTAAAGACTTCCACATTATGGCTTCTACCCACCTTTTCAAACATTTCATATTAAGATAACAGCTCTAGATCTAGAATAGAGCTCAGAGACTTCAATGCATCCTTCTAGTTTAAAATAAAAAGAAAACGAGGTCCAGGGAAGATAAATGATATGACCAAGGCCACCCCCTTCATGCAATCCTTCTTTGTTGTCCCCCAGCTGGCCTATGAGAGGTCCCTGATCCATAACATTCCAAATTCCATTTCTGCCTTTGCACAAGGAGCCCCTCACATTTGCAATGCAATCCCAAACTGTCTTCAAAACACATTACAGATGATCCTCCCAGAAAGTCTTTTCTGATTCTTCCAGTTGTTAATACTCTCTTCCTCCTAAAATTACTTATTTTGTATTATTTTCTTGGGTTCATATTAAATGTAACAGCCTTCATAAAACACCTTATAATCTATAGTAATATTAATCCACCCCCTCTAAAATGTATGTACACTATTTGAAGTCAGGGAGTTTTTAGCAGAGATTTAATAAATGTTTATTGAATTAAATTGAAATAAACCTACTATCTTGGTCATCAAAGAATCATCATTGCTACTAGAAAGAGTAATTATTCAAGAGACCAAAAACTGTAAAGTGGGTCTTCAAGAACAGTATGGAAAGACCACTGCTCTTACTTCTACTTACATGATACTGAACAAAGGAGGAGAAAATCATGAAACCATGTTGTCTGGGCCCACTATAAATTTATGTTGCATAATCTCAGCAGGGCACTCCCTTTTATACTCCCCTAAGTGATTCACTTTTCCACTCAGTATAGTGCCTTTTAAAAAAATACACATTCATTTTCAAACCTCTCATGAGAACTCTGCCTCATATTTCACTGAAAAAACTGAGGCTCACAACAAAACTCTCCCCTCCTCCTATCACATAAAATTCATATTACTAAGATGCCTTCCAATACCATTTCCTCCTTCACCCATCTCACATAATGAAGTAACCCACTACATTCCCAAGGCAAACCCCTCTAAATGCACAAGTGATCCCATTCCATCAGTATCTTCTCCAGTTGACTGCTCCTCTCTATTACTCCTGCTCTCTGACTTGTCTTTAATCTATCTCTGTCTACTGGCTGCTTCCGTACTGCCTACAAATGAGTCCATGTCTCCTCCACAATCAAAATAACCCTCATTTAAACTGTCCATTTCACTAGTTATCCTCCTCTATCTCTCCATTCTTTTGTGGCTAAACTCCTTGAGAAGGCCACCTTCAATTGCTGCCTTCTCTTCCTTTCTGTTCACTCGAGTCTTAACTCCCTACAGTCTGGCTTCCTCCCTCATCATTCAACTGAAACTGCTCTCTGCAAAGTCTCTTAATTATCAAATCTAATGGCCATATTTCATACCTCATCCTTCTTGACTTCTCAGCAGCCTCTGATACCAATACCTCTCTTCTTTCAAACTTCTTGACTCTATTTCCCTGCTTCCCCTCCTACTTGACTCATTGCTTCTTCTCTATCTCCTTTAAGTGATCATCATCCATGTCACACCCATTAACAGGAGTCCCTCTTCTCTTCTCCATTCATACTATTTCATTCACTTGGTGATCTCAAAAGCTCCTAGGACAAAAATCATCTCTATACCAATGATTCTTAGATCTTAGCTGAACAACTCTAGCCTCTCTCCCAATCTCAAGTCTCCAACTCTCTATTGGCTATCTCAAACTAGATAGCCCATTGTAATGGTAAGGGAATTTGAAGATCTTCCCTGCCCCTTAACAGGGCTAGGGAATTTGAAAATCTTCCCTGCCCCTAATAGGCTTCACTTGGAGCCCAACAAGAGAAGTTTACTTAGGGGAGGGTTGTTTTTCAGGAAGGCACACCTTTGTGTTTAAGCAGAGGGTCACAAAAGTTGTGATGTCTTCTGACCCTGGAGAAGGCTATATATACCTTGACATGAGGTTTTGCTTTGGGACTCACTCATGGGAAGAATTGTGTGATTTGGCCAGATGAGACTCTGGGCAGCCATTGAGACCCCCAGTTTTGAAAACCAAGATGTTGGTGCCTCTCTCTCTGGTAACTAACACTGTATGTATGTAATGATGAGACAGCTAAACGCCATCTGTTGGTCTGTTGAATTATGTTATTTTCTCTGTCTGTATTTTTTGTCTCCTTGTAATTTCTGTTTGCATTTTCTTAAGTTCAGGGTGCTGATTTTTTCCTCTGAACTAAGCGAATGATACACATACACACACACATGCGTACACACACACACGCGTACACACACACACACACACACACACACACGTATATGTTTGATTAAAGTAAGACTGTTAACACCTTTTGAGTTGGTTTCCTTTAGAAAAGCAGATCAAAGAACCTGTGCTAGCAGCCATCCTGGATATGCTAGGGTACTTGCTGTTACATGCACAAACATTATAAACTCAACATGTTAAAAACTGAACTCATTGTATTTCCCCCAAAATCTTTGCCTTATCCTAACTTCCCAATTACCATCAAGGGCTCTGCCATCTTCCCAGTTCCCCAGGCTTACAAGCTAAGTGTCACAAGTCACCACCAACTCTTCGCTCTCACCTCCCATATGCAATCCGTTGCTAAGGCCTTCATAACACCTCTAATACACCTGCTTCTCTCTTGTGATACTGTTACCACCCTCTTGCTGGCCCTCACTACCTGAAGCCAGGACTATTACAGTAACTTTATGGTTGGTCATACTGCCTCAAGTCTCTCCCCACTGCAGCCCATCCTCCACTTAAATGAATCTTGATCTTCCTAAACAATTAAGTCTGAACATGACACCCTGAACCTCAATTCAATAAACTGCAATGGTTACCTCCAGGATAAAATATATAATCCTCTCTTTGGCATTTAAAGATCTTTATGACCTCCACTCCCTCCCATGAGGTAAGGTTCTCATGAGAGATTTAAAGAAGGATGATATTTTTTAAAAAGGCACTGTGGTGAACAGGATAGTGAATTGATTAGAAAAATGTAAAAAGACTGAAAGTTCATAATGAAGGCCCTTCAAAACCTCCCTTTCCCCCAATCCATCTTCTTAACACTGTGTTCTCCTCCACATATACCTAGATCTAATGAAACTGGCCTCCTTGCTATTCCAGAAACCCAACAATCCATTTACCAACTATGGGCATTCTCACTGGCTATCTCCTATGCCTGGAATTCTTTCTTTCATCATCTCCACCTCTTAGCTTCTCTGGCTTCCTTCAAGGCGCAGCTAAATTCTACCTTCTGCAAAAATCTTTCCCAGTCCTTCTTAATCTTGGTGCTTTCCCTCTGAGATTGCCCTAATTTATCCTATATGTAGCTTGTTTGTACATAGTTATTTTTATGTTGTCTCCCTGATTAGATTGTGAGCCCCTTGAGAACAAAGATTGTTTTTTGCCTTTTTTCATTACCAAAACTTAGCACAGACCCTGGCACACAGGAGGCCCTTAACAAATGTTTGATTTTCCAGGTGCTAAGCAATGGGAATGCAAAACAAACAAAAAAAAAGCAGTCTATATCTTCAAGGTCCTACATATGTGACAGTGGACAAGTTGGTTAAAACTGGGCCTTAGTTTCCTCACTTGCAAAATTAAGAAGTTGGACTAGATGATCTCTAAGGTCCCTTCCAATTCTAAATCTATAATCCTATGATTTTCCTCCTGGTACTGCCATTAATTAGACATGGAACTTGGTTAAGTCACTTAAAATCTGTGGACTAGCCCCATCAGAGTAGAGACTGTTTTTGCCTTTAATGTATACGATTAGTTCAAGATTATCATGACAATCACAAAATTACCTAGATGTTCCTTCTAGTATAATTTGATATTGTAACAAAAAAACATAGTCAAGCAAAACAAATCCAAACATTGGTTATGTCCAGAAATGCTTATCTCTTTACCTTGTGTCTACCACCTCTAGGTCAAGAGGCACGTACTGGGCTTCGTCACTGCTCATTTGGAGGCGCGGGCTGGCCAGCGCTGTGATCAGAACTCTTAAGTCTTCCAAAGTCGTTTTTCCTTACAATGTTATTGTTGCTTTACAAAACGTTCTCTCAAGTCAGCTTATTTCTTTCTGTGTCAATTCACATTGGCCAGGATTCTCTGGCCATCTTTTATCATTTCTTATACTGCAGTAAAATTCCATAACACTTCTATACCACAATATGTTCAATGATTTTCCAATTGTCTAAGATGTAATCTAAGACATTTCTTTATATTCTAATCCTTTTCTTTATTTTCTCTTTTTTTTTTACTTGTGACTATTCCTACCCTGCTATTATCTTCACTCAACTCCCTCCCCATCCCCACTCCAAATAATTTAAAATAAATGCTCTAAGATTATAATGAAAATAAATTATACATAAATATATAAATAAATATATTTTTTTTAAAAAGAGACCTCACCTCACTTCTTTGAAGAGGTAGTAGACCATGAGTGAGAAATACCAAATATAACATCTTTTGACGTACTGGTTAGTTTTACAGAACTATTTTTTTCTTCATATTAAAAAAAATCATTATTTCAAGTGACAACTCTATGGGAGAGGATGGAGAAAGGATGGAATGAGAAATATAAGTGGCTAAAAAATAAAAGATATCAATAAAATTTATTTTTTACAAGGGGGAAGGTTTTTACAGAACTCAGACCCATTCTTGAATCTTCACCATCTCAATCCAATATTTTAATCAGTTGCCTATTCTCCCTAATTCTACTTCTGTTCATTATCACCATTATTATTCAAAACTATACTGGAAATGCTAGCTACAGAAAGAAAACAAGAAAAAGAAATTGATGGAATAAGAATAACCAACAAGGAAACAAAACTGTCACTCTTTGCCAAAAATATAATGGTATACTTGGAGGACCCTAAAGAATCAACTAAAAAAGTCATTTAAAAAAATTAATCACTTTAGCAAAGTTGCAGGTTACAAAATAAATCCATATAGATCATTAGCATTTCTATGTATTATCAAAAAAATCCAGCAGGAAGAAATAGAGAAATTCCATTTAAAATAACTGCAGACAGTATAAAATACTTCGTAATCTACCTGCCAAGACAAACTCAGGAACTATATAAACATAATCACAAAACACTTTTAACACAAAGACAGATCTAAACAATTGGAGAAATATTAAGTGCTCATGAGTAGGCCAAGCCAATATTATAAAAATGACAACCCTACCTAAATTAATTTACTTATTCAGTGCCACACCAATGAAACTAAAAGAAATATTATCTTATAGAGCTAGAAAAAAATAACAACAAACTACATTTGGAAGAGCAAAGGTCAAGAGTATTGAGGAAATCAATGGGAAAAAATGTGAACGAAGGTGGCTTCAAACTGTATTACAAAGTGGTAATCATGAAAACAATCCAGTACTAGCTAAAAAAATAAGTGGTAATTTAATGGAATAGATCAGGAACACAATATACAGTAGGAAATAACCATGGTAATATAATGTTCAATAAACTCAAAGACTCAAGCTTTCAGTGTAAGAGTACACTATTTGATAAAAATTGCTAGGAAAACTAGAAGGCAGTTTGGGAGCAACTAGGCACAGACCAACAACTCACACCATATACCAATATATGCTGAAAATAGGTACATGATGATTTAGACATAAAGGTAACATCATAAGCAAAATTAAGGGTACACGAATAATTTTACCTGTCAGGTCTATGGATAAGGGAAGAGTTCATGACTAAACCAGTGATAGAGAGGATCACAGGAGGCAAAACTGATAACTTGGATTACATGAAATTGAAAAGGTTTTGCACAAACATAGTCAAGGTATCCAAGATTAGAAGGAAAGCAGGAAATGGGGGGGGGGGGGGGGAGAAGATTTTTACAGCAAGTTTCTCTGAAAAACAACTCATTTCTCAAATGTATAGGGAACCAAGCCAAATTTATAAAAATAAGAGCCATTTACCAATTTATAAGTAGTGAAAGGATAAGAACAGGCAGTTTTCAGAGGAAGAAATCAAAGCATCAATAATAATGTGAAAAAAGGCCCTAAGTCACTAATAATTAAGAGACATACAACTTAAAACAACTCTGAGGTACCACCTCACACCTATCAGATTGGCTAACAGGACAGAAAATGAAAATGACAAAAGTTAGAGAGGATGTGAACAAATAGGTACACAAATGTACTACTAGTGAAGCTCTGAACTGGTCTAACCCTTCTGGAGAACAATCTGGAACTGTGCCCAAAAGGCTATAAAACTTGTGCATACCCTTTGATCCAGTAATATCACAACTAAGTCTGAATCCCAAAGAGATCAAAGAAAAGGGGAAAGGGCCTATATGTATAAAAATATTTATAAATATTTATCAGTTTGTGGTGGCAAAGGATTGGAAATTGAGGGGATGCCCATCAACTGGGGAATGGCTGAACAAGTTGTTGTATATGATTGTGATAGAGAACTCCTGTGCTATAAGAAATGACAAGGGAAATGGTTTTAGAATAATATAGGGGGGGCGGAGCCAAGATGGCGGTGTAGCAGCAGCAACATATCGCAGCTCTCACATAGCCACCCCAAAATACCCATAAAATAGGACTCTAAACCAATCCTAGAACTCCAAAACGCACACAAAGATACTTCCCACTAAAGTCAGCTCGGCTACAAGGAACCACATCAGCACTGCAAACCAAAACCAGCCTGGCCTGAAGCCGCAGCTGTGCCCGCGGGGCAGCCAGATGAGAGGAGCAGTGAGCGGATTAGCGACAGCTGCGAGCAGTGTTGAGAACTAGGTCAGTGGGACTTGCAAAATCAGGAGAGAAAAGCAGTCCGGCGAAAGGCCTCCAGAGCGGAAAAGCGAAAGGCAGAGGTTTTGCACCCGCCTCCGCGATGAAGCTTCCCGCCCATGGCCTGCAGACAGCAGGGGGACTAAGCAATTATTCTGAGGCCAATGCTCTTGTGTTGAGCGGCCTGGATCTGGATCGCCGTCTTGGGCCCCGGTCTTGGAGTCTTCATTATCCAGTGAGCCGGAAGTAAGTAGGAAGGGTCCCAGCACCTTCCTGAGAGCTGCGGCAGCCGGGAGGACCCCTGCGATTTGGGACAGAGCTTTCCCTTCTGGAAGCAGAGCCCCACAGAGATTTTAAAAAAAATCACGGATTGACCATGAGTAAGAAGAAGCATAAGAACCAAAGTAAGAACTACAACCAAACCCTAGATTCCTTCTTTGGGGAAAAGAAAGATCATGGGAGAGAGAGGGAGGAGGAGAGCGCAGCCACAGCACCCCCACCAGGGGCCTCCAATAAACATGAAAATTGCCTTAAAGCTAGAGATGAACTGAAGAAGGATTTTCAAAACCAAATAAGGGAAGTGGAAGAAAAATTGGGAGGAGAAATTAGAACGTTGCAGGAAAATCATGAAAAGAGAGTTAGCAGTATGACTGAAGAAATCAATACCCTAAAAAATAGATTAATTCCAATGAAAAAAGAGGCCCAAAAAGCCAATGAGGAGAAGAATGCCTTAAAAAGTCACCTTTGCCAGATGGAGAAAGAATCTCAAAAGCACTCTGAAGAGAATAATTCTGTCAAAATTAGAGTGGAGCAAAAGGAAGCAAATGACTTCATGAGAAATCAAGATACTATCAAACAGATCCAAACAAATGAAAAAAATAGAGGGCAATGTGAAATATCTCCTTGAAAA
>CM053580.1:498983283-499017886 GCA_028627135.1 Pseudochirops cupreus | reverse complement strand
AAAACTGTGTGGCCATTTAATGTTATAAGATGTAATGTTGTGAATATTATAATGTTTTGAATGTTTGTCTTGATTTGTAATGGAATAAACAGAGTGTTCACTCTATTTTGTAATCTGAACTGTAAAAGCTGTTCACAAGTAGCATTCCTTTGGGAATCTGCTGGTGCATGGCATTACAGGGGAGAAGAAAAGAAGGTTCGGGATAAAGCCCTGTGGGACACCCATGATTTGTGGGCATGGCCTGGATAAAGATCCAACAAAAGAGACTGAAGAGTGGTCAGATAGTAGAACTTGGAAAGAGTGGCATCATTAAAACTTTGAGATAAAAGTATAATGAAGAAAAACCGTGATCAAAATCTCCAGAGGTCAAGAAGGATGAGGACTGAGAAATGGCTATTAGATTTGACAATTAAGAGATCACTGGCAACTTTGAAGAGAGGAGTTTTGGTTGAATGATGGAGTTGGAAACCAAATTGTAGAGAATTAAGAACAGAATGAGAAGAAAGGAAGTTAAAGTCTCTATTGCAGATGGCCTTCTGAAAAGAGTTTAGCCACAAAAAACAGGAGACAGAGGATGATAACTAATGGGAATGGATGAGGATGAATATTTTTTGAGGGTGGGAAAGACATGGGCAAGTTTATAGGAAACTGCAGTAGCCAACAGATTAGGAAAGATTAAAGATAAATAAAAGAGTAGATATTATAGAGGAGGCAATCTGCTGGAGAAGACAAAATGGAATGGGATCTCTTGTGAATAGAGAAAGGTTTATCTTTGTAAAATCATTATGTAAGGCAGTGGATGAAGGCATCGATAGTGGCAAAAGGCATCTGGGATGTGTGAATTGAGGAAGAGGAAAGAAGAGGAAGCTCTTGAATGGCCTCAATTTTTTCAGTAAAATGAGGCAAACTTCTCAGCTGAGAAGGTGGCAAGAAGGAGAGCTATAGAAAGTTTAAGGAGGGGTAAAAAGATGTAGAAGAGCTACTGTAATACATGGGATAATGAGTCAGTTAGGAAAGTGTAAGAGGATTGGCTTGCCACAGTGAAGGGCCTAGTTGAGATAACACACATTGGCAATGGGTCCAGTCAGCAGGGTTTTGTGACTTTCTCTAGCTTCATTCAGCAGCACATGAGTAGGAGCAAAGGCAGCAGATGGTAGAAATTGTCCCAGGCTGAGGCTTGGCAGGGTAAGACTAGAAACAGAATAAGGAAAACAAGGGAGTCAAGGGAAGAAAATAGCATAGAGTTGAGCTGGCTCACTAAGATGTCACCGTTAGGAAAGAAGGGTATAGCCAACACAGGGGAGATAGCCTGGGAAAACACTCAAGAGTCAAGAGACTGGTGGTCAATGTGAGGGTGAAGAATAGGGTTTGGGGCTGCAAGGCAGATAGTGAGGTGGCAGGCATGACAACATATAAAGGAATGTCAGAGTTCATAAACATTGAAGTGAGCATTTATGGGGAAGCTAAGATCACAAGTATGACCCTGTCCACAGATCACTAAGGTTGGCAGGAAGGGTATCAAGGGAAATAAGAAAGGTAAAGAAGTAAAGGGTAGGGGCATTTGGGGTATATCAATATGTAGGCTGAAGTACCCTAATATGAGGACAGGAGTTAGGAAGGACTGTGAGCCATGGACTGAACTTGAGGAAAGAAGGGGAATGTCCTAGAAAGTAGTAGATGACTGCTACCAGAATTTTGATTAGACAGTAGATATGGACTGAATGAACCTCAAAGAAGGAGAAGTTACTGAGTGATGGAGGGAGAAAGAGCCTGGAAGAGGCAATAAGGAGCAAGAAGTATTCCAAGTCACCCCCTTGAGCAACAAGTTGGGAGAAGGAGTAAAAGTGCAACCAGTATTGGAAAAGATGGCCAGGGAGGCTTTGTCATAGGGAGGGAGCCAGGTCTCAGTGAGAGTCAAAAGATGAAAGGAGTAGGAAAGGAAAAGATTTAAGATGAAAGCAACTTTATTACCTACTGAGAGCATATTCCAGAGATCATATTGGATGGGGTGGATAGCTTTGGAGTGCAACATCTTGAGGGGAAAATGGAATGGCAAATGAGTAGTGCGAGTAACAACAAGTTTGTGAAATGACAGTCAAGGGTTCAGGATAAATGAGATGAAGAGGGTATGACTATATGGGAATTTGTTAATCATTGCTAAATGAGTTCAGGAAAGTTATTAACATCATTAAGGGATCAGTGATGAGAAGTAATGAAAATATTTATCTCCTGTCCCTGAAGGCAGGTCAGGCCAAGAGACAGATGGAAACAATAAGAAGAAATGGTGTCTCCCTGGCTTCTGCAGGAAGGAAGGGGCCCCTGCAAAGGGGAAGAGGCCAGCCTAGCACAGAGTAGAATGATGTCTCTCTGATCCCATGCAGGCAGGAAGGGTCTCTTACAAACGGGAAGACTCCAGCCCAGAAGATCAGCACACAATAGAATGGTATCTCTCTGATCCTCTGCTATTAGAAAAAAGTCTCACTGTTATTTCTCTTAGGATATATTAAATTTTTATTCCTTCTGGTGCTCTTTTAAAAAATTCTTGTTGGGGCATTTTTTAGGGAAGCTGAGCTTGGCCAGATTCTTTCATATTACCATCCTTACCAGAAGGCTCTAACCTAAATTCTTAATACTGTAATTTTAAATGTTTCCTCCAAAGAGAACAATTAGTTACCATATATAGAAATTTTTCTTCTACTTGAGGGCCATTATTAAATCCTTGTCCATTTCCTTTTCCATACTGAGCAATACCAATTGCTCCATGAATCAATAATCAATAAACATTTATTAAGCAGCTACTATGTTCTAGCCCTGTGCTAAATGCTGGGCCATCTTCTAGGGCTTAGTTTATAAACCTTTTATCTCAAAAAAGGTTGTTTGCTAAGTCTATATTTTCCATAGCCCTACTTGATGGAAGTATAGTTAGAGTCTGATCGATCTTAATACAATAAAGAAGACAGTCAGTTTTTATATTACATAAGGAATTAACTTTTGTTTTTCTACTATAATTTCTACTTCGTATATAATTAAGATGTAATATGGTGCTTTTCATAAAAAATAATCAAAGCAGATGAATAACATCTATCTTTTTCATTCCACCCAAGTGGGAAATCAGATTGAGAAATCCTAAATAAATTGCCCAAGGTCACCAAAAATGATACTGTCATCTACATCATCTCCGTGATTCACTGTGTGACTTCTGGCAAGTCAGTTAGCCTTTCCAGGCCTCAATTTTTTATGTCTAAAATGAGGAAGTTTAATAAGATGATTTTTAAGGCACTCCTAACATTCTATGATTTGACATCTGTAGCCTGTTCTTTTGTTTTTTGATGCCTTTCTTCCTTTTAATAATTTTCCAACCTCTTATTGACATTAGCCCACTCTCCAAACCTGACCTCCAGAGATCAAACTTAGGAGAAGCTAAGGCTTAGCTATTAAACCATCTGAGCTCTCAACTGCCAGGGAACAGAAAGTTCTCATTTTCATCTTAGACACTTTCCACCTCATTTCTTCGATCACTTGAATTTGGGGCCTCTTCTCTCCCCAGTGCTTTCCATTTCTGGCTCTGAGACTCTACTCAAATCATCATTCCATAAACATCATTTCCCTACATGTATTGCCCACTCCTCCATCAGAATATAGGCTTACTGAGTGCAGGAGAAGTTTCACATTTGAATTTATTTCTCCAGTATTCAGCACAATAGCTGACATGTAGTAAATGCTTAATAAATGTCTTTATTTGCTTTAAGTTAGCTACAAAAACTATTTGTTGAAAGCAAGGGTTATTAAACATCTGAATGGGTTAGACCAGGAAAACTTTGTACAAAATTACAGACACATCCTATGTGTAACAACTAACTTTGATACACTGGGCTCCTCTCAGCCATACAAGGTTAGAAGACAACTCCAAAAGACTCAAGGTGGAAAGGGATATCCACATCCAGAGAAAGAACTAGAGTCTGGATCAGACTGAAGCAAACTACTTGCTCTCTCTCGTTTGTGTTTTGTTTTGTTTTATCCCTTCTTTTTCACTGTTCAGCCCACTGGTTATAATCCTTTACAACATGACTAACATTCAACGTGAAGGTATTTATAGAACCCATATTTGATTACATACTGCTTTTGGGTGGGGGGGAATAGAAAATTTGAAATTTAAGAGACTGTGGAACTGAATGTTGTAAACTAAAAGTAAATAAAAAGACATCAATAAATTTTTTAAAAATAGGGTAGAGAGAGCATTTGGAATTACTTCAGGTCTTTAAAAGACTGATTCTCATCTATTAGATGTTTTACTTGAGATTCTATAAAAAAGATAAAGGTTTTCGTTCTTTTAAAGTAATATTTCAAAGTCTACAATCTTGTAAGCACAATTCTGGGAGAAAAGGAACAATTTAATCTGGAGAAACAAAAAACAAAAATATGAAAAAAATTAAAATTCTCTTTTTCCTTGTTTGGTTTCTTTGTTTTCCCCACACTGGTGATATCAACAAAATTTAAGGTTGTCAGGTTACAGTTGGTAAAAGTAAAATAAAATTCTGATTCAATACTTAATTCTTTTCAATTATTACCTCTAAGTAGATGATTCAGAGTTCTATATATCCAGCTCTAATTCATAAGGCCTTTCCAGGTCCCCAACCACTCCCAGATCCAAATAAAGATTGCTTTCATCTATTATGTATATATTTTGCGTATACCTAGTTATCCATATGTGGTCTCCCTCATTAGACAGGAAGTTCCCTCAAGGCAGGGGCTGTTTTTTGCCTTTCCTTATATCCCTAGTGCTCACGGCATTGCCTGTTGCATGGTAAACAATTAATAAATGATTGAAACAGCTGAAATCAATATTCAGTAGCAATCTGTCAGTGAATGACACCAACATATTCAAATACACTTCAGTCCCCGAGAATTGAATGAGAAAATGTTAGCTTTTATCTCTTTGGTCCACCTACTAAACCTAGTCAATTTCAGAGGAAGTGCCAGTCTACATGAAATGTGGCTAGTAATCCTAATACCCAGACCTATGAGTAATTCTGCATGGTTCCTTTTTATTCTTGGCATCAGAAGGGGCCTACCGTAAAGAATACAAACAGGTACATAGAAGAAATCTGAGAAAGCCTGATGCCACAGTCAGCACAGCTATACTTTGGAGAGAACATAATGTAGCCTCACTACAACATGACTGCTTGGAAAATATTCAACTAGCTCTCGCCCGCCCGCTCTCTCCGACAGCCTCACGCGCCGTCGCCGCCCTCCCGCCAGCTCTCGCTGTTCCCTTCCTCGGGCTCCCGGGAGGAAGACGCTCCTCCGCACTCTAGACGGCAGCAGCGCCTGACTCTCGGCTCTCCCTCCTCCCAACCCCCGCCGGCCCAGGGACCAGACCGCGCTCCAGATCATCCGCTCTGGAAAGATGGCCTCAGGAGTACACCATACATGAAGCATGCCGCATTTTCTATGATATGAAGGTTCGGAAATGTTCCACACCAGAAGAAATCAAGAAAAGAAAGAAGGCAGTTATCTTTCGTCTCAGTGCTGACAAAAAATGCATCATTGTGGAAGAAGGCAAAGAGACCTCAATGGGAGATGTTACTGATTACCGTTACTGATCCTTTCAAGCATTTTGTGGGAATGCTTCCTGAAAAGATTATCGCTAGGCTTTATATGATGCAAGCTTTGAAACAAAGGAATCCAGAAGAGAACAGCTGATGTTTTTTCTATGGGCACCAGAACTAGCACCTCTCAAAAGTAAAATTATCTATGCAAGCTCCAAGGCTGCAATCAAAAAGAAATTTCCAGGCATTAAACATGAATGTCAAGCAAATGGACCAGAAGATCTCAACAAGGCTTGTATTGCTGAGAAACTAGGAGGGTCCTTACTTGTAGCTTTTGAAGGATGTCCTGTGTAGATGATCATTCAGTGCCACAAGGTTAAAAAGCTTCCATGTTTAATATATCTTCTTGCTAAATATGTAAAACAAATATACTTAGGAAATTATTCAACTAGGCATCTACCTATTTCAGTGCTGCAAAATGAAGTTTCTTTTCACTTTCTTCTGTTTTCAAGGATTTTATTTTCTCTGTTTCTATCTTAGAAGACAACTGAAGTAATCCTAAGGAAAAAAAATTTACTTTTAATTGACTGTCTTGCAGGTCACTTAAGAAGAAAAAATGAGAAAGGATTCATGTGGACAGTTCACTTTCTAAGAACAAGTCTAGAATAGTTCGTAGGAATGACAGATATTTAAAACAAAACAAAACAGCCTAGTAGATCACAGACTCTTGTCTTGTGTCCAGGTAAGACAGAGTCCCAGATATAGGACATAGCACTTCAAATGAGTTAAAGACCTAAAGAAGCTTCTGATTCTGTAACTGCTTAGAGAAATTGTTCACTCAGGGGGAAAATATTCATATGCTTTTATACTCATATAAAAATACTGTGGGCTATCATAATTTATATATCATCCTAGAAATAAAGTAGTAACTACTTCAATAATTAGATGGATTCATGATTTCAATGATGTGGGAACTCCCTCTACTGGTACAGATTACAGCTGATCTTGTGTTAATTTCACTCAATCCTCTTCCATAAATTCTCTGTAGACAGGTCTACAGTATACATGACAGGCATCTTCTGATTCTTTGAATTTCTTCTGATTCATGAATACCAGGGCAATGAAAGTAGAAAAAAAACATCCTAGAGAATGGGTATTATGAAATTCAAATGAGTCACATTATCCCAAAAGCTTAATTCATTGATTAAAATAGCGCAACAAATAGAAGGAAAGGGGACACAAATTTGTCAGTGTGTCTATAATTTGTTTTCAACATTAGTGACAGAGGAACCATAACATCTGGCATTTTGGTACCAAAAAAGACACATGAGAAAAAATTATACAGATGGAGAGAAAGTCAGAAAGTATATCAGAACCACAACAAATATATACCACTGAAATCTATGCCTCAAAGCTACGAGGGGCCATTTTACAAGATATCTCACAGACTAGAAGACACCCCAAAAATGGGAATTGAGAGAACATAAGTTACTATTAACTCGTGTACCTACTTTGTTCTTTATGAGAATAATCTGTATATAAGTCAAAAGAATATCCTTGAAGAAAATATGAGAAGGGAACAAGTAGGCTTTTGCAAATGACTCTATACCAGATCACATCTCAACAGTTACACAAAGATTCAGAAACTAGAAGAACCTATGTTCATTTTATTAATAATAATAACTTACATTTACATAATACTTTAATGCCTTCGAAATGCTTTATATAAATTTTCTTTTTATTTTTATAACAACTCCGTGAGATAGGTGGTATATTACCCCAATTTTCAGGTCAAGAAACCAAGTTTGAAAGAGGTTAAATGACTAGCTATATACATTTCCCACCCAGGTGTTCTCCTGGATTTCATGATTTCCAGAAACTCATCATTCTGTAAAATGAAATCAACTCAGAAACTCACACCTTCTCAGCAACTCCTGACGCTGGGGCCCCTCCCTCTCTCTAACTGCAGACTGTGGAGGATGGACAAAAAGGAGATCCTCCCAGATACTCTGCCATTTAAGAGGGCAGCCAGGGTATTCACTTCATCATTTCCTACCTGCCTGCTCTTCTGGACTTCATGATCTAGAGAAACTCATCATTACACAAGATGAAATGAACACTGGAACTTAAGCCCTGTAAGACATTTCCCATCCTGACTGCAGGACTTTATCATGTTCCTGCTGCCAGGTATTCCTCCATACACTTTGCAGATTCTTTTTATGTGTTATTTTTATGTGTTATCTTCCTCCATCAGACTGTGAGTTCCTTGAGATATATTTGTAAGAAGTGATTAGCACAGTGCCTGGCACACAGCAGGCACTAAATAAATGTTTATTGGCTGAGTCTTGAGTTTGGGTCACATATTTGTCTAAGGTAAGATTTGAACCCACAGGGCAGCCATGGGGCACAGTGGATAAAGTACTAGCTATAGAGAGAGGAAGATTCATCTTCCTGGCTTCAAATATGGCCTCAAACACTTACTAACTCTGTGGCCCTGGGCAAGTCACTTGTTGCCTCAATTTCCTCATGAGGTAAAGAAGGAAATGGCAAACCACTCTAGTATCCCAAATGGGGTCATGAAGAGTTGGACATGACTGAAAACAACTGAACACACACATACACACAAGATTTGAACCTGGATCTTCCTAACCCAGAGAATGGGACTCTATCACAGTACACTGACTCTTAAGTCAAAAGTATTTAATTTAGTAATACAAAATACATCCTTAAAGCCTGTTTTCCAACAAGGAGTTTCTGAATCATATGTTAAAACCATAAAAGATAACTTGATATCTGTAATCAAAGAAATAATCCCAATCAAAGACCATCTAATTATTATTAAGCAAAATATAAGAGATATGCTCTTGCTAAAAGCATGTTCTGTGATCCACTAACACTGTCTTCCTTGCCATTCCTGAAACGAGACACTCCAGCACTTGACTCCCAACATTTTCACCAACCATCCTCCACACCTGAAACGCTCTCCCTCCCCCACCTCTGCTCCTTGGTTTCCTTCAAGTCTCAATTGAAATCTCACATTTTATAGGAAGCCTTCCCTCATCTCTCTTAACACTAATGGCTTCTTTCTATTAATTCCTCTTTTTTCCAGCATATAACTTGTTTTTACATAGTTATTTGCATGTTCTTTCCCCCATTAGGCTGTTAGCACCTCAAGGCCAGGGGCTGCCTTTTACCTTTCTTTGCATTCTCAGTGCTTAGCACAATGTTTAGAACACAGTAGATGTTTAATAAATGCTTATTGATTGACTGTTCTCCACTGTTGTGAAAGATGCTTTTCTAATGGAAGAGTTGTTTTTCTGCATTGGCAAGTCCCCCACACTAGGAATTTCATTCACCTATGAGATCATAAGTTCAACCAAAAGAAGGAACAATAATAGTAAGATCCTCAAGAGGCTCCTATTTGCATACAAAGTTTTTGGGGGTTTTTTGTCTTTGGAGGGGGGAAGGCAGGGCAACTGAGATTAAGTGATTTCCCCAAGGTCACATAGCTAGTAAATATGTCAAGTGGCTGAGGCCAAATTTGAACTCAGGTCCTCCTGACTCCAGGGCCAGGGCTCTGATTCACTGCACTACCTAGCTCTTCCTATTTGCATATAAAGTTGCACAACTAAAACAAGACCCTGAATATTACAAAGCCTCCTTAACAAGGACTATAATTACTCAAAAGAAATCAATCTAACAATCCATATAGAAAAATTAAGTGGAAGGAAAAATGTCTTTTGTTTAGACTGTAGGAACTGCCTAAACAATTATTTAACAATACCTAACATACTGTTAGATAGCCAGTTAACAGAATTAATACATCAATATTATAGGCAAAGATATTACAGAAGGACAAGAAGTTGGGCTGAGAAAGGGAGAGTTTATTTGGAAAATTATACAGTATTTTTAATGATCTCAAGTTGCGACCAGTCCCAGAGACTCATTTCTTCAATACAAATGCTCTTCTGGAAATACTGTATGGCTGTCAATCATCACAGTGATCTTTGTAGAAGCACAGCTGTAACTAGCCAAAGAATACGTGCAGGAAGCAGGAAGGGGTAGAAACAATGCTTGAGCTCAGTTCAGCCAAAACCAGACCTAACAAAGAAAGGTGATGAAACAACCAGGACGGAGGCCTAAGCCTGAATATCTAGAAAGAGTCAGAGGTATTTCATATTGTCCTCACAATAAAAGACATCAATAAAACAACTAGCATTTACTAAGCACCCTAAGTGCAAGGCACTGTACTAAGCATTAGGGAAACAAAAAAAAAAAAAGGAAAAATAGTCTCTTCCTTCAAGAAGCTTCCATTCTAAGACACATGGAAGATGCAAGTAGGCTTTGGCATATTTATAATGATAGTCTATGCACAAGAAGTAGCATAACAGAAAATGTAAAGGAAATAAATGATTGGAAAAGAAGCTGGACTACACCTATAGCACGGGAAATAGTAATAGATGGGAAAACCTAAGTACCCCAGTATTACCCCTAGAACTTGACAAGATCCTGAGGAAGTCTATTTGGATATTGAGAGGATCCTTTATGGAGAATCTATGGGTAAAAAAAAAAAACACGGACAAGATTCACGTAGAAGGAGAAAGCAGGGCAGGGCTACCTCTCTAGCCTGGTGAGACTGTCCATATTGATGACAGTATAGATTTCAAGATTTAATTGGTCCAGAGACCAGGGCTTGAGCCACTAGTGTGGTTTCCTTCTCCCCTAAGCCATAAAAGCCCAGTCTACAGTAGTCCTGAGGTTTAGTGGACTTTGCACTGCCATGCAGGATATCATTTTGATTAGACATTGCATGGGTAGCTGATATAGAAGCAAAGAAAACAGTGTAACTTGGGTTATTGATTGTATCCTTTCAAATTTTTTACTGTTAATTAAATTTAATTTTATTAAATTTTACACAGTCAACAAGTGTATAATAGCATTCCAATCCTCAGCCCAAATAATTAGCCTGGCCCAAAGAAGTAGCTGGTATACCCCAGTTCTCTGTTTAAAGCAAGCTGCAGATAGGGGCTCTTTCAACAAGGCAATCTGCCTTCATCATGACCAACAAATTATTATGCTTCTGGTTGTTCCCTTACTTCCTAGCTTCTGGCTTCCATACTGGGTCTTTAATCATCTTTGTCTGTTCTCTTTGGTTTGGGCTGTTTCTCTCCACAACTCATCCAGCTGGGTCTGGCTCCTGTCTGCTCCCAAACTCAGTGTTACCAGCTAACTTTCCCCACTACTGGATCTTTTGTGGCCCACAGTATGCATATTTATCTCCTACAAGCACTTCTTCCTCTTTCTTGTTCTTGGTGACTACTATACACAGTTAATCCTTTATCTACTACAATATGGGAGTAGGGGGTGAGCATGTCTGACAATTTCAATGCTAAACATTCTATGCTAAAGGGTATTGCAATATAATCTCCAACAAAATACAGTAAGCAATTTACTTAACAAAACCAACCAAGTTAAATTAACCAAATCAACCAACAGCAGCATAATATAATAGAATGAGAACTATTACACTAGAAAGAAGGAGACTTAGATTCACCTCCCCACCTTGCAACACAAATGACACTGCTTGACTAGATGATCTTTTGAGGCCTCTTCCAGGTCTAAAATCTTTGGTTTTGAGCTATATAATTTTCCTTTTTTTAAGGCTAATTTCTATGCTTTTTGAAATAGTTTTTTCTTCCCTGGATAATATAACCATGGACAGATTCCAGATCAGTGTTACATAGTAGAAAGCAAATCTTGGAGTCAAGAAGATCTGAATTCAAGTCTTACCTATGACACATATTAGCTGTGTGACCATGGGAAAGGTATTTTAATATCTCAATATCATAGGTAACTTCCTAATACTATATGTCGTAAGAGTTGTTTTTCTGCATTGGCAAGTTCCCCACACTAGGAATTTCATTCACTTATGAGATCATAAGTTCAACCAAAAGAAGGAACAATAAAAACCATGGACACTAATCAACTATTGTTTGCATTTCAGCTTAGGCATTTAGCTGAATGTTCAATGTTCCATTCCATCCTGTGCTCACTGCATACATTATGGTATAAGAACTATACAAACAAAAAATTTCTGAAATATTTATGTGTGTGTGCATGTGGAAACATCTTGATATACATATACACAAATATATATTTAAAATATCTGTTATACATATATATACATATGTATATATGGCATTAATCAACTAATACTAACTTACCACCAACAATGTTAAGGTGCATGATAGATTATGTCTTGCTTTCCTTTCCTTTATCAGTATTTCTAGGAGGGAGTAGCCATTTTCCTACAAATTCTAAATCATTTCCACCTCAATAACCAGTTCCTCCATTAGTAAGAATTTGATCTGGTTCCACTAGTGAGAATTTGATCCAGTACAGAATTTTCCCTTGTCAGTTCTATCTTTTCTTTTCTTTTTTTTTGCTTTTTGGAGGGTTGAAGGCAGGGCAATTGTGGGGTTTAAGTGACTTGCCCAAGGTCATACAGCTAGTTTTGTGTTAAGTGCCTGAGGCCAGATTTGAACTCGGGTCCTCCTGACTCCAGGGCCAGTGCTCTATTCACTGCGCCACCTAGCCACCTAGCCACCCCTCTTCTATCTTTTCAAGGATAAAATGATCATTTTTGCTTTGCTTTTGGCAAAGAGAGAAAACATGAATAAATATATAGGCAAATGAAATAATAATAATAATAGCTAACTCATCTAGCACTTTACAATTTGTAATGCACTTTATAACTATTGTCTCATTTTTACATTCCCAACAATCCTGGGAGGTAGGTACTATTATTATTCTCATTTTACAGGTAAGCAAAAAATGAGACAGAGGTCAAGTGACATGCCCAGAGTCACATGGCTGGAAGTGTCTGAGGACACATTTGAACTTAGATCCTCCAGACTTAAGGTCCAAGGCTCTCTCTACTGTGCCACTAGCTCCTTTATAAAACAATGAAGATGAAATATGCCACAACTACTATGTCTCTGTGCCATGTCTATGACCTGTTGATCACGCTCATCTATTTCTTTCTTTGTTCAGGTGATGTTACAGTATACTATGGTAACAAAATTGCCCCTGTTTCTCCCTCCATTGGTCCTTACTTTGATTCTTACTATCCATGTGAGCTTGGGCAAGTCAATTAAGTTTCACGGGACTCAATTTCTTCATCTATTAAATGAAATTAAAGTAAATGCCTTCTGACACCATTCCAACTCTAAATCTACGATCTGACAATCTTCACCCAGATATTCTCCACTAAGCTCTCCCCTTTTGTGGCTTGGATTTCCTCACATGAATATACCATGCTACTCCTATTCCACCCAGTGCTTTATATATAATTGTTTTATTTGAGTGAGGTATATCCATCCAGAGAAATATTTTAGTCATGGCTTTCATCCCATAAATTTAAGTGATACCTGTGAGAACAAATATGCTTCCCTATATTAGGACTTGTGGTTCATTTTGCTTGTTACTTACACTTAGGGCATTTGTACATAAACCTTTCAAGCCATTGCTTTTGCTACCACTTCCTTTCTTGAATTTAGTCTCACAAGTTCTTGGTGTTTGAATTGCCACTCTTTTGTCTTCATTGTAGCTGTTCTCTCTCTATCAAACCAGGCTTGGCAAATAAACACAAGCGGTTTCCTCTTTCTCCTATCCTTACTAGTTTAGAGCCATTTATATTAGATATTTCAGTTACTGGGCAAATATATATCTAGTGAGACAATGAAAAAAGCAGCAGAAATAATGGGGGGCTTGACATTTCCAGATTTTAAATTATATTATTAAGCAAGTGTTATCAAAACATTGGTGCTAGATGACAAGTAGAAAAATTAAACATTAAAGTTCTGTCTCTTGTTGGCCAATCGGTTTAAAGGTTTACCAGTTGTTTAAAAGAAACAAATAAATAAATTACAGTTACCTAAGAATTTGAGTTCTCCCATACTGAAGACAAGATATAATAGTTAAATATTTCTTCTATCTACTTCTGTTAAAATAATACTCACACCTCATTTCTTAACCTAATATTTTAAGCAGACACAACTGCTCTAAGTATGTCACTTTACTACCACAGGGCAAAGTCAATGCCTCCACCTTCAATTATTATTGCTTGATAACCATTATTTCACTGGGAGGAGAGATGATGGGAGCCAAGTGTATTAATGGATTGAGTCATATACACATTCTGAATCATGTGAGGCTAGTGTATAAATTAGTCATCTCTGCAACTGAATCAGTCTCTATTTTGACTTTCCCTAAAATAGTCATCTCTACTTGTTCAATATTTAGTTCTTAATCATCAAAAAAGGACATAAAATTTATCATTTTTAGAAGTCCCACAGAGTTCAGAAAAATCCTCCGGTCACTTAGAGTTCAAATCTGTAGGTAACATGAGAAGCAAAAGTTGCATCTGAAGCCCTCCCAGATTCAGTCTGTGGGTAGAGTATCTTCACACTAAAGCTTTCTTGCTCACTTCTATAACTTTTCCCTAAAATGAATGGCCAGGATGTATAACTTATTAAACAGATACTGACTGAAGGCCTCCTAGGCATAAAGCACAGTGTTAAGGATTTGGTACATTTAATTTATTGAAGATGATCCACATTTATGACATCACACCAAAAGAGCTGGTCACATAAAATGGACCTCCCATGAATGAACAATGTCCCATGGAATGTTTATGAGCCAAAAGCTTGGTAGATGTGTACTGCAGTATATCTAGGATCATTCTGGTTTCATCTAGTATAAGTGCTGTGTCCACTGAGCCATATATAGAGTGTACTATGCTGCCTTTGCCTTATTTCTAAAAGGATCCTCTGCCCTAATGATGGCTGGTGTGGATCATGCCCCTTCAAGTCTCTGCTGCCAGTTGCACAACTTCACTGAACTTAGCTGGATCCAGTTCTTTGTGGCTGAGCTTGCTTCCTGGTGTTATCAACTAGCAAGGCTTTGACTTCTGACAAAACATTCAACAGATACTTCCTTGCGTTTGCATTATGAGTGGTTTGCCAACTTGCTGTAATATACCCTCATCAGGCAAATATTTGTACACGTTTCTTCCTTTCTGGCTTCTGTAAAATTATTTTAGAAATGAACAAGTTTAAACACATATAAAGATGATCTTAAATCAGGAATGGACTGATACTATCAGAATACAAGTAGTTACTGTTGAACAGATGACAGCTTTATAAGGCAATCTATCCTCTACTTAGATTTATTAAAGAATAGAAGAAGCATTTAAATGCCTACTATGTGCCAGGCACTGTGTTAAGTGTTTTACAATTATTATCTCAGTCAATCCTCACAACAACCCTGGGAGGTAGGTGCTATTATTATGCCCATGTTACAGGTAAGGAAATTGAGGCAAACAAAGGCTAAGTGACTTGCCCAGAGTCACATAACCAGTTAGAGTCAGAGGCTAAATTTGAACTCAGGTCTTCCACTCATGGCCCAGTGATCTATCTATTGTGCCACCTAGCCATTATAAAATTTCCATATGATTGTAAATTTCTCCAACAAATTTATGATGGTATTATGTCCAAAATGGTATTATAAACTATATATGGATCACTTTTTATACACATAATAGTACTGACATTTCCACATTGGAAAAACCAAACTTGGTTTTTGCCTAAATCCACAGAAACTGAATTAAAGAAAGTATACAATTTTTCCAATAGCCAAGCATCACTTTTAGGGGCTGTAAGATAACTCTAGGTGGTGTACAATTTTTTATTTGAGCATTTCACACATTTCATTAACTCAATTTTCAGATATAAGGAAACATATAGCTACAGTGGTTATGGGCTTTGCCGAATGTCAAAGTGAGCCAAAATATAAGCTAAAAAACTCCCTTTCTATGTGTTTTTCTACTTCATTGTCCTTTAAGTAACTATTACAATATAGCTCTCACATCCAATCTTAATTTAATTACAACAGCATGATTATCTCTCTAAAAATTCAGATTCAAAAACATTTAAAAAGCACCTACTTTGAACAAGGCACCATCACACTAGTCAAAAATAATTAAAATAATTTTACATTCTAATGAGAGTTTAAAGTACATATTACTAAGGTAGATCTGTAATCTACTTGCTTCCATCCCATTGATTCAGTTGGCAGTTCTCTCAAGGCCTTCTCACATTCTGTAGTTCTCATCTCTGTCTTCCCATAAATCTTCAATGGATACAATATTATACCAGAAGCCCAATTTCAATTTGTTTACTCTCTTAAAAATACCAGGACAGCAACAGAGCTGTCTGTTACTCTTAATCTTCCTAGGCAACCAGTCCCACTTCCTTTCTGGTCAAATATTTCATCTGAGAATTTTTTTTAACATCGCCTCTTTTAATATAAGTAATTATTGTTATCATACTATAGCCTCTATCCATACATTCCACAGGGTAAAGACTTCTGTTGTCCTTTGGTCACTTGAAATTTTGATGCTTTTTAAAAAATTGTTTATTTAGTATTTTATTCTTCTCCACTTATGTGTAAAAACAATTTTTAAATTATGACTCTTAAAGACTGTTATATTCTGTAATTTGATGCTAGATACGGCAATGGAATATTGGTGCTGAAGAAATCTGTTTTGGGGGGCAGGAAGTAGCTTAGGCTCATTGAAAGTATTGACCAATTTCTCAAATTTAATGTATTTTGGCCTCTTCCTAATTGATCCTCGACTAAATTCGTTACTTCTCCATAAGAGACACACTTTATACAAAATGAATGGCTAAATCAATAGTCTCATCCAGCTACATATTATAATTTTGATAGGGTATATACATCTTTGAGTAGTGTTAGCGATCAAACTAATTTCTTCAAAAAGAGCAATAACTCATTATACAGAGGAAAACCTTCCAAAGGTGAGCTTTTCAGTACTTAGCTATACAGATCTTTGTTCATAATAAAAAGTAAAATTGTGTCTTCCCTGAAGACTTTCAAAATTAGTGAAACTGGCCAGGAATTGTGTTCCATTGGTATAGTCCCCAGGATCTTTGTCATGCATCAGAATAAGGATTCTGTATAGAATGACATGAACACAAATAACTATAATAATACTACAATAATAACTATAATACAAGGTAGATTAAGATGAAATGAAGGATAGAAAACCAAACAAAACGTTATAAAGGATTTGAGGATGAAGGTATCATCTCTATCTAGAGTGAGGGGATTGAGAAAGAGAAATCAGGAGAAGATAAGTAGTCCAATTTGACTAAAATGTAATGTATGTGAAGGAGAATATAGTGTGAGGTTAGAAAGTTAAGCTGTAGGGGGCGGAGTCAAGATGGCAGAGTGAATACAGGAACTCACCTTAATTCCTCCATTAATTCCATCAGCAACCTCTAAAAAGTGAATCTGAATGAATTTTAGAGTGACAGAATCCATTGGGAGACGGAGCGTGTCAGATTCCCAGTCTAGGAAAATGCTCACATAGGATTAGGCAGGGGGAGCTAGGAGCACACAGGGGCTGCACCAGCGTTGACCTGAGAGCAGACCACAGCAGAGTGAGAGCAAGCCCTGACCAGCAGATTCACCCACCACAAGGGCGATTCACAGATGTCTTACCACAGGACAGAGGATCAGTCAGAGCTGGGTAAGAGAAAGCGGAGGGCCCTCAGCAGCGACAGCAGCTTCTCTTGGGGCTATCAGCTCACAGCCTAGATGTTTAAAAATCACCTACATGAACTTCCAGGAGCTAAGATGGTGGAGTAAACCCTAGCTGCTCTAATCCCCCTCCCTGCCCATGAAAACCGAGATATTACTGCCCCCCCCCAATGTAGCCCCATCTCAGCTGACCAGCTGGAGATCCCAAAGCCCAAGGGGGAGGAGAGAGGAAGAGCTAACACCAGAAGGCCAACAGGGGCTACTGGTCACCAGCTGCTGAGCCTGCCTGAGCTGCAGCCCAGGGGCACAGAGCTGGAAACCTGAAGTGGCCAGACCACCCCTTCCCTCCCTCCCACATTACTCTGGGGTAACCCAGGGGAAACACTGAAAATCCTGGCCTTGGCCTCAGTCTAGACACCCAGAAGCTACAGCACACAAAGTCAACAACCAGACCCCTAGCTGCCACCTTGAAAAGTGCAGGTCAGAGCCCTGTGTACCCCAGAAGCAGAAATTCACTTTAAAAGCCAGGAAATAGGTAATCACAACAGGAAAGAAGCAACTTACAAAGGGAAAACCAAAGACAATTGAATCCTTTTATTGTGAATGAGAAGAATCACTTTCAGGAGACACCTTTGACTCTATATCCACACCTGAGACTACAGAAGGAAATATGAACTGCTCTCAAGCCCAAAAAGCATTCTTGGAAGAGCTCAAGAAAGATTTTAAAAGTCAAATTAGAGAGAGAGAAGATAAGTTGACCAATTCTTTTAAAATCACATTGGCCAGAATGGAAAAAAAAGTCTCACTGAAGAAAACAAATACTTAAAAAGTAAAATTTGTAAACTGGGACAGGACACTCAAAATCTAACTGGAGAAAAAAACTCCCAAAAAAAGGAGCTTCAAAAACTAACCAGGGAAAATAATTCACTAAAAATGAGAATCAGTCAAATCAAAGCTAAGGACTCAATGACGCATCAAGAATCAGTCAAACAAAACATAAAGATTGGAAAATTAGAAGAAAGAGTAAAATATCTCATTGGAAAAACAAATGACCTGGAAAACAGATCCAGGAGAGCTAGCCTAAGAATTATTGGTCTACAGGAAAGCCATCATGAAAAAAACAGCCTGGACAACATTCTCCAAGAGATCATCAAAGAAAACTGTCCTGAGGTCCAAGAATCAGAGGGTAAAATAGTTATTGAAATAATTCACTGGACTCCTGCTGAAAGAGATCCCAAATTAAAAACTCCAAGAATTATAGTAGTAGCCAAATTACAGAATTATAAGGTCAAGGAGAAAATAATGCAAGCAGCCAGAAAGAAACAATTCAAATATCATGGAACTATAGTCAAGATTACACAGCGCAACCCTGACTGAGCTGCGGTTTTACCCCAGGGTAGCCCCAATGAATGGCAGCTGGAGCAGGCTTCACGAGTAGCTGTAGAGGTTTCAAGACTTCTCAATCCACAAATACCAAAGACAAAATAAAAAGTCAGTGTAGAACTTTGTTGAAACAGGGGGAGTATGGTCCAGCTGCTACCCTCGGAGCAAGAAGCTAAGGAGGCATGGTGGCTGCAGCCACTGACACGTGGCTGCTTCTGAAGCTCCTGGCCTGCAGATTGGAGGGGGACCAAGCAACTATTCAAAGGGTAATCGCTCTTGCTTTGACCTGCTTGAATCTGGATCACAGTCTTGGGTAGTGGTCCTGGGGTGTGTGACGAGTGGGTCAGAGCATGGGGCAGCTATAAAGAGGGTGCCTATCTAATAGCTCTGGCAGCTGAAAAAACCCCAGCGATTTGGGGCATAGCTCTCTCCATTTTGGAAGCAGAGTTCTACCATGGCAAAGAGCTCAAAAGTCAAGTAATTGGCTGCCAATATGAGCAAGCAGTGAAAGCACAAACAGATGATAGAATCCTTTTTGGGGGACAAAAAGGATCAAGGCATGGAGCAGAAAGAAAACAGTGAAGTTTGAACTCCTGCATCAAAAGCCTCCAAGAAAAATATGATGTGGTTAAAAGCTATGGAGGAGCTCAAGAAGGATTTTGAAAATCGAGTAAGAGAAGTGGAGGAAAAACTGGGAAGAGAAATGAGAATGATGCAAGAAAATCATGAAAAGCCAGTCAACAGTCTGCTAAAGGAGACCCAAAAATACACTGAAGAAAATAATTCCTTAAAAAATAAACTAACTCAAATGGCAAAAGAGGCCCAAAAAGCCTATGAGGAGAAGAATGCTTTAAAAAGCCAAATTTGCCAGATGAAAAAGAAATTTCAAAAACTCACTGAAGAAAATAACTCCTTAAAAATTAGAATGAAGCAATTGGAAGCTAATGACATTATGAGAAATCAAGATACTATAAAACAGATCCAAACAAATGAAAAAATGGAAGGCAATGTGAAATATCTCATTAAAAAAACACTGACCTGGAAAATAGATCCAGGAGAGATAATTTAAAAATTATTGGTCTACCTGAAAGCCATGATCAAAAAAATAGAGTCTAGGCACCATCTTTCAAGAAATTATCATGCAAAATTGCCCTGATATTCTAGAATCAGAGGGCAAAATGGAAATTGAAAGAATTCACCAATTGCCTCTTAGAAAAGATCTCAAAAAGAAAACTCTTGGAATTTTATAGCCAAATTCCAGAGTTCAAGGTCAAGGAGAAAATACTGCAAGCAGTCAGGAAGAAACAATTTGAGTATTGTGGAAACACAATCAGGATAACATAAGACCTAGCAGCTTCTACATTAAGGGATTGAAGGGCTTGGAATATGGTATTCCAGAGGTCAAAGGGGCTAGGACTAAAACCAAGAATCACCTACCAGCAAAACTGAGTATAATGCTACAGGGAAAAAGATGGTCATTCAATGAAATAGAGGACTTTCAAGCATTCTTGATGAAAAAACCTGAGCTGAACAGAAAATTTGACTTTCAAATACAAGAAGCAAGAAAAGCATGAGAAGGCAAACAGGAAAAAGAAATCATAAGGAACTTATTAAAGGGCGGAGTAGGGGGAGATGGTAATTAGAAGCAAACATTTTTGAAAAGGGATAGGGTCAAAGGAGAAAACAGAATAAGTGGGGGGCAGGATAGTATGCAGGGAAATATAGTTAGTCTTTCACAATATAACTACTATGGAAATGATTTGGGTAACTACACATGTACAATCTATATTGAGTTGCTTATCTTCCCAGTGGGGGTGGGTGAGGAGGGAAGAAGGGGAAAAAAATCTGGAACTCAAAGTTGTAAAAACAAATGTTTAAAAATTGATTTTTTACATGCAACTGGGAAATAAGATATACAGGTACTGTGGTACAGAAACCCATCTTGCCCTACTTGAAAGTTAGAGGGGTGAAAGGGGAGGATACAAGAGAAAATAGATTGGGGGAAGGGATATTCAGTAGGCTTGCTATTTTGGGGTGGTGCGTAGGGAAAAGACAGGGAGAGAAAAAATTGTAACTCAAAATCTTGTGGAAATCAATGTTGAAAACTAAAAATAAATTAATTAAAAATAAAAAAAAAAGACTACAGCAACTTATCACAAGAATAATACACTTTGATCAGGTAGGATTTATTCCAGGAATGTAAGGATGGTTCAACATTAGGAAAACTATCAGTATAATTGATCAGGTCAACAATAAAACTAGCAGAAACCATATGATTATCTCAATAGATGCAGAAAAGGCTTTTGACAAAATAAAACACCCATTCCTATTAAAAACACTAGAAAGCACAGGAATAAATGGCATCTTCCTTAAAATAATAAGAAGCATTTATCTAAAACCGTCAGCAAGTATTACACATAATGGGGATAAGCTAGAAGCAGGGGTGAAACAAGGATGTCCACTATAACCTCTCTTATTCAATTTGGTACTAGAAATGTTAGCAGTAGCAATAAGAAAAAGAAATTGAAGGAATCAAATTAGGCAAAGAAGAGACAAAGGTATTACTTTTTGCAGATGATATGATGATATACTTAGCGAATCCTAGAGAATCAAGTAAAAAAAACTACTTGAGATAATTAATAAATTTGGCAAAATTGCAGGATATAAAATAAACCCACATAAATCCTCAGCATTCCTATATATTTCTAATGAAATCCAACAGCAAGAGATAGAAAGAGAAATCCCATTTAAAGTTACTGTAGACATTATAAAATACTTGGGAATCTACCTGACTTATACGAACACAATTACAAAACATTTTTCATACAAATAGTCAGATCTAACTAATTCGAAAAACATCAGTTGCTCATGACTAGGTCAAGCTACTATAATAAAAAAGATAATTTTACCTAAATTTAATTACATATTTAGTGCCATACCAATCAATCTACCAAAAAATTACCTTATAGAGCTAGAAAAAATAGTAACAAACTTCATTTGGAAGAACAAAAGGTCCTGAATATCAAGAGAATTAATGAAAAGAAATACTAGGGAAGGTGGCTTAGCCATACCAGATTTTAATCTGCATTATAAAGCAGCAGCCATCAAAACTTCTTAGTACTGGCTGAGTAATAGAGCAGTGGATCAATTGAATAGACTGGATACACAAGACTCAGCAGTCAATGACTATAGTAATCTACTGTTTGATAAACCCAAAGACCCCAGTTTTTGGAAAAGAACTCACTATTTGACAAAAACTGCTGGGAAAACTGGAATACAGTATGGCAGAAACTGGGCATAGACCAATATCTAACACTGTAAACCAAAATCAAGTCTAAATGGGTACACAATCTAGGTATAAAGGCGGATACTATAAGCAATCTGGGAGAGCAAGGAATAGTTTATCTGTCAGATTTATGGAGAAGGGAAGATTTTATGACCAAACAAGAGTCAGAGAGCATTATATAAAGCAAAACGGATAATTCTGATTACATTAAATTGAAAAGTTTCTATACAAATAAAGCCAAAGTAACCAACAACAAGAGGGAAGTGGAAAATTGGGAAAGAATTTTTACAACCAGTGTCTCTGATAAAGGCCTCATTTCTAAAATATACAGAGAACTGAGTCAAATCTATAAGAATACAAGTCATTCCCCAAGTGATAAATGATCAAAGGATATGAACAGGTAGTTTTCAGAGGAAGAAATTAAAGATATCTATAAGCATATGAAAAAATGCTCTAAATCACTATTAATTAGAGAAATACAAATCAAAACAACTCGAAGGTACTACATCTCACTGGTCAGATTGGTTAAGACGACAAAACAGGAAAATGATAAATGCTGGAGAAGATGTGGAAAAACTGGAATACTAATGCATTGTTGGTGGAATTGTGAACTGATTCAACTATTCTAGAAAGCAATCTGGAACTATGCCCAAAAGGCTATAAATAAGTACATACTCTTTGACCCAGTAATACCACTTGTAGGGCTATACCCAAAGAGATCATTGAAGTGGGAAGAGGACCCATATGTACAAAAATATTCATAGCAGCTCTTTTCGTGGTGGCAAAGAATTGGAAATCAAGGGATGCCCATCAATTGGGGAACAGCCAAACAAGTTGTGGTATATGAATGTAACAGAATATCATTGTGCTATAAGACATGAGGAGCAGCCGGACTTCATAATAACCTGGAGAGACTTATATAAACTGATGTTGAGTGAGAAAAGCAGAACCAGGAGAAATTTGTACACAACTATGGATACGACGTATATGTGACAACTAACTTTGATAGACTGGGCTCCCTCTCAGCAATGTAAGGTTATAAGACAACTCCAAAAGACTCATGATGAAAGAGATGTCCACAACCGGAGAAAGAACTAGAGTTTGAATGCAGATTGAAGCAAACTACTTGCTCTCTTTCTTTATCTTGTTTTGTTTTGCTTCCTCTTTCCCAGTGTTCATTCCATTGGTTATAATCCTTCTTTACAACCTGACTAATGTTTAATGTGAAGGTATTTGTAGATCCTATATTTGATTGCATGCCACCATGGGGGGAGGAGGGGAGAAAATTTGAAACTCTAGGGATTGTGGAACTGAACGCTGTAAACTGAAAGTAAATAAATTAATTAATTTAAAAGAAAAGAAAGTTAAGTTGTAATCAGATTATAGAAAATCTTTTAAAAAAAAATAGGTACATATTTAGTTTTACAGTCAATTCCTTCACCCTAAAAGCCCTTTTTTCCCAAAATTTTATTTTATATTCAAATACCAGAACACAAATACAGAACAGAGAAAAGAAACAAAAACATATCATGAATATAAATTAAATATAACGTTAGAAAGAAAAAAAAAGCATGGCATGTACACTGCAGAACATAAGAGAAGATTCAAAATATATAGCAATAACTTTTCAAGAAAGTCTATATGATAAATAATACTCGTGTTGAGAATTGTTCATCTTTTCTTTGCTTTCTTGTGAGTTTTCTTTTGTTCTCTGCTATGCACTTACTTTGTTCTTTTTTTGCCTCCTGTCACCCTCTCTCCAGAAGACTACAATAAAGTTTAGATGTTTCTCTATAGCTATAGATATATACATAAACATATACATACATACATATATAACATATACTTTCCCAAATCTACTCTTCTCCTAATCTTTGTTTTTTATGTGTGATTATATCTTGTTTCCTATCCCTCCTCCCTCCTCTACTTTACTTCTACCCACTATCTTGCTGTCCTATAACTTGCCTACCCCACTCTAAGGATTCCTCCTCTATCCTCCCATTCCCATAAATCTAAACACCCTTCTACGTCCCTATTTTACCTATTCTCTCACCATCCCTTATCCTCTCCTGCCCCCAGCCTCTACCATTTTATTTCTTCTAAATTGAGAAAACTTTTATACTCTTCTAAATAAATATGTATTGTTTCCTTTTTAACCCATTCCCTATGAAAGTAGGTTACCAAAACTACCAGCCCTCCTCCCCCATCTAATTTCTCTGTATCAATTCTTCCTTTTGCACCTCAGATAATTACTCTTTTAAGCTGTTCTTAAATGGTTTTACTTTTTAAATTCATATAAAAGCTCTCTTTAAGATTATTTAAGATCATTTATTACACATAGCTAACATATATTACACAGCAGGTCAAGGTAAAGGACTGTTCAAGTACATACAATCCTAGCACCTGCTACTTCAAAGTGTATCTTCATATGTTGTTTACCAAAATCAATGGGAAAATGAAATTATGATAGAGACATTTTTAAGTTTTTAAGCAGAGGTTATTATAAACAGCACCATACTAAAGCCAAGAACTACACATACACACACATGTACACATGCAAATAGATGCATAAATATGTACATACATATATGTATATAATTAGATGAAATTATTTGTAATTTTTAAAACTTTTCTAAAAGTTTTTAAAATCCCTACAATAAAGGACCTTTGTGATTACTTCAACTGAAAAGGAAAGACTTTTAAAAGACTAAACCAATCTGACAATTAGTGCTTTTCCCAATCTCTTATCTATGAGCCTCTGTCCTGAACCAGGGTGAAATTTTATATGTAACTTTCTGCATCTCCTTAACCTTAACATTGTGTCCTGTTTCCTGCTATATCCCTCAGGCAAGAGGAAAAGAGCAAGAATAGAAATGGGAGTGGTATGGAAATGAGTGACATTCTCATGACAAATATTTCCTCTAATCCATGAAAATTCTTTCCCTTTCATTTCTCTTTATTCCCCCTTTACTGTCTAAGCTGTTTCAGGCCCATGTTTTATTCGTTCTTTTAGCTCCTACACGTTCTGTTCAAGTTTGTCCATCTCTTAAACAAGTTTGTACAGAAAGCTAAAACATCTTCACTCCCATTCCTACAGACAGGGAGAAGAAAGACCTTCCTCTGACAGACCATCTTCCATCTCTTGTTGCACCTTTCCCTGAGGGAAGGAGACAAGGGCCAACTGACTTTCCATCTGTGCCAGCAAAAGGCAACTTTCACTTCCTGATGCTAGCCTCTCCTCCCAACAGGATGTAGAAAACCTCCAGTACAAAAAGAAAGAAGCTTCCTTTGAACCTCAGGCTTTCCATCTCCTGCTGCAGCTGACTCTTGAGGGAAAAGGAAAGTCAGTAGACTGACTCTAGGCCTTCCATCCATATTTAATTTGTCTGCAGTCCAATCTCTAGCCTCCTCTGGGAAAAGGAGTGGCACCTTCCATTCAATGATGAACATTCTCACACCTGGTGATACCCTACACATTCCAGTGATTCTGAACCCCTGTAGATCATCATAAAAACCCCATTCCTCAGAAGAAAAAATTGAGTCCATTGCAAGGTAAATATTGTGAACCTAGTATATGGGTAATGGGTAATATAAAAAGACAATAAGCGAAGTCTGGAAGGTTCAGATGTACTACAATTGTATTAAAAGATTTATTTTTGTCTCAGAATTGTAAGTGGCAAAGTGGTTTATTATTTCCAAATTTTATACACTCTATTCTTTGAAGAGAGAGGAAATTTGCTAAAGCGGGGACAAAACACAGTTCAGAATACATAAATTCACATTCTACCTCAGTGAGTGTCTTGAGTGTATGTGTGTGTATGCATGTGTATGTACATCCTGGGAATATAAAGACCCCTTTCTCCAAAAAAGAAGTCCCTGCCCCCAAGGAGCTTATATTTGGCTAGGGAGATATAACACATTAAAAGGAAAGTACAAGCTAATTTTAGGACCTTTCATAATTATATGCAAGTCATTTCCTCCCTTTGGGACTCAGTTCTGGAAAACAAGAGATGTAGAAGTATATAATCTCTGAAGTCCCCTTCCAACCCCAAAATCCTCTTCTCCAAAAATAGTCACACAGGATTTGAAAATTAAATTTAAATAATTAAGTTAAGAACGTTAAAAAAAACCTTGGTGTTGCATCTATATCCATTACACAACTTTTTATATAAATTTTCTTTTTAAATTTCTCAAAGGAAATGAAATTCAAAATGCTCTCAATTTAAATTATCAATTTGGCTATACTATAAAAGAAATAAAAACTGAGTGTTTGTCAGGTAAAGCTGTTGTCAGAAGTATGATGCATTCAAAAACACCTCACGGTAAGAGACAGAAACACTTTCTATGACATTTACTATTGTAAGGGTTCCACTTTTTCCTAGCTATCAAAATTGCACACTTACCCAAGGGACTAAAACAGGCATTTGTGATCTTTTTGTTCTCTTGATTGCCTGCAATTTAGAAGAACGAGGTAATGGAAATTTATCTGACAATCTGAAAATGATGCAAAAGGCAGAAAATAACCCAACAGTCTATTTTACCCCGTGCCTGAAAAAAGTAATACAATATAATGTGCTGATAAATGCAAATATGGAAAAATGAAATGAGTTCAATGAATTAATGTTTTGCAAACTTATACTATAAAACATACATGGTTATTTTTAAATATTATTTTATATCATTATGACTATGACAATAATATTCAAAATATATGAACACTTCTTTATACAGAAAAGAGTTTTTAAAAAAAGAGCCATGTATATAAAAATCTAATTCTCTAATGTGTGGAAATATTTTTTAAAGTATGTTTTATTAGAGACAGGTAGTGATAGAGTAGAGAGAGTACTGAACTTTGAGTCAGAAAGAGGTGAGTTCAAGTTATGCCTCAGATACTAGCTGTGTGAAGCTGAGCAACTCACTCTTTGTCTCAATTTCCTCACCAGTGAAATGGGGAGAATAACAGTACCTACCTCCAAGGTGTTGTGAGAATCAAATGAAATAATACATGTTAAAGTTATCTTGCAAACCTTTAATGTCAACTAATTACATTATTATTAAATTTAACATGGTAGGTAGCTAGGTAATATGTTGGGTCTAAAGTAGTTCAAATCCAGCTTTATCAAATCCAGTCTTATTAGCTATATGAGGGTCTATCTCCAGTGGGGTTGGCAGTCGGTGACCCCTTTAATTTACTTTATTTGCTATGTCTGTGACCGGATCACCATGCTGCCATGTGACTCTGGGGCAGGCATTTCATTTCCATCTGTCTCATCTTTCTCATCAGTAAAATGAGGAGGCCATGGTCACTGGATTGTAGAGTATGTTTCAAGGGATTAAGATCCAACAGGCAATCTAACTCAGAGCATTGAATCTGTTCTACAACATTTCCCATCAGGTGCCATCAAAACTCCACTTTAAAGGCCCCTGAGAGAAGGAAATCTCCGAAAGCAGCTCACCCAATTCTGACAATCTGAAAATGATGCAAAAGGCAGAAAATAACCCAACAGTCTATTTTACCCCATGCCTGAAAAAAGTAATACAACATAATGTGCTGATAAATGCAAATATAGAAAATGAAATGAGTTCAATGAATTAATGTTTTGCAAACTTATACTATAAAAAGTACACGGTTATTTTTAAATATTATCTCATATCATTATGAATATGACAATTCTGAAACAGCTTTGGCAGGAACCTTGTCCATACTATATGTCAAGCTTAGGTTTGCTGCTGCAATCAAGGAAAACTGGGTCCTAGATGAAGAGGTGAAAGTGACCTTTAAGGCAATCTAGTTCAAAATCATTTTATACAGATGAAAACATTGACACCTAGAAAGTTTAAACCAAAGTCCAATAAGTAGCAAGTGGAAGAGCCAGAACTTGAACTCAAGTCTCAGGATCTCTTCTCCACTGTCAATCACACTGCCATAACCCATGATGCCACTACCTCTCATCTGGGCCAAAGTAAAACCCTACTAACTTGCCTTCTTCTAACATCTGACATTTCAAGTCCAGTCTTCAAATAAGTGACAAAATAATTTTCCTATTAAAGAGGTCTGACGACAATATTTCCCTGAGGTAAGTAGGTGGCACAGTGAATAAAGCATTGGGCCTAGAGTTGGGAAGACCTGAGGTCAAATCCAGTCTCACATTTAGTAGCTGTGTGACCCTGGGCAAGTAATTTAACCTCTGTCTCAGTCAGTTTTTTCATCTGTATAATGGGGATAATAATAGCCTCTACCTCCCAGGATTCTTTTGAAGATCAGATGATATAATGTTTGTAAAGCATTTGGCACAGTGCCTGGCACAGAGCAGCTATTTAATAAATGCTTGTTGCCCACCCCCAATCTCCACTCAAAAACCTTCTGTGACATTCCCATTACCTACAGGATAAAATGAATTTATTAGTTCAGTTACATGAATGCTTATATATTTTAAAAGGACCTTACAGATGGAAAAAATTAAGCCAGTGAAGCTTAGTAACTTGCTCTAGGTTCCAGAGCCAGGACTGAATCCTTGTACTCTGACTGCAACACTGCACTATAACACACCACTTCACTTCCCTCCAGTGAAAGGAAGACACAGCCTCATTCTTATCTACCAGCACCCTTGATACCATTCCCTCATTTCTCCTTCCAGACCTTAGTGGAGCAATGATCTCCTCTCCTTTCATCATCTTCAATTCCTTCCTCACTATGGGCTTGTTCCCAGTCCTTTGGCTCTTCTACCTAATCTATGTAGACAGCCCCTTCATTCTCCTTCCCAGGCAAATGGGGAAAAGTTGTCTTACCCTGAGATGCTAACATTTCACCCCTCACTATCTCAAATCTTTGTAAGCTGCCTTCCAAACACCACAGCTCTACAGAAACTATTTTCTCAAAATGTCACTGATGTTCCCATCATCACTAATTGCAATGCCCTTTTTTCAGTCCTCTGCCTCAACTTCTCTATGGAACTTAATGCCAATAACCAACTTCTTCCTCTCTTGATTTCAGAGGCACCATAATCTCCTGATTCTCTTCTTCTCTCTCTTTTACTGCTTTTCCTTAACACTTAAAGTGAGTATTTCTCAGAGTTGTCCTTTGCCCTCTTCTCTCCACAATCTCTCCTTGAATAGTTCATTGACTCATGTCTTCAAGGTTCAACTCTGTAATGGTAATGGGAATTTGAAGATCTTCCTTGCCCCTTAATAGGCCTGAGAAAATTTGAAGATCTTCCCTCCCCCTTAATAGGTTGAATGTAATCACATGGAGCCTCTGGTGGTAGGACTTTGCTAAATGGGTACAGTAGGAAGGGGTGGAGCAGGAAATGAGTCAGAGCAGTTAGAACAGAGGAGGAGAGAGGACACAAGCAAGGAAAGAGCTAGCACTATGAATGTTTGTTTATGGGAAGGCCGATGCAGGGGAAGGCTTTGGGATGGTGTTGCTTCCTACAGTGATAAGGTATATTAACTTCTTCGTTGTGTTGCTATGATAGATTCAGTTTTCTGATTTGGGGTTTGGCTTTCTGGTGTCTGAATAATGTTTTGCTTCTATCTTCTATATGGAGAGTCTGTTATATGTTGCGATTCAGAACTATGCTGGCATATTCATAGTCGCCATTGGTGCTGTGAATACTGCCTTGGCAATATAACCTCTATGCAATGAGTTCCAAATCTATACTCAGATCTTTCTTCTGTATGCTAATACCATGTCAACAACTGTCTACTAGGTATTACTACCCAAACACTACACCTCGAACCTAATTTATCTTCCTCCCTATACCTATTGTTCCTTCTTTCTTAAAGATGTCTGTTGTTGGCTCCACCATTCTCCTAGTCTCCTATACTAGAATTGCTGTGGTTATCTTGATTCTTTATTTCTTTATCTCTAATATCAAATTAGTTAGCAAGTCCTGTTTATCATATCTCTATAATTTATCAATACTATTTAATTCTTTCTATTCACATTGCCCTCATTTGAAAACTCACAGTACAATATTGCTAGACTATTATAACCTACTAAAAGATCTTCATATCTATACTCTTCCTCAATCCATTTACTACCTCTGCTTTAACCCATCCTAATCTTTTTTTCAATGAGTCTTGTCATATTATGCCTTCTTACAAAAATTTTCAGTGGCTTCTCAATGTAAACTCCTCTGTCTGGTTAGCTGGGGCCCTACAAAACCTGGTTCATTTCCAGGAGCAGCTTCCTGATCATCAGAGCTGGAAAGAACCTTAGTTTAAGCTCCTAATTTTACTGACGTGGAAACTGATGCCCAGAAAGATTTCAGTTAGTTGTCTAAGGGCAATAGGTAGTGTCAGGGAGAGGATGAAAACCCAGATCATCAGACTCCAAATAGAGCAAGAGCACTTTTTCTGCTTTACAACACTGCTTTTCTTTGGATTGCTTTTTACCTCTTAATGATTTTCTGAATTCCTGTCCAGGCTTTAAGAACCTAAATGAAAAGCTCCTCATTCTCTGTGAACCTTTAGTCCCAACCCCTCCCCACTACACATACACACACACACACACACACACACACACACACACACACACACACACACGCACACATACAATCTCATCCCAAGTGACCAGCTACTTACTTTGTTTTATGCTTCCCTAATGGATTTACATTTAATTTTATCTTACATTATCTGTGTATGTATCACATACAACTCTTAAATTATTAGCTCTAATGAAGGCAGGAATCATGTCCAACAAAACATTTATCTCTCCCAGTATCTACTGTAAAGTGTTCTACACACAGTAGGTGCTGAATAATTTTTTATAAATTGTAAAATCATGGAATGTGAGAGACAGAAGGATCCTGGAAGATCATTTTACAGATGAGGAAACTGAGATCCAGAAAAAGCAACTGAATTGCTCAAAGACAGTCAGTTAGTATGGTTCTCAAAAATGTCTTCTCTTCAGGGAACACCTACCTAGACCAAGTTTGCTGTGGATTTGACTAATGTCTAATATGTTTTTTAACTGTTCAATTAACTGTGATGTTTACAATCTTCCCTGAATATTCTAATCCTCAGGAAATTTTCTTAATAAAAAAGAATGAGCTGCCTGTGTCTCTTATTTCCTGATTGAGTCTTCTCTCCTCCCCCCTGCCCAACTGTACCTTCCCAGACTTATTCATCCTAGTTTCCTTTAAGCACAATGTCTTTAAGTGAGAATGAGCTACTTCTAGTCCTTCCTTATCCTCCTGCAATCTCCAACCTCTCTACATTCATGCAGACTGTTCTCATTTCTGGAATATATGCCCTTGTCATCTTTACTAGTTTAAAGAAATCCTCTTCTTTCTTTAAGGAGCAGTTCACTTGCCTCCTCTTCAATGAAATCTTTCATTCCCTTTTCCCTCGCCCTTCCTCTGATCTCAACCAGTCAGAGGGTCCAGAAAGAACATGTGACTGGAAAAGAGCCCTTTCTTATCCCTGTTCCATATTTAACTGCCCAATTTCTCTCAGCCTCTACAATCTCCTTCCCAGCTAGATGCTAAATGTCTCCATACTAACAATGAACTCCCCACTCCACTCTGACCCTTGGGCACACTATCTCCTTCCCAACAAACATGGATCAAGGCCATGGCTACTCATACCACTTGTTTGAACGGGGAAGTACCAATTAGAATCCTTCGAATAGGATCATAGGATTTTAGGATTATAGATTTAGAGATTGGAGAGATCTAAGAGGCCATCAAGTCTAATTGCTTCATTTTACAGATGAGGAAACTGAGGTCCTCAGAGGTTACATGATATGCCCAAGCGCCACAGCAGGTCTAAGGCAGGAGTCAAACCAATCACTTCTAACAAGTCCAGCACTTGGATATGCTACATCACCCAGCCTACTACACCAGGCCTTACCATCTCTATGGTAATTTCATCTGAAGTCCACCTGGTCTCATCATATGTTCTGCTACTCTCCATAAGGAAGGCCAGATCTTTCTGCCTATCCAGCTGCTAAGCTCTCACCTAATTAGATGGTGAGCTACTTGAAAACAAATAGTATCTTGTTTTTCTATTTGTATCCTTGGGCTTAGTACAGTTTTCAGTACACTGTAAGCACCTAATAAAAGTTTTTTCATTTATTTATTTATTGAACTTTGATAGAGAAAATGATCGCTCTCCTCTTAAATTTCTTTACAAGACTTTGTCTGGATTTTTCCTTTACTCCTAATAAAATGCTTATCTGCATGTGTTTATATTACCTCTAAGCAGAACATCTATAGGTTGTGTGGTTTCTAATGCTGTTCAATTGTTTTCAGTCGTGTCCAATCCTTTGTGACCCCATTTATGGTTTTCTTGGCAAAGATACTGGAGTGGTTTGCCATTTCCTTCTCCAGTTCATTTTACAGATGAGGAAACTGAGGCAAACAAGGTTAAGTGACTTGCCTAGGGTCACATAGCTAGTAAGTGTCTAAAGCCAGATTTGAACTTAGGGAGGTGAGACTTCCTGATTCCAGGCCCACTGTTCTATCCTCAGTGCCTACTACCTTGTCCTGCACATATAAGCACTTAACAGAAAAGGATTTATAATCAGATGCTATCTGAGAGATCATTTAGTTCAACTCTTCATTTTTAAGATAAGAAAGTTGACAGCCAGAGAGTTTAAATGATTTTTATAAGGCAGTTTCAAGTAGTAGAGGAAGGGGTTTAAATGCAGTTCTATGACTCCAGATCACTCCAGTGCTCATTCTAATGCTGTCACTGCTGTCTCCTATAATAAATGCTCCATGAACCAAACTGACTTGCCCTTTGTTTTCCTTCCAACAACAGAACTTTTTTTCATGCATAGGGTTTCTAGAGATTAAATTTGATAATTCTTGTATATATTCCCCACTCTTTCCCCTATTTTTCTTATGTATTTAAGCATATAATAAATAAATGTTTTTGTATTCATTCATTCATATAAGGAACGGTTCTCTGAATGAGGAAGGGAAGAAAGATATAATAGGAAATCAAGACAACGTAAAAATAAAAAAGATACTTCAAATAAAAATGCCTTACTATTTAAAAAGAAAACAAGGACACCGTCATGTGTAATGTACATCTCAGGACCTATTCACGTGTATACTGAAATCATAGATTAAACTGTTTATCATAACATACTGAATTTACTTCCTGCTGTAAATATTTCAAGTTACGTGTTTACCACACCTGCTTCACTTAATTCATCTACATTATATTTTATTTGTCTAACAGATGGCCCTAACAAATCATATAGTCTAGGACAATCTTATAAATTATATGACAAATTTTCAAAATCTGAAATGCTTATTTAATTAAATTAAGGAATATATTTATTTCAGAACATAGTAGTATATAAGATAAAGGAGAAGTTTATTAAAAAACAACTTTAAAATAAGAGTTACTAAAGAGTAAAACTTGATAGCTGACAAAAAGATGGGAAAGAATAGGGACCTGATACATGAAAAAGATTCTAAACTATTTGCAGAATGACAACCCTAGGTAAACTATACCTTTGATCCATTTCATTCTTTTACTATATCAATTACTATGTTAGTTTAAACAGCTTACATGAAGTGTATTTCCACTTTCTTCTAAGATCCGACATACAGGTTTTGAAAGGCAGATAAAATGGTCAGGCTATCTTATCAAATAAAACACTTGGTCCACAGGGCAGAACCATTAACAGATTTATCACAAAATACATGAGTACAATCAATCCATCATCTAATCACACTTCTCTGATAAAGAAGGATAACACCCTCCACCACAGACTTTTTGACAGAAATTATTATATAATACTAAAAAAAATTTAAAACACTAAACATGTGGATAGGATTAAAGAGCTTTAAAATCTTAGATAATATAGAAAATGGCAGAAGCACAAAGGAAGCATGAGAGAAAAGTATAGAAAAAGTAATGTTTCAGATTTCAGGATAATTTAATGCATTGTCAGCACAAACTATATAAATAAAGCATAAGAGTTAAATGACCGTTCAACTCAGATTTAAGATGACTAAAAGTAAATTACATCATTCTACTGCTCTCTAGCCCTATTCCCCACCCTGTGTAATTGGTCAGACCAAAGTGTTCTTCCCTGTTCACCACTCCTGTGAGTGCTGTTTCATCCATTAGAATGTAAGCTCCTTAAAAACTATCTTTTTGTATTTGTATCTCCAGGACTGAGTATAGTATTTAAGCACATAATAAAATACCAAATAAATGTTTTCATATTCATTCATTCATATAAGGAATGGTTCTCTGAAGGAGGAAGGGAACAAAGATATAATAGGAAATAAAGACAATACAAAAAATAAAAAAGATACTTTGAATAAAAATGCCTTACTATTTAAAAAGAAAACAAGGACACCGTCATGTGTAATGTACATCTCAGGACCTATTCACGTGTATACTGAAATCATAGATTAAACTGTTTATCATAACGTACTGAATTTATCTCCTGCTGTAAATATTCTAAGTGACGTGTGTACCACACCTGCTTCACTTAATTCATTAAGAATGCCATTTGTCACAAAGCCAATGTAACATAGATTAAGAGGGAAGTGGGAAACTGGGAAAGAATATTGACAACCAATGTCTCTGATAAAGGCCTCATTTCCAAAATATACAGGGAATTACCAATGTCTCTGATAAAGGCCTCATTTCCAAAATTTACAGGGAATTAAGTCAAATTTACAAGAATACAAGTCATTCCCCAATTGATAAATGGTCAAAGGATATGAACAGGCAATTTTCTGAGGCAGAAATTAAAGATATCTTTAAGCATATGGAAAAATGCTCT
>CM053580.1:498966559-498982783 GCA_028627135.1 Pseudochirops cupreus | reverse complement strand
GGGGGAGGGACGGGGAGAAAATATGTAACTCAAAATCTTGTGGAAATGAATGATGCAAACTATAATAAAATTTAAAAAAATTGTCCATTTTATCTTCTGCTATCCTCTCTATCTTCTGTTTGGTCATGAACTATATGCCCTGATCCATAGACTGAAAGTTAAGTTATTCCGCAAGTCAGGAAAACCTGAGTATGATTCCAGTCTCTACATATATGACCTTGGGCAAGTCATTTTACCTCTATTTCCCTGAGTTTCCCCAACTATAAAATAAAGATAGTAATAGTACCTAACTCACAAGGTTGTTGTGGGGATCAAATGAGAGATATGCAAAGTGCTTAGCATAATGTCTGGCACACAGCGGATATTTAACAAATGTTTAACTCCTTACTTTCCCTTAAATTCACTGCCTTCTATAAGAGACCTTAAAATGTTTTATAGCTTTAAAAACTTAAAATGAAATGTCCTATTTCTGCTGAAATTATTTGTTTTACCTAATTTAACATCCAAATCACAACATTTTGATACATCTTCAATGCTACATAATGAAACCATATTTTTATCACATTGGAGAGCAAACTTACCTTTTTACTAACTGTCCATTTTTCCAAGTTTCATCTTGGTGACAGCCCATGTTTTCAATGGGGTTTAAAATCAGCTACCTGGATATTGAAGAATGTTTATCTCTCTCCATCTCTACAACAAATTCCTTAAACTCTGGTAACAAGGATAAGCTGTAAGGCCATGAGAGTATTTGGGAATTTCTGTAAATCTGGAACAATTTTGCTTCTCAGTAAATCTGTCTATTTCTCAGAGTTCATATTCCCACAGTGGAGAAAACAATTCTAAGCTAAATGGAAACAAAAACTCTCCCAAGTATTTTTCTGGGTGGATATTTTACAAACGATCAATCTTTATGCGCAAAATAAGCCTTTTCCAGACAATTTTGACAAATCCTTCAATGAAAAAGTAAGCTTCTTTTTAAGAAAATACCTTTTTTAAATCTTCAATACTCCAGGATTTACATTTTTGTGTGTCTATGACAAATTCTCTTCATGTCAACAGCTGTTTTGTTTTGTTTTAAAACTGTCATCTCGGGGCAGCTAGGTGGTGCAGTGAATAGAGCACCAGCCCTGGGGTCAGGAGGACCTGAGTTCAAATCCGACCTCAGACACTTAATACTTGCTAGCTTGTGTGATCTTGGGCAAGTCACTTAACTCCAACTGCCCTGCCTTCCCCCCTTCAAAAAGAAAAAGTCATCTCATTGTTTCTTCCATCCTCAAAAAACCTGTGCCACACTGTACTAGTGGCAATGATGACCACTCCCCACCTTACCACTCTCTCTGAAGATCTTTCTTTTCTGAGTATTAATTAGGCTGCTTCATTTTCAACTGCTTTCCTTTGCAATTTGATACAACAACGCTGTTGTACACCAAATGGGCTTGAACAGTCTTTGAAAACCTTAACTTCTGCATACCAAAAATTGCTGTAATATCTCTAAAAGTCACTGAAGGATACTCTATAAGAGTTACAGCTTTTTGCTTTTCATGGCATCAGAATTTTATTTCTGTTATCTTAAAAGACTGTTTATTTTTATGTGCATTTAATCTGTCCCTCCCACTGGCCCCCCTCTATTTAAACAAGGAAAGAAAAAACATCATAAACATTCATAGCCCAGAAAAACAAAGTCCCGTAATTCCCAAGCCCAAAAATTTACATCACTCTCTGCATCTTAAATCAATCACTTATCTGGCAAGGAATACGTGGCATATTTCATCTTTTGTCCTCTGGGCTCATGAGTTATCACTGCATTGACCAGAAACCTAAAATCTTTAAAATGTTGGGGGGTTTTTCCCTACAAAGGTATCTTATAACTTGCTTACTTAGTTCTGCTCACTTTGTTCCTCATAAGTTCATGGAGGACTTTCTAGTTTCCTCTGCAATTGTCCATTTCAACATTTTTCATGGAAGATGATATTTCTTTACGTTCACGTACCATAATCGTTTAGCCATTACCCAATATGACAAGCTCCAGTTTCTGGCTTCTATGAAAAGAGGTGCTATAGATAATTTTGTACATATATATACTTTCCCTCTTTCTTTGGTCACTTTGGGGCATAGACCAAGTAATAATATAGTTGGGTAAAAAGTCATTCAGTGAGGAAAAGGGAAATTTATTTAAGGAAATTCAGGTAGATTAAAAGGAAACTCATGCACTAACTCAAACGTTAATAAAGACACAGAATAAGGTTAGACCAAAGGGTAGGCAACTGAGGAGAACCAAAATCCAGAAAGTCCAGTCTGGTAAGAATAATGTTAATAATATTAAAGCTCAGAATTCTGTGGGTTTGCTCAGGAACACTACATGCCTTAAAAAGAGTTTTTAAGTTAAAATAGGGTAAAAAACTGGAACAAAGAGGAAAGGTTGTGCTCAGGAGTCAAGGTCATATTGACTAACAGCAATGAGTAGGAAGGATTACTCCATTCTTGTTTTTGCTTCTTCTGCTGAGCAAAATGACATGTGGCCTGTAAAGGATGGGACAAAATAACTAAAAGGGGGCTGAAACACAAGGCAAGTAAAGAGGAAATAAGAGAGTACCTAGATGGCACTGAGGGAGTCAAGTCACCAAGTCCAGACAACATATAACTGAAGATACAGAAATGATGGGTCCATGTGACTACTGAGCCATTGTGAATAACCCTTACAGGGGCACAGGGAAAGGCAGAGAACCATTGGATGACACATCAACATGGACAGAGTTGGCCTTAGAGCTAAGAAGACCACGGTCCAAGTCCCCACACAAACATGTACTTAGTGTAACCTTGAGAAGATCAAGTATCTTGCTCTAGTCAATTTTCTCAAATCATAAGCTATGAGGGTTGCAGTTATAAATTAACAAAGTAACTTTTCTCACTGGGACTTCAATTCACTTAAGAAATTACAGTTTTAGATTAAATTATATTAAAAAAAAGAATGAAGCACTTCTCTATCAACAAAGATATATTTCATAAAATACTTCACTAAAATCTAAGTAAACTCTATGGCATTTCTCTAATCTACCTGTGGGTAACATCAAAAAAAAAAAAAGGAATTGAGAGTGTTTTGGTATGATTAACTTTTGATGAAGTCATTCCTTTTCTTGATCTTTGAAAACCATCCCTTTGATCGTACATCTAAAAGTCTGCCAGAATAGAAGACAGTTTGACTTTTAGGCCAAGTTCAGCAAACAATGCTTTGTAGATCCCACTTTCTTTTCTCTCTCTCTCTCTCTCTCTCTCTCTCTCTCTCTCTCTCTCTCTTTCTTTCTCTCTCTCCCCTCCATCTCCCTCTCTCTCTCCTTCCCTCTCTCTCTGTCCCTCCTTGCCCCCTCTCCTTCCCTTCTCTCTCAATCTCCTTTCCTGCCCTTTCTCCTTCCATCTCTCTCCCCTCTTCCCCTTTACCTCATTATGTGATAGAGGGAATTTAGTTATGTATCAAATAAACTAAATGCTCCTAACAGTCCCTTTTAATTCCTCCCTTAAACTCCTAGCTCCTGATTCCTCCCAAAGTGTCCATATAAAAAGGACTGAGAAACCCAGTGAACTCTTCAAGCTTCACTCTTTGGAATCTACTCCACTATCATGCTCAGTTGTCTCTGTCACTTTGACTGAAGAACTGGAGGGCAAAGCAAAAACCCCCTTCCAAAGGCTTCATAAAGAAGGCTCAGATATCCAATGAGCTCTTCATTTCTCATTAGCTGCACTTTTTGGATTCAATTTCACCACTCTCATGTTCTCACACCAGGTACCTTCTTCTCTCCCCAGCCCCCTTTAAGCTTCTGTTTATACACTATTTCTCCCATTAGATTGTAAGCTCTTTGAGGACTGGTTTTTCCTTTTCTTATTTGTATCCCCAATTCTTAGCATACTGCCTGGCACAAAGAACGTGATTAATGTATGTTTATTGTATTATTCTATTGTGATTAAGATTCTTTGATTCTATAAACTGGAACTGTAATCATTATGTACTGATCTATGTGGAATTCATGGTTTCTTACAGTGAAGGTTACAAGACCCATTAAGTAAGTTTTTGTTTCTAATATTTATAAAAATAAAAATATGTAGCCATTTAATAGAATTTTAATGTTTCCATAAGATTGGCATCACAAATAAAAATTGAATTTAGTGATATAAGCTTAAATACTTAAAATATTTACAGTTCTTTATACAAAGGCAACAAAAAAAGTTCCTAATAATATAATACTAAAGGAAAAGTCAACACTAAATTGTAATGCCAAGATCTCTTTTCTTAACTACAATTCAGAGTATGCAGACACATCTAACAATCAGAGTAAGTCAAAGAGAGCCTATCACATAACAGACAAGGGGTGATGTATCAAACCATAAAATGCACTCATTTCACTGCTTGGGAAATTAAGAAACTGCCTTAGAAAGGAATGGCTTGCTTAATACCATTTCTTACAGTGTTTTGTTAGCAATGTTTATATGTCACATACAATGACAATTTCACCATTTTCTTTTTTAAAAATCAATAACTGTCGTTAGTGAAGTATTTGGGGGGAAAATGTCACTAAAAACTACCTTGAATAGAAAAAAGAGTTTCAATGAACCATGACAAAATCTAAACATTTTTACATGTTTATGGAATAAATATTTTTGTTAACTTACATTTTAAAGATATAGCTTATATTACTTCAGCTACTAGATAAACTTTTATAAGGCTTAATATATGAAATATTTTCAGGTGCCCATTCATTAAAAAAAAATACTGCAATCTTATTCATTTTGTATTCAACATAGTACTGAATAGGATGTTGCTATGTTCCCACCCTAACTGCCATATATATTGTTACTGTGACAGCTGGAGTCAACAAAATTAACTCTGGATTCTAGAAAAATGAAAAGGTCAGCCTTTTGCTTTTTTAAACTGTTCCACGAATTCTTCATGTTTTATCTCTGTTTGTAGCAAATGTCTAGGAGTTAAAAATGCAGAAAGAGTAACCAAGTTGATTCTAAGTAGTATATTTAAGAAGATCTGATAAAGAACAAATATGTAGAGCTTGGGTTTTGGGGGGAAGTTGTTTCTTTACTTATATTTTGGAATTTGAGAGGAATCTATTAGAAGTAATTATAGTTTGAACAGGTTTAGACAAAATAACCTGCAATAGAAAATCAAACAAAATTAAATACAAATTTACTATGTCGGTTAACTTCGGCTTGCCTAATTCAGAAATATTTTCAAATTTCTGTCATTTGAGATTTTCTTAACAAGAGGAAATTATAAAGTAGGTTAATACCAATATTAAAACATACCTGATTTAGGGTAGTTTCAACGGCCGTTATATACTGACTCAGATCTCGATCCATTTCAACATATTCAGACATCAAATTTTCCATATTATAATCATCACCTGTATCAGCTGCAAGATAAAATACAGTAGCAATTTTTTTCTTCTCTCCAAAAAGATACAACCAGAAGTATACCAATATATTCTATGATTTTATGTTATCAAATTTTTTAATCTTTTATTTTTTCCAATTACATGTAAAACAATTTTTAAATTTTTTTTTAAATTTTCGAGTTCCAAAATCTCTCCCATCCTCCCTGCTCTCTTCTCTCATTCAGAAGGGAAGTAATCTAATGTAGGTTATATATGTGCAGGCATGCAAAACATTTCTTTATTAATCATGCTGTGAAAGAAAACACACTACCACACTATCCACCGCCCCCCCCCCCCCCCAATACAACAAGAAAAATAAAGTATGCTTCAATTTGCACTCAGACTCCAACCGTTCTTTGTCTGGAGACGAATAACATTTTTCATCATGAGTTCTTCAGAACTTTCTTGGATCACTGTATTACTAAGAATAGCTAAGTCATTCACAGCTGATCACCATACAATATTGCTGTTACTGTGTACAATTTCTCCTGGCTCTGCTCACTTCACTTTGCATTAGTTCATGTAAGTCTTTCCAAGTTTTTCTGGAAGCATTCTGCTGGTCATTTCTTATAGAACAACAGTATTTTATCACAACCATATATACCAAAACTTGTTCAGCCATTCCCCAACTGATGGCCACACCCTCAATTTCCAAATCTTTGCCACCATAAAAAGAGCTGCTATAAATATTTTTATACATACAGGTTCTTTTCCTTTTTAAAAAATCTCTTTGGAATATGGACCTAGTAGTGGTATCGCTGAATCAAAGGGTATACGTAGTTATAGGCATGGTTTCAAATTGCTCTCCAGAACGGCTAAATTAGTTCACAACTCTAGCAACAGTACACTGGTGTCTCAATTTTCCCATATCTCCTCCAATATTTGTCATTTTCCTGTTCTGTCATTTAAGGAATCTAACAGATGTGAGGTAGTGCCTCAGAGCTGTTTTAATTTATATTTCTCTAATCAATGGTCATTTAGAGCATTTTTTCATTGACTATAGACAGATTTGCTTTCTTCATCTGAAAACTGCCTGTTCATATCCTATGACCATTTCTCAATTGAAGAATGACTTGTATTCTTATAAATTTGACTCAGTTCTCTATACATTTGGAAAGGAGGCCTTTATCAGAAAAATTTACTGTAAAAACATCCCCTCCTCCCCCAGTTTTCTACTTTCCTTCTAATCTTGGCTGCATTAGTTTTATTTGCAGAAAATCTTTTTAATTTAATGCAATTAAAATTGTCCATTTTATATCCCAAAATGCTCTCTATCTCATTTGGTCATAAATTCTTCCCTTATTCATAGAGCTGACAGGTAAACTATTCCATGCTCCCCTAATTTGCTTATGGGATCACCTTTTATGTGTAAATCATGTACTCATTTTGACCATATTTTGGTATATGGTCTGTACCTAGTTTCTATCAAACTGTATTCCAGATTTCCCAGCAGTTTTTGTCAAATAGTGAGTTTCTGTCCAAAAGATTTGGATCTTTAGACTTATCAAATACTAGATTAGCACAGGTATTTACTACTGTGTATTGTATACCTAATCTATTTCACTGATTCGTCACTCTATTTCCTAGTCAGTACCGGATTGTTTTAATGATTACTGCTTTGGAGAACAATTTGAGATCTGATACAGCTAAGTCACTTCCACCACATTTTTTTCATTAATTCCTTTGATATTCTTGACTTTTCGTTCTTTCAGATGAATTTTTTCTAGAACTACAATTTTTTTGGTAGTTTGATTGGTACGGCACAGAATAAGTAAATTAATTTAAATAGAATTCTCATATCTATTACACTGGCTTAGCCTACTCACAAGTAATTAATATTATTCCAATTGTTTAGATCTGACTTTATTTGTGTGAAAAGTTATTTTGTTATTTTTTCATTGTGTGTAATTTCATCTTCACTGGTAGTGCATTCAGCCTTTTAATTTTTAATATTGATCATCTGGGTTTTTTTATTTTAATCAAACTGACCAATGGTTACCTATTTTATTGGTTTTTTCCCCCATAAAACCAGCTCCTAGTTTTATTTATTAGTTCAATGATTTTCTTTCAATTTTACTCATCTCTTCTTTAATTTTCAGGATTTCCAATTTGATTTTTAATCAAACTGGATTTTTAATTTGTTCTTTTTCTAGCTTTTTTTTAGTTGCATGCCCAACTCATCGATCTGCTCATTTTTTATTCTACTGATGTAAGCATTTAGAGATATAAATTTTCATCTAAGAACTGCTTTAGCTGCATCCCATAAATTTTAGTTGTCTTATTGTTGTTATTCTCTTTAATGAAATTATTGCTTCTATGATTTCTTCTTTGACCCATTTGTTCAGTAGGATTAGATTATTTAGTTTCCAATTAATTTTTAATCTGTTTCCACAGCCCTTTATTAAAGGTAATTTTATTGCATTATGATCTGAAAATGATGCATTTAATATTTCCCCTTTTCTGCATTTGGTTGTAAGGTTTTTATGCCCTATACATGGTCAGTTTTGTTGTAGCGGCCACATACTGAGAAAAAGGTATATTCCTTTCTATCATCATTCAATTTTCTTCATAAGTTTATCATAACTAAGTTTTCTAAAATTCTCTTCATCTCTTTTAACTTCTTTCTTGTTTAGTTTTTGGTTAGATTTATCTAGTTTTGAGAGGAGAAAGATGAGGTACCCTGTTACCATGGTTTTACTATCTCCTCCTATAACTCATTTAACTTCAAGAATTTGGATGCTATACAATTTGGTACATATACATGTTTAGTACTGATATTACTTCATTGTCTATGGTAACTTTTAGAAATGTATAGTTTTCCTGCTTATGTCTTTTAATTAGATCTATTTTTGCTTTTACTTTGTCTGAGATCATGACTGTTACCACTGCTTTTCTGTTTTGTTTTTTTACTTCAGCTGAAGCATGAGATTCTGTTCTAAATCCTTACCTTTACTCCATGTGTGTTTCTCCATTTTAAGTGTTTCTTGTAAACAGGATTGTTTTTTTTTTTTAATACACTCTGCTATTCATTTCTATTTTATGGGTTAGTTCATCTCATTCACATTCAGTTATGATTTCTAACTGTGCATTTCTCTCCATCCTACTTTTCCCCTGTTTATCCTTCTCTCTCTCTCTCTGTCTCTGTCTCTCTCTCTCTCTGTCTCTCTCTCCCTCTCTCTCTCTTTCTCTCTCTTCCTCTCTCCTTTCACCCTGTCTCCCCTCAAAAGTGTTTTGCTTCCGACCACCACCGCCCCCAATTCACCCTCCCTTCTATCAGCTCCCTCTTTCTTATCTTCCTCCCCTTACTCCCCTGAGGGTTAATATAGATTTTTCCTTTTTTTCCCAAACTTTATTTTTAGTAATATTTTATTTTTCCCAATTACATGTAAAGATAATTTTTAACATTTTTAAAACACTGAATTCCAAGTTCTCTCCTTCCCTCAATCCTCCCTGGGATGGTTTGATATAGGTTATACACATGCAATCATGCAAAACATTTTCATGTTATGAAAAAAGACATAGGCAAAAAAAAAACTGCAAGAAAAAAATAAAGTGAAAAATAGTATGCTTAGATCTGCATTCAGATTCCATCAGTTCTTTCTTTGAATGTGGCTAGCATTTTCCATAATGAATCTTCTGGAAATGTCTTGGATCACTATATTGCTGAGATTAGCTAAGTCATTCACAGTTGATTATTGTTACAATACTGCTATTATTCTGTACAATGTTCCTCTGGTTCTACTCACTCCATTTTGCATAAGTTCATTTAAGTCTTTCCAGGTTTTTCTGGAATCATTCTGCTCATCATTTCTTATAGTATAATAATATTCCATTATAATCATATACCACTTCTTCAGCCATTCCCCAACTGATGGGTATCCCCTAAATTTCCAATTCTTTGCCATCACAAAAATAGCTGCTATAAATATTTCTGTACAAATAGGTCTTTTTCTCTTTTCTTTGATCTCTCTGGGATACAGACCTACTAGTACACTTGGTCAGAAGGTTTTATAGTTTTGTAAGTGCTTTGAGCATAGTTTCAAATTGCTCTTCAGTATGGTTGGATCAGTTTAAAACTCCACTAACAATGCATTAGTGTTCCAATTTTCTTTAAGATAGATTTCTATATCCAACTAAATATGTATGTTATTTCCTCTTTTAGCTAATTCCAAAGAGTGTCCATCTCCACATGGTCTCCTCCAAATATACACTATGATAAAAAATAATGATGGTGAACTTTTTTATTATATGCAATCACACATCTCCATTATATTACTCATACTGTTCCCAATGCCTGGAATGGCCTTGTTTTCCCCCTCTTTACCTGTTAAATTCAAACCTAATTCAAATGGCAGCTCCTAAGGCAGAAACAGGAGGTAGCAAGTGTCAGGTCCTGATGGAGATAGCCAAGGACCCTGAAAACACAAGAGCACTGGGAATAAGCAGTATCCCCTCAAACCACTAGACTGCCTACAGTCCAAGCCCCACAACTGAGGACAGCAATCATTGTGAAGGGTTTGCCTTTATTATCACCACAGCAACAACTGCTACCAACTGGCAGATGAGCACAGGAACACTGGGAGTGACAGCACACCCCAGACCACCTGTCCTGCTTCCAACCCGGCATCCACACCTATCATCTGGGGCAAATCCTGTGGAGAACATGGCAGTTATCCCCACCAACTGCTAATAAACTGCTATTCACAGTACAGATGTACCAGCTCAGTCAGTGGGACGCCCTGAAAAAGCACAGAAGGTAACATGCCACACATCTCCCCTAAGACTTTGATGCAGACAGCCTAGGATCCTGGTCCCAAGGGCCTTGGGAAAAGCAATGTTCCAGCTCAATGCCCCCAGTCATAATCTGGGAAGCACCTTTTGTGGAGATGAAGCCTAGTAAATGCTCCTTAAAGTGCCTCAGTAACATACACTAAAGACCCAGAAAAGAAAATTTTTATCACCAAAGTCCTAGGCCCTTGTCAAATGGTTTATAACAGAAAATGCTATGATTTTATCAGTGAAAATGACAGTAAAGACAAGGCATAACTATTTGCTTTGCTACTGCACCCTAAGGACAATTGGGACCTTTCCACCTGACTTGCAGCTGAAACCTTCCATCCGTGTTATCTCCCCCATTAGAATGTGAGCTCCCTGAGAGATCAACCAACTTTTCTATTTGTATTCCAGCTCTTACCATGGTGCTTTGCATATAGAAAATGTTTAATTAAATTCTTCATTCATTCCTGTAGGAAACCAAAGTAGAGCAGTGGAAATAGCCCTGAATTTGAATTCAGAAAACTAGGATTCATATTTTGCCTGTGTTACTTATTACCAGTGGGACCTTGAAAAAATCATGTAGCTTCAGGCTCTCAGTTTTCTCATTTGTAAAATGAGAGGGCTGGACTAGATCATCTCTAAGGCCCCATTCAATTCTAAATATATGATTCTTCCCTTATATGCTTGGTTGGTAACACTCCCTCAGACCATATAAGTACTTTGCTTTATAATCCTCTAAAATGCTACTCATGCAATATTGTGAAATGTAACTAGCTATCAGTGCTAGTTCATAGATCTTATCTTGCTACTACTAGACTATAAACTCCTTTCAGTTAAGGACTGAATCTGTTTGAAACTTTGACTCTCCTACAGTTCCTACCAAAGTTGGGCGTGTTCTTCTATTGTTATATTAAAAGATTCAGATGCTTTAAAATCTAAATTATTTTAAGGCAAACATCTGCCCCTGTCCAACAGAGACAGGCAACACAAAGGAAAAAGTAAATTAGAATGGCAGAAAAATAATAGCAAAAAGAAGCTCATAATGATGTTTTAAAATGTACAGTCAAAAATTATATTAAAAGGAAGTACTGATGACTTGTTTAAATTTACATTCATACATGTACACACTTAGATGTTATGTTTTCACAGGTTCTAGGGAAGTTATAGTAGAGGGAGAATCCAGAAGTCATTTGTAGCTCATTTTTAAGCATTTTATCCCCAGTATATTTAGAATCCTGATTTTTCTTTCCTTAAAGTATTCTTTAATTTTCATTTCCTGAACATGTAACAACCTATAGTACAGCACAAGAGCCTGAAACCATAAATAACCGGAAACAACTGGACCAAGATTAACATATACCATAGGAAATTTAAACATTGATAATTAAGAATCTGTAATATGGATAGAAAGTTTACAAATAATTGACAATACAGAAGAAAATATAAGTGATGCCTTTGAAAGAATCACAAAATTTGAAAATTAAAAGGGACCTCAGCAGCCATCTAGTCCAACCCATACACCAAAGGCATTCCTACCAAAACATACCTGGTAGCAAGTGACTGTCCTACCTCTACTTGAAGATATCTAAGGAGAGGAAACCAACAACCTCACCAGGCATTCCATTTCACTTTTGTGCAATTTAAGTTGTTAGAAGCTTTCCTTAACAGTGAGCCTAAATCTGCCTCTGCAACTTGCACCCACTGCTCCTATATTTGCTCTCTTGGGTAGTCCTTTCACTATGTGGCAGCTCTTCAAATGAAGCCAGACAGCTATCATACTCTCCCCCCTTACCCCAACTCCCCAGTCTTCTTTTTTCCAGGTTTACACATAGCGAGTTCCGTCAACCAATACTCATACGACCTGGCCCAAGGCCCTTCTTCACCATCCTGCTTGCCCTCCTCTGGAACACTCTCTTAACTCATTAATTTCCTTCTTAATTATGGTGATCAGAACTGAGCACAGTACTACTCCCAATGAGGTCTAAAAAAAGGCAGAAAACCGTGGGACTATCACTTCTCTTTTCCTAGGAGCTATGCCTTTCTTAAGGCAGCACAAAATCACATTCATGTTTTTGGTTGCCACATCACAATGGCTGATGCATACTTAACTCGTAGGCCACTAAAATCCCCAAATTTTTTTCCAGAACTTCTGCCTCTCCCACCTTAAACTTGTGAAGTTTTTTGTTTTCTTAACCCAAGGCATGACTCTACATTTATCCCTACTAAATTTCCCTTTTGGATTCAACCCAATGCTCTAACCTGTCAAGAGCCTTTTGAATCCTGATTATCATCTACAGTGTTCACTCTCCCTCCCAGGTTTATGTCATCTGTCAATCCAATGAGCATATTATCTATGCCTTTATCCAGGTCACTGACAAAAATACTGAGTACAATGCCAAGCACAGATCCCTAGAGTACTCCACTAGAGACCTCCAATCGCAAATGACATTGAATCACCAACAACTACTTTTTGAGTCCGGCAATTAAACTGATTCCATATCCATTTTACTATTCCATATCCATCCAATAATGATGGATATTCCTTATCCCTCAGTATTATTATCTATTCTATATCTCTTCAGCTTCCCCAAAAGAATATGTTATGCTTTACTAAAAGCTTTGCTAAAAATCTAGGCAAACCATATCCAAAGCATCCCTTTAATCTACTAGATTAGTAATTCTCTCAAAAAAAGGAAAAAGGAAAAAAATTTGGCATGAGCTGTTGTTGATGAAGCCTTAATTTTGTAATCACTGCTTCCCTTTCTAGATGTTTCTCAACTTTCTCTTTAATGATCCATTACAGAATTTCCCAGGAAACAAAATCAAGTTCACTGACCTATGGTTTGTACTTTCTCTTTCTTTTTTTGAAAACTGGGATAGCAGTCCTTTTCTATCCAGTCTTGTGTGGTGCCTCTCCCATTTTCCATGATCTCTCAAATAACACTGACAGTGGTCTAATAATCCTATCTGCCAGTTGTCTCTGGACCCAAAGATATAATTCACCTGGACCAGATAGCTCTAATTTATAAAAGAAAATCAGGCATTCTCTTATTATGTCTTATTATCTTGGGTATCAAGTCTTGTTAGTCATTTCTGTTTTCTCATTTCCAGAGTAAAAGTGACTCTTCTTTTCAGAGAAAAAAGAAACAAAGTAAGGATGGAGCAGCTCTGCCCTTTCTCTTGCTGGTCACCCTCATCCAATACACTCCAACAAAGGTCCCTATCCCCTCTCTGATCCTACTTTTTCTCCCAACATTCCTTAAAATACATGCACAATTTTTGTCAACTCTAGTTTTCCTTACCAGATGTCACTCTTTCTGAGCTTTAGTATACTTCACAGACTTTTTATAGTACTGCCACTGTTAGTGACTTCCCTCTGAAATCACTGTTTGCATATTGTCTTTTGCCATAATGATGTGAGCTCCTCAAGGGCAGAAACCAGATTTTGGTCTTTCTTTTTATCTCCAACTTTTAGTAAAGTGCCTGGCACATGCTAAATATTTCATAAATGCTTGTTAACACTGAGGAGTAATAAGCATTTTCTGCTAACTGCGCTTGTTTCTATCTTCTGTACATTTCTTTTTTAAAGCTAGTCTTTCTTTTCTAACATCCTGGGAAAGACTGCTGACAACAGGAATGCTAAAACAGCAAAATGTCTGGAAGGCCTCTGGTTTATGGCTATTTTGAACTGCTATAGGTGTCATCTCAGAAATAACAGGGATTACACAACTCAGGATATCCAAAGTAGTTTATACCTGTGAAGAGACGGAATTCTATTTAGGTAAAAGGTGTGCCTATATATGCAAATCAGAGCAGAACAACAAGAGAGATTCCAGAGGCAAATCCAAAATGACCATATAAATCTACAGAAAAGTTATTCTCATTTCATGAAAATAGTAGCACAATTTAGGCAAGTTCCTGCCAAGGCCAACAGACTAAGAATTTGTATGATAACATCCCTCTCAAGCGCTTAGAATATTACAGAGAGTAAGCTAAAACCTAAATCTATTCTTTCTTCTTCCCCTCCGCGACTATGTAAAATTGAAGGTATGGCGTACCTAGAAATTTTTAAAAGAAAAACTTTAAGAACTTGAGGAGAGGGCAGGCTCACTTTCCAAAAGGATTTATATTTTTAATAACCACCTGGTTTATAACATGACCTATATTTTAAGAATTTCAAAGGCATCTTATTAACTTACAAAAGGGTGGTGATATTTATACACTTTAGGCAATCTTTCAGTGCCTTGAACATGCTGGTCTTAACCTGCTTTCCAACTTGACCTACACTACTCTACTAACTCCTAACTCCATACTTAGCCAAATCGTTCTTTCCTCCTTCTATACTTCACTTCTGAAAGCCTTCTCCACCTATCCAAAGCCAATCCATGAGTCAAAATCAAGTTAATCTGAAAGTCTAACTTCTGTGATTTTAAATCACATTCTGTGGAGCCTTAGTACAGTGGTGATCCCTACAATTACCTGACACCTTTGAGGTTTTCCTAATTCCAAGACCAAAATTATTTTCATAATCATACAAAGAACTTTTAAGATTCTAATATGGGAAATATCAATAGATATAATCCACATAAACAAAGGAGTCCTGACACCAAAAGGTTTGAGAACTACTGCCTTAGTGGAGAGTGCTAGATGCTTCTCAGGAATACCTGACTTAAAATGCTCCTTAGATACTTATTGGCTATGTGACCCTGACCCAGACACTTATAACCTCTCTGAGCATCACTTTCCTCATCCACAAAAAGGAAATAATAATAATAATGACTTCACAATATATTACATATATTACAATAATATATGTAAAGTGTTTTATAAACTTTAAAACACTATAAGTCATAACAATACATAATTATATAAGTAATTTAATGTAATATAATGTAATTTAAATTAAGAAAGAGCTAGGTGGCTAAGTAGAGAAAGTGCCAGCCCTGGAGTCAGGAAGACTCATCTTCCTGAGTAAATCCAGCCTCAGACACTTACTAACTGTGTGACCCTGGGCAAGTCACTTAACCTGGTTTACTTCTGTTGCCTCATCTGTAAAACAATCTGGAGGAGGAAATGACAAACTATCCAGAATCTATGCCCCCCCCAAAAAAAAACCCCAAGTGGGACCCTGAAGAGTTGTACATGACTGAAACAACTGAACAAACACATAAATTTAGAGTAATTCTGAATTTCTTTCATGTTTTTTGTCTATACCACTCATTTAGAATTTTTCACAAACTGACGTGTTGTTTTTTACAAATAAGTCATTCCTTTCTCCCCAACTAAATTATGATGCAGGGACTTTGTCATATTTGTTTATTACCACAGAGCACAGATCAAGGCCTTATGTGTAACAAACACACAGTAAATATGTAATGACTGACTGATTGTTGTAACTCTTCTCTCTTCAACAAATAATCATTTAACAAGTAGGAAAACTAATTTTTCTGAGAGTAGAACTTGACCTAATCCCAAATGATGATGAGGATAGTAATAACAACTAGCATTTACATGGCACCTATTACATGCTAGGCACTGGGCTAAACATCTCATTCAATCCTCACAAGACAGCGTCAACAGACAGTTACAACTCCATGAATCTAACATGAAAACTAGGTTTATTTGCTGTTGTTGTTCATCCTTCATTCTCAAAGAAGTTTATTACAAGAGAAATGAACAAGCATGTGGAATCCATGGAGTTCACAATCCATAAAGAAGTTTGCATTTTTAAAACAGGAGGACAAGAAAGGAGGAGATACCAAGAAGGGGCATGGTGCAGGGAGGGGAGAAGGTGCAGTAAAGGTGGGAAAAGGACAAAACCCATCCTGAAGGAGAGGAACAAGGTAATGGCAAAAGCAGCATTCTTGCAAATCAAAACAACTTTGAGGTACCACATCTCACCAGTCAGATTGGCTAAGATGACAAAACAGGAAAATGACAAATGCTGGAGAGGATGTGGAAAAATTGGAACACTAATGCATTGTTGGTGGAGTTGTGAATTGATACAACC
>CM053580.1:498895418-498966059 GCA_028627135.1 Pseudochirops cupreus | reverse complement strand
GGGGAGAAAATCTGAAACTCAAGTGATTGTGGAACTGAATCTTGTAAATTAAAAGTAAATGAGTAAATAAAAAAAATTAAAAAAAAAAAAGCAGCATTCTTTTTCTTGGAAACTGCTAGACTATGAAGTTAGTCTGCTTATCCCCACTGGGTCCCAGAAGCATAAGCCCAGTGCAGACGTGGTGCCTGTCCTGACTCCCAAAGACACACAGGACCTCCAGCTTGTAATGCAAACGATACATTATGTCAGCTCAGGATGGGGGGCTTCCTTCTTGACACATTTAAGGTCTGCCTCCTACATGCCCTGGGTCCAGTGTTTCTGGAAAATATGGCAACTCAAAAAGACAAGTTCAGGGGACCCTTTAACAGTCCTAAACAGTAGGTACCATTATTATCCCCATTTTACAGCTGAGAAAACTGAAACAAATAGAGGTTGGAATTGCCCAGGATTGCACAGCTGACAAAACACTGGAGGCTACATATGAACTCAGGTCTTCTTGACTCCAACGCCCAGTGCTCAAATCTACTGCACTACCTTGCTGAAGAATATGTATATAAAACAAATATTTTTGTTTCAAATTTTATTTTATTTTTTTAAAGTTTAATAGTATTTTATTTTTTCCCCAGTCACATGTCAACAAAATATATAGCACTGATTTTTACAAGATTTTCTCCCTCCCTCCCTCCCTTCTGAAAATGATAGGCAGTTTAATACAGTTTATATATGTGCTATTGTAACGGTAATGGGAATTTGAATATCTTCTCTAACCCTTAATAGGCCTAGGGGAATTTGAAGACCTTCCCTGCTTTGAAGATATACCCTACTCCTAATAGGCTGAATATAATCACATGGAACCTGTGATGGGAGGAGTTTGCTGAAGGGTGGAGCAGAGCTGATAGGAAGCTGGGAGTCAGAGCAGATAGACAGTGGGAGGAGAGGACACACCCAAGGGAGACAGGCTTATGAATAAATGTCAGTTTGTGGGAAGGCTAAAGGATGCTGTGGCAGCCTGTGCCGTTATGGCTTATTAACTTCTTTGCTGCTATGATGGAATCAGTTAACTGGTTTTGAGATTCAGTTTTCTGGTGTCTGGATAATGTTTTGCTTCTGTCATCTATATTGCTTCTGTTATATTTTGCAATTGAATACTATGCCAGTATATTTACAGTGGCCAGCACTGTGAATATTGTGTTCGTGCTTACAGCTATCATGTACAAAAATTTACATATTAATCACAGTTATGAAAGAAACATTTTTTTAAAAACACAAGAAAGAATGAAGTAAGTGAAAAAATATGCTTAAGAGTCCATCAGTTCTTTATCTGGATGTGGATAGTGTTTTCCTTCATGAGTCCTTTATACTTACCTTGAATCATTGTGTTGCTGAGAAGAGCTGAGTCATTCTAAAACAAATATTTCTAAGTTCAATTATTTATCCACTAATTTTCATAATAAATTTAAAAGCCTTATTCTTAAGGGGAAAAAAAAGCAGCCCCAATGATGATCTAAAGTCATGTAGGAATGCTAAAATTTACTTCAAGGAATAATCTTTCTTTAATATAGGTCCTATGTGCAATAAGTTAGCCAATTCAACCACTGCAAAAATTAATCAAATATAAGATCAGTCTACCTGATCTTTGAACACTCATTACAAACCACAAATACTGAAATTCCCACATCATAAGGCAATCCAACTGACTGCTTGTATAATTGCTTCACATTTAGTGCAATCACTAGTTGAGACACGTGGAGATAGCTTTTTCAAAATACAGCTTGGACAGTACAAACAGTTCCTGATTTATACACTAAAGCAGAAGTTAGTAGCCTCTCTGCATGTAGGTACTGTGATAAATGCTTAATGATCTGATAATTAATTGATAACAAGTGCTTACTACCTAAAACTTCAGAAGAACTTTTGAAGTGATGACTAAATCAGCAGGGACCATAAAGCTCTTTGAAGATTTTTTTTATCCTGACGTTCAGGGGCAACTGCCAGAGAAACTATTTCTGTGAACTAGAGACTAATGGTGATCGAAAGTGAAAGTTCAGATTGGAACTCACTGACATTCTTTTATTAAAAGAGCAAATGTAGAAGTATAAGATCTGATAGATGAGGTTAGCCTGTCTTCTGAATTATTGCATATAATATATATTCTAAGGCCTCTGAATCATTTTAAGGCTTGGGGATGTATAGGCTGCTCTGGTCTCTCACATATAATGATAAGTCCATGTCATTGGGACATTTTTCTTAACAATGGCAGGTTTTCTTTTGGTTGCTTACTGCTTGTACCAACAAACCAAATCACCAGGTTCTCAACATTGGAAATCTAAGCCTTAACAAACCTAGTATGATTATTCTTTAGGGGTCTGCAGTTTCTGCTGGCTTCTTATTCCACTCTTGGGGCTTCTTTGCCTTCCTAAATCCTCCCATAAGTCCTCCTTTCTTGGAACTACTAATATTGCCAAGTTAGATGATCAGGGTACCACATCAAAAGTACAGGACCTGATAAATCCAGTTCTGCTACCCCTCAGGGGACCTTAATCCCTAACTCTGCAGCTACACAGACTTGGGACACAGCTGACATTTTAACAACTCAATATATTATTTCTGTCCATGAGACTTCCACCTCTACCTGTGCCCCAGAAGGCCATTCAGTAGCATTCAGAGACAGCTAGATGGTATAACCCAGAGTGCTGGGTTACAAGTCAGAAAGATACAATTTCAAATCCAACTTCAAATATTTGCTAGCTGTGGGACCCTGGGTGAATCCCTAAATCTGTCTGCCTCAATTATCTTATTCGTAAAATGAAGACAATACCAGTACCTAAGACCTTGCAGGGATATTGTGAACATGAGATAATATCTGTAAAGCACTTTCTTTAAAAATGGCATGAAAATGCTAGATATTTTTATTATTGTTAGAGGATTATTATTAGCATTCTATTATTACTACTAGGATGATTCCTCAAGGGAGCATAAAACATAATTTGTTTTAAATGGGCAGACCAAGATTTTGTATTGAATATTTCTCTTTACAACTCTTTGCATTTGCCCTTAGTCAAGATACTAAAGAACAAGGACCTTGCATAATAGCTCTTGGCTCTGTATTAAAACCAAGGTGAGGGGCAGCTAGGTGGCGCAGTAAATAGAGCACCAGCCCTGGAGTCAAGAGGACCTGAGTTCAAATCCAGCCTCAGACACTTAACATTTACTTGCCGTGTGACCTTCGGCAAGTCACTTAACCCCAATTGCCCTGAATTTCTCCCCTCAAAAAAAAAAAAAGCAAGGTGAATTGTTTATGTAATGATATATTGTCGTTCAGTCATTTTTTCAGTTGTGTTCAACTCTTCATGACCCCAATTTGGGTTTTTCTTGGTAAAGCTAATGGAATAGTTTACCATTTACTCCTCCAGCTCATTTTACATATGAAGCAACTGAGGGTTAAGTGACTTGCTCAGGGTCACAAAGCTAATAAGTGTCTGAGGCTGGAGCAGAACTGAGGAAGATGAGTCTTCCTGACTCCAGGACCAGCACTCTAGCCACTGCACCACCTAGCTACTCTCCTGGCACATAGTAGGCAGTTAATAAATGTTTATTGAATTACTGAACTAAATTGAAATGAAGAACAATACACTCGCAGCATTCAAAAAATATTCACTCGATAAGATATGTGTCACACAGAGTTGAAATAATTACTAGTTAATAAAGGAGGAAAGGAAATACATAAAAGTGGTTCTTACAGTGAAAAAACATTTCCAAGGATAAATGGGATACATGATGGAAGAATTCTGCTTTCTATATCATAGAGCAGATCTTTTCTAATCTTCTTAGATTACCATGTGCTTCTTATAAATGTTGTAAATGAAAGTCACCTTATATTCTTTGGATAATTTTAAACCACCCAAAGTATGCTTTTAGGGAAAAAAAAACCTTTAGATATCGTTGGGAAGATATATAGATCTATAAATATACACATACATACATTTATATATTTACATATATAATTTCTGCAAATACCTAGTTATTAAACAACCCCTATACTTTCTACAGAAGTTGAATTTAATGACTCATGCAATGCTTGAGAAATATTTCATAGAAACCTTAATGATATTTCTAACTGAACTGTAGTTGAAAGCCATAATTAGTCCCCCAAATAGAAATTAGTGTTACAAAATTAAAACTGAGCTGGCATTTTCTAAATGTCTCTTATGAGAAATAAGAGAATAGCAAGTAGTATGTGTACAATACCGGATGACAGAATAATGAGTCGGTTCATATTTAAATAAGGTAAATGAGGAAAATGCTCAAGAAAAAAGAAAACATCTTCAAATTCATCTATGTCACCTACCTATATTGCTTCTTCATGTTGCCAAAATAAGTAATTTACATTTTATAGTAGTACTTGGTCTGAATTTGATTTCCATTTTGCATCTATAACCTGAGTCTGAAGTAGAAAATTATTCTGCTGATCCTCTCCAAAATAACGACTTGGGAAGTAAGTACAAATGGGCTGTCATCTATGTCTGGACACAATTCCCAAGGAGAAAGCTGTTAGCCACAAGGTGTAGTAAAAAGAGTGCGTACCTCAGAGTCACAAGAACTGAAATTAATAGCCAGCTCTGTTACTTCTATTTGACCAACCATATGTAAGGCTCTGTCTATGCATCGGTTTTCTTCTCCTCTGTAAAATGAGGGGATTGGACTAGGTGACATCTAAAGTTCCTTTTAGCTCTACATGCAAGATCCAACGATGCTAAGACCACTCCTCATTCTGTCTCCCATGAAAGCTTGGTATATTACTCTTTCCTTTCTTTCACTTCATATTCCATTACCAAAGTTTGTCATCTTGACCTCAACCTGTCTCAGTTCTATAATTCCACCTTTATTCTCACTGTTACCAGCCTAGTGCAAGCCTTCACTTTGACAAAACCTAAACTACCGAAAAAACTTCAAAATAAGAATTTTCACCTTCACTTTCTTTTTGCTCCCTTTTATGCCCCCTTCAGAATAATCTATGCATTAATTTGCTTAAAAAAATAATCTATAATGGTTCCTCTAGTGCATACTGAGTTAAATTCACTCACCTCTCCTGGCATTCAATGTTTTCCTCATAACATATTACTCTCTACACCTCATTGCAAATGGACCACTCACTATCTCCAGACCATGTACTATTCTTTTTTTACCTTGATATCCTTCTCATATTTGCCTGGTAAATTCCTATTGAGCCTAACTCAAAAACCAAACACTACAGGGAACTTTCTCTAATCTTTCCTATTAGTAATGATCTTGGTCCATCTACTTATCATGTGTTACTGAGTATCAAAACTAAATGTATGTGTCTTTTTTATTCTCTGTACTAGACAGTAAACTTCAATCAATCAACCAATCAATAAGCATTTATTAAGCACTTCCTATGTGCTGGGACTCTGTTAAGCACTGGAGATACAAGAAGAGGCAAAAGACAATCAAAGAACTTACAGTCTAATCGGGAAAACACCATGCAAACAAATATGTACAAAGCAAGCTGTAAGCTGGTTAAACAGGAAGGAAAGGCACTAGATGTAAGAGGGGCTGGGAAAACCTTCCAGTAAAAGATGGGATTTTAGTTGGGATTTAAAAGAAGTCATGGAAGTAGTAAATAAAATAGAGTGGGGAAAGCATTCCAGGCATGGGGAACAGTCAGAGAAAATGCTCTCATAACCTAAACTTTGCATTTTCTAACTGGGGAAATATTTCTGCCACATTATACCTAGAACAGTATCCTATATACAATAAGCATTTAGTATATGTTTGCTGAGTTTAAAAGACTCAGAGTTAAATATTTTTGCTAATATCCCAAACAAAGAGTCCTAAAGTTGTTATAAACATTCCAAATGCTAAAATTTACTACAGTCTCTCCACTTTCAGCCCACTGCCCTCAGAAATGCTTTCAACTTCACAAGCTAAGGATTCCGGTTTTTTTACATAAATTCCAGTGGAGTATAGGACCTGCTTAAGCAGTAAATTTGCTTATTCTAGCATCTTAATAAGAAGCACACTTTCAAATGTGTGAATGTTTTCTTTTGCTTCTATAATGTTTTATTATAATACAGAATCAGGAAAAAAATCTCAAATGTGATGAATGTCAAATTCAAGCAAAAGTCAAAAAAAGTAAAGTATAGGAAACATTTAATAATTGTTGTTCCATTCAAGTATATTTCCCAAACATATTTAGTCCAACTAGGACTACGTCTGGTAAGAAAGATCTAATACTTCTAACTCTAGAATAATAATTCCAACAATATCTCTCTCTCTCTCTCTCTTTCTCTTTCTCTCTCTCTCTCTCTCTCTCTCTCTCTCTCTCTCTCTCTCTCTCTCTCTCTCTCTCTCTCTTCCCCCTTGAACCTCATCAAAGTCTTACTCTTAACCCTCATCAATGTCATAACTGGAGATCCTGAGATTTCGGAAGCTATGAAGTCTAAGATCTGGCAGTTGTCTACCAGACTGGAGAGGTTTCAAGTATGGTTCTAGCAAAAGATGGAGTTGGTTTTTGGAGAAACAGTATAGCTAAGCACAGTGAGAATCATCTTACCTTTATACTTTAATAAGTTTTCCCCTCATTGTCTGTGAATTCCCACCTAGCTCAAATGTTAAATTCTACATAAAATTTCCTCTAATTTCCCTGATGGTAATGGCATTTGCCCACCTGCTTATAATACTTAATTATGTACAATAAGCATCCAGATATAGGCTCTTGGTGAGAAATTCTTTGGCTGTGGTAACACAAGAGACAAAGAAGACTAACCTTAAATTTTAGGTGGCCCCTCTGGAACAGTGGCAAAAAAAGGGGACCAAGTGTCCACAGAACCACAAAATGTGGAAGTCATCTATAAATGGCTGTTAACAGTAAATGTGAAATCTTATTCATCACACTACTAGTGAACATACTGGTATAAAAACTGAATCACTTCAATCTTGACATTCTCACTATAAATGAAAGCAGAAGAATAATGTTCTAGTTAAACTGAATGATGGCTTATAGGTATAATTTGATGAGGCACAAAAAAGGAGGTGGTAGAGTTGGTTTTACCTAAAATTCTGAAGGAAAAATAAGATAACTTCATGAGGCAATTGATCCTCTCATACTACAGTGCTCATGATAAGTTTTTGGGAAAAATAATATGAAAATAACTGTGGCTTATGTATCAATATTGGCTGTATAGGATAATGAGGTAGAAATTTTGAGAAGACCCTCCAGATTCAATCACGTATATGATCCCTCGTCAGTGATATAAATGAAAGAGGAATAAGTGGGGCAGCTAGCTGGCACAGTGAATAGGGAACTAAGGAGAACCTTAGTTCAAATCCAGTCTCAGACACTTGACACATTTACTAGCTGTGTGACCCTGGGTAAGTCACTTAACCCCAATTGCCTTGCCTTCCTCCCTCCAAAAAAAAGAGAAATAAATGAAAAATACGTCCAGGGTCATGTGACCAACAAGGTAGAATACTAGACATTTTCTCCAGCTAATTCTCAAAAATTTCCCAAAAGAAATTAGACACCAAAAATGGAAGAATTACAACTGTTATATGTGTGTATGTGTATGTATATGTATTATGTATTACATATTACAACAGGAATATATATTATATAATATATATTATAACAGGACAAGACTCCTAGAAGCTTAGTGAGTTAACAACCTGAACAGCAAAGAAGGGAAAGGGAATAAACATTTATCGTGTTTATTATGGTGTTTATTATGTGCCAAGCACATGCTAAGTGCTTTTTTACAATATTACCTCATTTTGATCCTCACAATAAGTCTATGAAGTAGGCGCTATTATTATCTTCAATTGAGGAAACTCAGATTAAGTGACTTGTCTAGGGTCACACAGCTATATGTCTGAGGCTGGATCTGAACCCAGGTCTTCCTGACTCCAGGTCCAGTGCTTTATCCATTGTGATACCAGCTGTCTCTAATTAGCTGACATTAATAATTAATCTTTAATGCCCTAATTCAGCGTGTGCTCCCTCCCTACCATGGCTTCCACAATCTGACAGGGCTCCTGCTATAGGATTCACTTAGCAACTTCCCTTACTGTTGCTACAGTATGTGCTATCCAACCTCACCCTACCATTTTGTGGCAACAAGAAGCAGAATTCAAATGAGCCTACCACTGTTCAGGATGGGTAAATATAAGAACATGGAAACACACTCTGTCTGGGATGGATATGCTCAGCTACAGAACTAAAGAGCAGCAGGAAATGGGACAGAGTGCAAGTAGGAGCATGGTGCTGCATGAAACCTGAAGGCAGAAGCACTTGCTTATCTGGGGCCAGTTCTGTCCCCTCAGAAGTCATTTGAGGTAGCACTTAAGGCCAGTGAAATGTGAATTTCCCCCCCTGGAAGGAGTCTGAAAAATCTCTGAAGTCCAACCCCTAGGGGAAACACCATCAAAAGGGAAAGAGTTAGGAAATGAGCAATAGAGGAATATAATGAAATAAGATTATAACAGCTAAAGATCTCAGGAGAAAGAAAACTCAGTTAAAAACTTAGAGTGTAAACAGATAAATCAATGGGGAACACATTTTAAAAGAAGGGGAAATGGATATCAAAACATCTAAGAGACTGCAAAAATCTCTAAATAAATTTTGAAAGACAAAGGAAATTCAAACAATATCTGACAGAACAAAGGTCCCTATGGATTTACAAAACAGCTTGGGACTGAAGCAGGAGATTCCTGAAAAGTTCAAGAGAAAAATAACAATCTTGGAAAAGGAAGTTAAAAGGGGGAAAAAATGGCAGAATCTATAGCCTGCACAGCAGAAATAATTACCAAAAAGAAAAACTTTAATCAATTCTGGTTAATCTCTCCAAAGAAGCAAAATTGAGAATTGATTAAGAAAACAAGTATAATGAAATGAAGGACAACCTGGAAGATGAGAAGCAAAAATGTTAAAAAGAACACATCACTATGCAAGCAAAACATATTGATCTAAGAGACAACATATATCAAGCAACTTTAAGGATTATAGCTCTCAGAGAAGAACATGACAAGTAAAAAAACACAGAATATCACAATACAAAAAATAATTAAAGAAAACTGCACAGAATTTTTAAATACAGAAAACAAAGGATCAATCAAGAGGATCCACAGATCACCTCCAGGAAAAACAAAAACACTATGCTGCAGACTCCAAGAAAAAGAGAATAAATTTAACAACTACAGTAACAAACAACAAATTCTTTGGAGGGCTCAGGGGAAAGGCCATCAATATAAAGGAAAGGAAATCTGAATAACAGAATTCTATTCTGTACTGAAACCACAGAAGGGAATAGAATAATACATTCTAAAAAGAAAAGCTTAAGAAATGACCTTAAAATGACATAACATGAAAATCCAGGCCTAATTATCAAAGTAAAGAGAAAAATGCTTTGGAAAAGAGAGTCATTTGATGCATTCTTTAAAAAAAAAAAGGGATGTGAAGCAGGCTATTTAATTTGCAAGTACTTCAAACAACAGGAAAACAAGAAAGGCAAATAAATACAACTAACCAAAGGAAACATAAGCTACAAAAGAAATTTACCTCTTCTGTAGAGACTTTTAAAAGGAGAGGGGGAAAAATCTATAACAGAAAGACACTTCAGAAGCTAAGGGGGGGAAGAAATAAAATAGGGACTATTAAGAAATCTCTTTCTAAACATATACAAGGAGATAAAGACAAAAGCAGAACTTTAAAAAATGAGAAGTAATGGTGGAAGAACAGGTTTTAAACATCATAGACTATATCTCACAAACACCTTCCACTTACAGGAAAAGCAAAGTATTCTGTAAAATATAAAGACAATGGGAGCTTACATAAAAGAAGGAAGGGAAAAGAGAATATAATTGACTTTAATCAAGTCAATGGTAAACAAAGAAAAGGAATCATCTTGCCGCTGGAAAAGAGAAACCAGAGATCCTTCAAGCCAACGGTATCTAGAATTCCCAAAATGGAAATTCCTTGGCTAACGGGGAAAAAAAATTACTACAGGGAGATTAAAGGGTAGAATTAGACCACATAATCAAGGACACAGGGAAATTTCTACAATAGGCAATGCCTATATCTTCATTATCTCACGCAGGAATGGATACTTCTAAGAGGAGACACAACAGGAAAAAAGGGGAGGGGGACAAGATCTATAAGAAAATAACATAGAGGGGTGGCTAGGTGGCGCAGTGAACAGAGCACCGGCCCTGGAGTCAGGAGGACCTGAGTTCAAATCTGGCCTCAGACACTTAACACAAAAACTAGCCGTGTGACCTTGGGCAAGTCACTTAACCCCAACTGCCCTCTGGGAAAAAATAATAACATAGAAATGGTTTAGAAAAGGGACCTCAAAATTAGTACCTTAGGAGATTTAATTCCATGAGGAACACAAAAAGATGAAAAACATATATATTAAAGACAACAAATAAAATAATACAATTTTAAAATAAAGAAAAAGGGAAGAGAATTAATGATGAGAACAAAGTAGAGAAATACCTTTTTAGTAAAAGGTACAGAAAATGAGGAGAAAAACCTAACAAACAAAGGGGAGGATATTTTAATTACCTCCTGAGTAGGGGAGAAAGGGGAGGCGGGGCATTAATTATATAACAAAATAAAATTAAGAAAGAAAAAAAGAAAATAAGTTATGTAGAACTACACAACTAGGAAAAGAAGTAACAAATAATAGATAAGTGAGTTTGAGAGTGAAAGAGAGTCTTTTGAAAAGGTTCCATTAAGGTAGAATAAATAACTATCATTGTAAGAGAAAGGTATTATCTTAAAAAACCAAGAGGAACACACACACACAATTCTAATGCAAAAAAAGGACTATGAGACACAAATGGAAGAAAATACAAACCTAACTAAAAACATTAAATATGAATAGAACACACCATCGCTTCTTAAACTGTGAGTTGTGACCACATACGGGGTCCCAAAAATTTGGCAACAGTAAAAAACTTCTGAATGTGCAATGACCAAAAATTAATTAAAAATCAAATGAGTAATGAATGAGATGTTTCTGGCAGGGCTTGCCCATGTTGCATTGTGCTACTTCACTGAAGCCTAGGTTCTCAACAAACAGCATGCATACTTTGCATGGAGCATGCCCTCAGGATATGCAATGACAATAATGCTGCCAAAAGGGGTCAGAGTAAAAAAAGTTTAAAACGTCCTAGATTAAACAATCCAATAAAATGAAGTAAAGAGAACAAAGAGAGCAATACTCTGGATAAGCAAACAAAACTCATAAGCTGTTGCTTACAAGAAACATACCTAAAAAGCAAAGCATAAGACAAAAATGAGAAGCTAGAAAAAATTTACTATATCTAACAAATTAAAAACAAAGAGGGGTTACAATCATGGTAAACGATAAAGCAAAAACAGAAGTTCACAATATTTAAAAAAAAACACAAGGCAGTTACATTATGCTGAAGGAAACGAAATACAACAAGCCAATATTGATATTAAATTTATATGCTCAAAATGTCATACTATCTAAATTCATGAAGGAAAAATTATCTTAGTTATAAGAAGATATAAGCAACAAGACAATAATAGTAGGAAAATATATCATTCTCTCAGATCTGAACAAATCTAGCATAAAGATATATAGAATTGAACAAAATGCTACAAACACTAGAACTAAAAGATTTATGCCATCTTCTAAATGAGACTACTAAAGAATATATGTATTTCTCAGTACCACAGGGAACTTCTAAAAACTAGGCCATGTATTAGGGCATAGGAATATTGAAGTAAATATAAAAAGGCAGAAATAGTAAATATACCCTTTATGAATCATAAAGCAATCAGTTAAGGGAACACAAAAGGTAGAGACCCAATCAGAAATTTAATAACGAAATTAGAAGTGACAAGTAAATTGAAGAACAAAGAAATAGCAATTGTGTGGAAGAAAATAATCATGACAAAACAACATGCAAAAATATCTGAGGCAGCAAAAGCAGTCCTCAAGAAAAAAAATATATCCCTAAAAATACATTAACAAAATAGAAAAGAAGATTAACAAATTAAATCTGCATTTTAAAAAAAGTGGAATCCCAACAAATAAATCCAAAATAAGCAGATGGTGAAAATTAAAGAAATAAATTCTAAATCAAAAAGTCTACAGAAATTACAAACAAAACAAAAAGCTGGTTCTTTGAAAAGACCAACAAAATGATAAATCTTTAGCCAACCCAATTAAAAAAGGCAGAAAATCAAATAAACAAAAATAGCCAATTAAAAACGTAAAATCAAAGTACGGGGGGGGGGGGGGGCGCGGGCAAAGAAAACAGGTGAGGATAACGAGATATATGTGAAAAGTTTGGGAATAAGGAAAAAGAAAGGCCAAAATATGAAATTGGTCATTTTTGAACACATAGGAAAAGACTCAGTAATGTGGGACTCCTTCATGACCAAAATTATGTTCAATCAGACCATCAATTTGTCAGAGGAAAATCAAATTTACTATAAAGAAGATAGAAAGAAGAAGAAGAATGAGAAAAAAAAATACAACATACAATTGAGAAAACTAAATTCTGACCTGTTTAAATGAGGTGTTGATAATGATAAATTGATAATAGAAAGTAGAAATGCTATCAACACAAATTATAATTATAATCATTTTAAAATTAACTGCTATCACAAGGACAACAAGGGAGTCTAAGAAGTGTGTTAGTAAATACTTGACTTATTTTCCAAGCAAGAAATGGAATTCACAAAAAAACAATAATTAAATTATAAGTAGTAATAATAATTAATTAAAGTATAATTAAATAAGAATAAAAACTCATCTGTATAATCTTATAAAGAAAAATGATGTAAGATTATGGGTATAAAGCAGAGAGAATCAGTGAAGGATAAAATCAATTTAAAGAAAGCTTGGAGGAAGATGTAAATAAACAAAGTCAAAATGAAAGTATAATAAACAAAAGAAAAAATGAAAAATCTGCATGACTTTTTATAATTGTTTTTACCATCAGGAATAGTAGAGTCACCACACTTGGACTTTAACAACACAGTCTTGGATGTGGTAGTGACAGAGGAGGTAGAAGTGGTACCAAAAAGATCAAATAATATAAAAGCATTCAGGTTAGATCAAGTGTTCATAGAAGAGATCTGTGCTGAAGGATGTATGATAATGAAGGTAAAGAGAGAGCAGTGGTTCTCAACCTTCCTAATGCCGTGACCCTTTAACACTCGTATGTGGGCATATCTGTATGTCGGCGGACCCGCCTGGAGATGGATAGAGGAGTGGTGTCTCAGTTCCTAAGACCACCAGAAACATGTGTTTTCCGATGGTCTTAGGCAACCCCTATGAAAGGGTCATTCGACCCCCAAAGGCCTCGCAACCCACAGGTTGAGAACCACTGATACAGAGGAATGGGTGGTAAGGTGATTGAAGGAGATAAAGACATCAAATCTGTGGAGAAATGCCCAGATGATACTAATAGCAAAAAGGCAAACTAAAGAACATCAACAATCTCTGACCTATATGCCTACCTTATCATCTATACAATCTGTTTATGAGTTTCATCTACCTAGACAAAAACATGATTAAAAAGGAAATGAGAGGCTTTCATAAGTGATATTCCACAGTAAACCACATCTTTGCCATTTCACAACTATCTGAAAGATGTAAAATACATATGATCTCACTAGGCTAATCATGTTGATTATGTTTCCTTAAAGTTTCTCTTCCAATAAGGTATTTCTGTCTGCCCATAAAGAAAAATCATTCAAGATTCCTTGAAAACATAACAGCAGACCTAACTTTGTTCAATAACCCTCTAATCACAGGCATGTGATAATACATAGACATATGATCACAAAAAATGTTTTGTAGGGAGCCAAGGAGGCCTAATCCAGGACTCAGATAAAAACCTTAATAGTGTACCCCAATACCCTTTGAGGTGACACAGCTTGTAAAGGCTAGCTCCCCAAAAGACCCCCCAGGGATAGACTTAAAAGGACTTTTGCTTGATATCCTGACATCAAAGCCTTTGGCCCCAGACTTCAGGCACCTCAAAGAACATGTTCCTTATACTATTATAAGTAGAAATACTTGACTTTTAAGGATCAGTTTCTATGCAAATTTCTTTGGGATTGCGGCCTGCTCATCTTGTGGAACATCCTTTGTCCTGCAGATACACTTTGATAAGAGACATTTGACTTTCCCCATGACTTCCTGGGTCCTTGATTATAAGCCTTACCTTATCCAAGCTACTTCCAGGGTATGTCAGACTATTATATTGATAATAAAATTCCAGGATATGATTAGGATAAGAATACTTGAATCTTTATCTTTTGAATCTTTAAAAACCTTGTTCAAAGAATCAATAAATGGAGTTCATGGTTCTTCCTTGAACTACCCACATGGCCTGGTCATTTCTTATTCACATCTCCGATCATGCTTAGTGCTGGACACTGAGCAGCCCACAACAATGTTTCATCTCTGCGAAGGAGGATAATTAGAACAAAGTCCAAGTTGAAAAAGTGCTTCCTATGAGTACAGCAATATTCCAGATGTTACCATTTGCAAATGACAATGTATTGGTAGCACCAAGGCCCAGAACAACACATTACCTCCTGAAGAATACTATAATCACTCAACAAATAAGTTAATGAAGAATATATACTGCCCATATTATAATACATATTTAGATGGTGTAGTAAGAACAATAGCCTAACCCTTTTGCCTGTGTAAGTTAAGCTAGTTTTTCTTTAAAAGGTATTGAAATTGTTCTAGAGACTTGGTTGACTCAGGAGACTGATGAAAGGTTCAGGCTACTGACATCACTTCCTGATTAGCTAAGGAGAAAACAACCAAGAGACATCTTGGGTCTCTTTCTGATGTTTGGCTGGGGGACAGCAATGGTACCCTGGGCACTGGAGCTTCACTCAGCTGAATCAACCCAATTCACAATGCCCATCCTTGGTGATTATCTTACTGCTATGGCTAAGTAAATCTTTTGTCAGTTTTATAGCAGACAAATATTAATATCTCATTTAATTCCAGGATTGAACCTAAACTACCAGAAGACTTGCCTGAGTCAGTCCAGCCCAGAACAGCCAGTCACTAAATAAGCATTTATGCATACCATGTGCCACGTACAGTGTTAAGTGCTAGGGGTAACAAACAAGGCAAAAGACAAGCCCTAACCTCTAGGAGAAATGGTTATTAATAAACAATGATTTGGGGAGATTCAGATTTCCCCCTTTTTCTTTTAACCTCATTTCAAGATCTCCTTCTCTGAAGGCTCCTCTATCTAGACCCCACCCAGGTGGAGTAGCCATTGTGCTCTACTGCAGGTCTATTCTTTGAATAGATTGCTCAAGACTGGGGCTAACTTAGAAGTAAATTACATGATCAAAATTCAAGTACAGCCCCTCACTGTAATATTCATTCTCTCATTAATTGTTAGCCAACCAAGGTTGATTGCCACCCTTAGGAACACCTCTCTTCCAACAGGCATTTACACTGTGAGTCTGCTGTCATGATTATCTTTGGTTTTAAGGAGAGATGGCCAAGTGACTATCCTTTTATTAAAATGCTGTCATTATTAAAAGAATGATTAAGTTACCCAGAAATCACGTCTCTCAGACTTTTTGAAATGACACACCTCCAAGAGCTCACAATTTAATAAGATAAGCAAGCATGTATGAATGAGCAATATGCAGGATAAATAGGAAATAATTAATAGAGAAAAAGCACTAGAATTAAGAGGGATTGGGAAAGGCTTCCTTTAGAAGGTGTAATTTTAGCTGGGGCTTGAAGGAAACCAGGAAAGTCAGGAGGTGGAGAACATGGAAGATCTATAAATTCCCCCAGGAAAGACAATACATACCTTGAATCAACTGGGTCCAGAAATAAATAGCAAGAGGTGAGTAGCTGAATTGCTGTCAGCAATTAGCACTGGTGTGTTAATGATACTAATACTTTGTCACAAAAAGGCCCAGTTTAGTAGATACAGAGTTAGCCTTACATTCAGGCCCCACTGCATTATTCCTACTAGCAAGAACTAGTTATTTTAAATGGATGAATGGAAAATAGAATCTGAAGAGAAATTAGTTCAAGAGCCATCCATCTTTATATCTGATCACTAAAAATAAATGAAATTATTTTCATACTTTAGTTATGTTAATGTAAAGGCAAGAGTAATCACAGCATAAAATCTCTTCTACTTACTTGGCCAGGTAGTCCATTTCAAACAAGCAAACTAAATTTTCTATTTTTAATGATGCAATCTTTCTAATCCACCCCCAATTTAAAATATTTCTTCAGATCTCTAATGTGAGAACATGGGGTTCAGCTTAACAAGAACCTAGCTACTTTAGTATCAACTATAAGCAGTTGAACAAGTTTTAAATACAATAAAATTAAAATAAAATACACTTAATACCATAGTCCATCAACTATAGAGAATACAACACAACTGATAGTTGATGATTCAGAAAATACTTTATAACCCTGCAGCGCCTCAAGGTCATAACTATAAATATCAATTATATGGATAAATCATAAAAGAGTCATGCTTTTTAGTTGACAGAATGCCAGAGAAACTAGCTTTTACTGTACAATTTCCTAACAGATAGTATAAAAGACAGTCCTATTTTAGCTCATTTTCTCTTATCTCAGTTCAACAATTAAAATTCACAAACCCACTTTTCATGAGATTTGTTCAGTCATTTCAGTCATGTCCACCTCTGAGTGACCCCATTTGGGATTTTCTTGGCAAACACACTGGAGTAGTTTGCCATTTCCTTCTCCAGCTCATTTTACAGATGAGGAACTGAAGCAAACAGCTAAGTTACTGGTCTAGGGTCACATAGCTAGCAAGTCTCTAAGGATAGATTTTAACTCAAGAAGACAAGTCTCCCTAATTTCAAGGCTAGTGCTCTATCCACTGTACCACATAGCTACCCTTTTCATAAAATAGTCCCCCATATAACACAATTCCAGTTCATAAATCTACTCAACATGCAAGCCCAACTCATCTATTACACATCATCTTCATACAGGCAAGGTCACATCCTTGTGCTTGTCTTCAACCACAAGTGTCTTCACTTCCTTGATTACAATATCTAAAATTCCTTTACCTTACCTTCATCTTTCTTCATCCCATCTATTCCTACAACTTAAAAAACCAACAACCCTGATTTCCATTTTTCAATTAAAATGGAACATGACTATGGCACTACTTGCCATAAAGCAGACTTTATTAAAATAAATTACATCACATCCATAGGCCATCACCTCAAGCTTCTTGGCATCTGCCATGCTGTTACTCATCCCCCAACCCCTAACCCTCCTCTGGAACAACACCCTCCAGACCAGATCTCAAGAGATGATATGTTCCAAGTAATTTTTAATGATGAACAAGTAAGTACAAAATCACTAAAACTATCTTATTTAGCCCAGGGCTTCTTAAATTTTTTCCACTCACAACTCCTTTTCAGGTTTTGTCAGTGTTGGTTGACACACACACTAAGGGCATATGCAGTGCAAAGTGCACATGCTTTGGGTTCAGAACCAAGGCTGCATTGAAGTTGCTGGATGCAACAGGGGCAAGCATTGGCAGAAACACCTCAGATTCATTACCTTTGATTTCAAATTAATTTTTGGTTGTTGTACATTCAGAAACCTTTCACTGTTGCCAATTTTTTCATGACCCCATATGGGATTGCAATCCACAGTTTAAGAAGTGCTCAATTCTTAACTGTGTGTTAAGGTCCCATCTATTGCATTACCCAACCAAATCATCTTCCCATTTACTCAGCTGCTACATATATACCATAACCCCAATATTCCACCTCTTACTCTGGAAATAATAAACTTCTGGAAAGGGCTTGAAAATCAGTACTTATAGTGCAATTCTGTGACTCTGCAGACTAAAACACCCTTCCTTAGCCACCACCTTCCCTATATATTCCCTCCCCCCATTAAAATATTAACTTCTTGAAAGCAAGCCTTATTTTTGTATCTGTGTGTCTAATACCTAGCAAAAGGCGTGTCATATACTAGACATTTATGAATAAAGTGATTTTCCTAATTCTAAGCATTTTCCTAATTCCTCCCATTAAAAGAAAGTTCACAGCTCCCCTGGTCACCCTTTCCAGCACTGGTTACTTTTGGTCATTCCCCCCAGTCACTGAGCAAGGTGAAAGAGTTGGAATGCTCCCTACTTCCACTGTCACTTCCAGATTCTGCTTCTACTGCCATCACATCTACCACCCAAGCAAAATTTTAGTAGCTGAATATCCCCTTTCCTTCCTCAAAGTATTAAGTGTCTGGCTCACAGTATTTCTCTCCCCCTCCCCCCAAATCGTGACCTCATACTAAGGAACTTCAACATTCATACTGATACTTCTCAAATACCCTAACCTCCCAGTTCCTCAATCTATTCATTTCATATGACCTACTCCACCCCACTATAGCCGTAAATACATAAAGATGCCTTTGATCTCATCATCATCCATAAATGCTCCACTTCCATGTAAATGAATTCTGAAATTCCTTTATCTGATCACAAATTAGTGTCATCAACCTCTCCACCTGCCTTGCAACCTCAAACCTCTGTTCTCTGTCCACAGTATGACCTCCAATCCCTCAACTCCTCAGTTCTTTCCTTGGCCAGTATCCCTGCACTAGCTACACTCTCTTGTTTTCCCCCTAAGTGAACCTTTGGCAAACCAGTTTAACTCCACACTATCTTCTTTTTCGTCCTATTGATCTTACCCTGCCAAGCCTTAGACTTAATCTCATCATCCATTGCCTTTGCTTCTACACACATGCTGGAGAAAACCATAAAACTATGTTGACTTGGTCTACTACAAATTTATATTACATAACCTCAACTGGGCCTCACTGCTCCTAGGCAATCCTTTAAATTTTCTTTAACTAATTCAAATATCCCACTCACCACAGCAACTCTTCTAAAACTTTTTATCCCTCTTTGAACCTCCCATGACTCCCCTGCCCCTACTTTCTCAGCTAAGAACCATGCCTCATATTTTACTGAAAAAATTGAGGCCACTCACCAAGAGTTCTCTCTCTTCCTTTCCTCATCTCATACCACTCAGATGTCTTCTGCCACTATCTCCTTCAACCCTAGCTCAAATGAAGAGGTGGCCCTTGTCTTTGCCAAGACAAATCCCTCTCCATAGACAAATGATCCCTAACCCCTCTATTTAACTTCACTCTCTCACTTGTCTTCAATCTCTCCTTATCTACCAGATGCTTCTTTACTGTCTACAAACACGTTTGTATCTTCCCCCACCTGAAAAAAACACTTGATACATCAATCCATCACCACTAGCTATCATCCTATATCTCTCTTGCCCTTTGTGGCTAAACTCCTTGAGAAGGCAGTCTAAAATAGATGCTACTACTTCCTCTCCTCTCATTCTCTTATTAACTCTCTATAGCCTGGTTTCCAACTTCAACATTCAACCAAAATTGCTCTCTCTAAAGTTACCAAAGATCTTTCAATTGCAAAATGTAATGGCCTTTTCTCAATCCTTAGTCTTCCAACCTCTGAAGATTGTGACACAACTAATCATCCTCTTCTCTTCAATACTCCTTTTTTTCCTATAAGCTCTCCTAACACTACCTTCTCCTGGTTCTCCTTTCTAACCACTGCTCAGTCTCCCTTGCTAGATCTTTATCCAAGTCATGCCCACTAACCTTAGGCAAATGCCTCTGTCTCGCTCTTCTCTTTTCTTCTGCTTGTATACTATTTCACTTGGTGATCTCATCATTGAGGCCAGGGAAATCTTCAAAAAGATTAGGAAAAGAAAATTTTGGCCAGATCCATGATACAGATGGGATCTGATAAAATGGAAGTGATAGATGCAGTCAAAACTAAACAACAATCAGCAAAACAAAGCTTGAGAATGGCTACCAAGGGCCCTAAAGTCTAAACCAGAAGATGCAGATAAGGAATTTAAATCAGAGGTCCTAGCATTCAAGCTATCTTTGACAGCTCTGTCCTGCAGTTAGGAGTACCTAATCCTAAAACTTCGCTAACATGTAAAGACTAAAAACCTGTTAAAGAACACACAATGGATAAATGACCCTGAAGCATGACCTCTCATGCTACAGATCACAAAAGCAACAGTTTTATATCTTATTACTCAAAAAAATATTTGTGAGACCAGTTTACAATCATTATTTTTAATACTGGGCCAATGTTTGAAAAAAATTGACCACTTTCTGTTGCAGAATTAAATGATACACTCATTTCTTAAGAGTGTTAAGCTGTGAGGTTCAATCTCATACCCATTAAATTGGCAAAGTTAACAAAAAAGGAAAATGACAAATACCGAAAGGGTTGCAGGAAAACAGGCACATTATTAAGAAAAATAGCGAGTACTGCTATACTGCTTTAAGGTTTGCAAAGAGGTGTACTTATGTCATCTTATTTGATTTCATTTGATCCTCACAACAAATCTGTGAGCTAAGTGCTATTATCCCCATTTTACAGACAGGGAAATTGAGTAAAAGATACTTGAGAGAAGTTAAGTGACTTTGTCCAGCGAGAAAGTATCTGAGGTGGGATGTAAACACAGGTCTTCCTGACTCCAGATCTGGTACTCTTACCCAGGAAGCCACCTAGCTTCCTTTTATTAATGCACTAAAACATTAAGAATTGTTGATGGAGTTGTGAACTGCTCCAGCCATTCTTCAAAGCAATTTGAAACTCTGCCCCCAAAAAAGTCATTAAAAGTACATACTCTTTGACCTATTAATACCATTATTAGCCCCACACCCTAAAGAAATCAAAGGAAAAGGAAAAGAACCCACATATACAAAAAGATTCTAGCAGCGATTTTTATGGTGGCAAAGAACTGGAAGCTAAGTGGGTGTCTATCAATTGAAAAACAGTTAATCAAATTACGGTATATGAATATAATAGAATATAATTGTTCCATAAGAAATACTGAAAGAAGGCTTCAGTGAAATCTGTGAAGACTTATATGAACTAAGGCATAATGTGAACAGAACAAGGATAACAATTTATATAACAATGGCAACAATGTAAAAAAAAACAACTTTGAAAGACAAGAATTCTGATCAATATAATAATGAATAATGATTAAACACGTATATTACATATCGACATTATTTTGTTTTCTGTAATGCATTAAAACAGTGGTGTCAAACTCAAACAGAAACATCTTTAAAGACTTTAAAAAATTATCTATGTTAAATTGTATATTTATTTATTTGGTCAAACATTTCCCAACTTTAATCTGATTTGGGATACTCAGAAGTTCTGCAGAGTGGGTCATGACTTTGATATGTCCACATTTAAGCATAGAGCATTTTCCCTACTGATCTCTTTTACTGTTGCCTTGTCTGAGATCATGACAATCCCTATTTTTTAAAATTTGTTTGAAGTACAATTTTTGCTGTAGTTCCCCATTTTATCTCTGTGGGAATCTTGATGTTTCAGGTGTGTTTCTTGTAAATAACACTGTTGGATTCTGCTTCCAAATTCATTCTACTGCCCTTCCCTATTTTATGGATGAGTTTATTCCATTGTTAGTCATGGTCATGGTCATGGTTCTCCATGTTTATATACTGACCTCACATCCCCCATTTATGTGAAATAATAAATCCTTCCCTTTTCTTTCCCATTTTTTGTCTAATGTATTTCTTTGCTCTTCCCTTTCCTTTGCTTCTTACAACCAACAAAACAGAATAAAACTATCCAAGTTTATGTTTGTCTTAAATCCCTCTGTGACTCCTCTCCTTCCATTAGTATAAATATAATTCATCATTGTTTAGCCTAATTTCAACTGGTCAAATATATTTCGGTTTCTAGGTTTCTCTTAATTTCTGTGATTGAGTTTCAAAGATTCTACTCCATTCTGAACTTTTCATCAGGAATGCTTAAAAGTTCTCCTGTAAAAAGTTTCATTTTTTTACCTTGAAGCATTGTATCCAGTTTTATACAGTACATTATTCTTAGTTGTCAACCTTATTCTTTATGCTTTTTTGGAACATTATATTCCTAGATATTCTCTCCCTTATCATAGCTGCAGGACAATCATGATAGTAGTTCCTTCATACTTGAACCTTTTCTTTCCACTTGCTTATAATGATTTTCACTGACCAGCAAGCAATGAATTTGGGCTCTGACATTTCTGTATGTTTTCAGTTTGTGGTTGCTATCGATAGATAACTTGAATTTTTTGTATTTTTACTTTTATGATTTCTTAAAATAGAGTACACCCAGGTTTTTGGTTTTTTATAGGGGCACAATTTTCAGGGAAAGTAATGATTTTAAATTCTCCTTCTGCAACCTGTTTTTCAGGTCCATTGCTTCTTAAAGTAGATCATTTACATTTTATTCTATTTTTTAAAATTCTTTTGATTTTGTTCTAATATTTCTTGTTGTCTCATGGATTCAATGAGTTCTCTTTGTGCTATACTATTTTTTTTAGGGAATCAACTATTTAGATAATGTTTTCAGCCTTCTGTTCTAAACTATTTCTTCTCCTTTTAATTTTTTTCCTCCTGAACTTATTTCTAATTTACCTATTTTAATGATATCGTTTTTGAATAATACAATATTTGTTCAATGTTCACCAAAACACAGATATGTCATTTGTTATAATGAAGAGAGTCAAAAACACAGGATTCAAAGGCTGAGTGCTAGAAAAAAATAGCACGTTTGAAGCCAATGGCTCAAAAACTCTGTATGCTTCAATTTCCTAATCTGTAAAACAGCTATGATACTACTTGCTGTACCTATTTCATAAGTGTTTTGTAAACCTTAACATGCTATGTATATGTGAGCTATAAATATAATTGGTGACAAGGGAAAAGTTTTAAAATGTTTAAATGCTAACGTCAATTCCATCTTTGAGACAAAATACATTAAATAAAAAAGTAGCTGAAATAACTAATACCTCATTGCTCATCACAATTCCAGGTAATTCTTCCTGGTTTGACACAAACACACACTATCAATTATCTGTTAGTCACATTTTATTGTGACTGTACAGTAAAGCAAAAAGTTTGTTACAAGAATGATATAGGAAGTGAAATGAGTATCAAAATGGCCTTTCAACTCTGAGAGGAAGGGAGGGGGGAGGGGGAGAAGAACGAGAGGCAGAGAGAGGGAGAGAAGAGGAGAGTAAGAAAGAGAGAGAGAGAGAGAGAGAGAGAGAGAGAGAGGGAGAGAATCTGGTATCTTTACTTTAATTCAAGCTAACCATAAAAAGTTATCCAAAAGAAACATAGGTAATTTGAATTCTAGTCTCCAGTTTTTCTTCCAGCATTATTTTCTGCCTCATAGCCATGTATTAAAAAAATTTTTTTTAAGAAAACTTTTTTAAAATTACACATAATAATTTTTTTAAATCAAATGTCACCTTTAGCAAAGTTAAATCCACAATAATGAAAAGATCCAAGTAAAATTGCTTTACTAACTTTACTTCAACTAGTTCTATTAAATTCATGTATAACACATAAATGCATACATGTCTATCCATATTAAGTGCCATGTAAAATTGTCAATATGAGAAATAACAGATTTTTTTAAAGACTGTTTTTGTTGTTTCTTCTCTCATCCCCTCCAATTTGATTTTTAATAACTTTAGAGACAAAAAGTGAGGCTGGAGCTAGGAAACAGAACAATCAGATGAGGGAACCAAATATTTGTTGAATGAATGAGGGGAAAATTACTTTAATAGGGGATTAAACAAATAATATACTTATTGTGCACCTGTTCTACATGTAAAGGAAAGAGATTATCAATTCAGAAAAATATCTATTAGGGTCTTGCTCTCCAAGATACTAACACAAATATTACATAACAAAGACATTCTCTAATTAGGTAAGTGGTCAAAAGATAAGAAAAATAGTTTTTAAAAGAATTGCCGATTGTAAACAACTCTGAAAGACTGAGCCATATCATTAAGAAAAATGAAAATCAAAACTCAGAAACTTCACCTCTCATTCAACAAAATGGCAATGATGATTTAAAAATGGAAATAGTTAATGTTGGAAGAATTGTGAAAAGACAAACATTAACACAATGTTAATGGAGCTATAAACTGGTCTAATTATTCTGGAAAACAATTTTAAAATGTACTAAGACAGTGACTAAAATGTCCATACCCTTTAACCCAGAGATCTCCCAGGTAGGCACAGACTTAAGAAGGACAAAGACAGAAAAGTGCCAGATAAAACAAAATATTTTTAGCAGTATTTTTTGTGGTAGCAAAGAAGTAGAAACAAAGTCAATGTTCATCAGTTAGAGAACTGTCAAACTCTTAAAGAGATACCTCCAAATATCTCCCATTTGAGCAGTGGACCCTTGCTTCCTTTTTTTTTTTCCTCACTAATGAGCTCTCTGGGACTTCATAGAAGCCTGCGAAAGGTACTGGGTGTTACTGAGATATGACATGTAAATTGGTATGCACACAGATTTGAATATTTGCATTATGCTTCCAAATTATTAAGTACCTGGATAAAGCTCACTGTGCAGCCTGTAGACTGTGAAAGAATAAATAAGATTCAGAGAAATAAAAATTATTATTTCAATATCAAAAAAATCTGTTACTACTCTCAATGTCTTCAAACATTTCACAAGAATACAAAAGAATGAAGTTTAATGAGTATGAAAGAACAAATACAATACTACTTAAAAGGCATATCATTAAAACATCTGTTTGCAAAGTGCTACCATGGACCCCTACTAGTCCCTAAGACTCTTTCAGGGGGTCAGTCTCGAAGTCAAGATAATTTGCCTATTAAAATCATCCTCCCTGTTCTGTATGTAGTTGAATTTTCTTCATGGTCTTTAATCAAAATAACATATTTCAACAGACTAAATGCAAAAACAGATGAGAATCCTACTGTCTTTTAATAAACTAGACTTTAGAGAGTTTTGCAAAAATATGAAAAACAAAGCCATTCTTCTCACTTGCATTTGTTTTGGAAAATATAGTATTTTTAATAAAAATTATTTTGTGTTAACATGCAATAGGTTTTTTATTTTAAATAAATTAATATTTTAAAATTCTATTTTAATTTCTAACATGGATATAATTTCTCCATATAAACAAAAGCTCTTTGGGTTCCTCAACAATTTTTAAGAGCATAAAGAGAGTCCTGAGATCAAAAAGTTTGAGAACCACCACACTAGGGGAAAAAAAACCATTAACAACCCAAAAAGGAATGCATCTTCCATTCAACACCTTAATCAATCAATCGACAAGAATGTATTAAATGCCTAATATCTCCCTTAGTTGCCTAATTTAATGTCTATTTTAATCTAACTACAACAGCTCTGATCTTTTTTAGCTGAAACAAAATTCTCTACAAAATTTTCTAAATTTAGAACACATTTTCATTCCTTAAAATGTCATAGACTATAATTTATAAAATTATTTATAATTTTAAAATGAGAGTGATAAAGGGTGAATGAGATAAGCTATTAAGTCCTCCATTCCAAGTCTAAAATGCTATGACCCTCCATACAAAGATGATGGGACTGACCTGCCAGCAGTAAGACATGCATTATAAATTTTCTTCCTAGTAGTGGTGAAGAATTTGTAATGACTAAACCACATTCTCTTATATCAAAGGTATGCATTTATAGGATGGTAGCAGTCAGCATTAGGAATGCAACCTGAAGCCATAGGCTACAATAAGCGCCCCATAGACATAATCAGAAACTGATGTTCTGAATAGGGCTACCACTCAAAATTGTCTATAAAGTGAAGTTCTGTCTATCATAACATATTTTCTCAACTGTTTCCTATTATGAATTTGAAGCCGGATTTCAAGGGAAAACATTTGGGCTCCAAGCTAAACAAAGCTGACCTGGTTGACTAGAGTTAGTTCTCCCTACCCCACAGTCACTAGTTTATCCTACTCTAACTTCCTATTCCTGTCCCTTAGAAAGAAATAAAGATATAAAACTATGAAGCAGCCCCTCCCCCTTGGAAGCCAGACCCTGCATCCCCCACTGTTAACTACCTCTCTCTTCAGACTTTCTAGTGGCTTATTTTGCAAAAGGTATTTATCTTCTTTCATAAAGACTTGGTTTTTGCAGACTTATATCATCCGGAGGATTGAAGACCTATGAAATCCAAAACTTTTGCTCCCACACCTGCAATACTGAGTCAAAAGCAGCTTAGGTGCTACAATGGAAAAGGAAAAAGAAGGAAAGGGTCAGCACCAGAGCCGAGGTATTATTCGCTGCTTCAGTTGAAATAAGTCAAAACTTGAGACACCTACCTCCCTCCCCTCCTTTCCCTCAGTCCACCATCAGCAGAATTTTTTAACATGAATTGATGTCAACAATCAATAAATTTGACCCCCCCCCAACAATTTCATTATAGCAAAATTCCACAATAATGACACCATATGAGAAAGTTATTCTTTGTTAAATACTATTATTAAATACTAATCTTAAAAATGTATTACATGCATACATACACATGGATATATGGAAAGGTTCTACCTAATACAAAGGCAGCTTGGCATAATAAAAAGAGCATTTCTAATAGCAATCAGGAGATCTAGGCTCCAATCCTACCTCGCACAATGTCTTACCAATAGTACGAGGTTAATAGATGGAAAAGAGGAAGGCAACTGGGAATGGTGAAAAGCCATAAACATCATGTATACAGAGAAAGTAAAAAAATATACAAAAGAAGCATCACTCATGGGTGAGTGAAACACAAGGCACAAAGAGCACAAAGTGCTTCTAAAAAGGTCATGATAGGGAATAGATTACTCTGAATGGAAGTGGGGTAGGGAGTGGCGGTGGGGGTAAGAGCTTCCTTTGGCAACTTCCTGTTTTAATATTATTCTTACTAACTAGGTTAGCTCAGTGGTTTCAATGAAGCTGTTAGTGTCCTGAGACAAAGACCTAATGGCACACCCTTCCCAGATTCCTTAAAGCTCTGAAGCATACAAACAACACATTTATTAAGTGCCTACTAAGTGCCAGGCCTATGTATACAGAGATAAAAATAGCATAGGCCCCGCCCTCAGGAAATTAAAAATCGAAGAGTCAGTCAACAAGCATTTATTTCTTAAATGCCAACTATGTCTCAGGCACTCTGCAAGCATGGAGGAAGATAAAGAAGGGCAAAGACAGAACTCTACTCTCCAGGAGTTCACTGTCTAATAGAAGAGAACCTGCAAATAACTACATACAAGAGACATACAGGATCAACTGGGAATAATCACCAGAAGGAAGGCATTGGCATGAAGGGGAATGGGGAAAAGTTTCTTGGAGATGGTGGAATTTTAGCTGGGACCTGTCAGATGTCAGAGGAGCCAAGAGGTAGAGATTCCAAGCATGGGGGATAGCTGATGACTCCCCACTCCTGGAGGAACAGTGTCACTGAATCACAGACAGGTTAGCAGGGGTATAAGGTGCAAGAAGTCTGGAACAGTAACAGGGACCAACTGACAAAGTGCTTTGAACACCAAATAGACTCTTTTCATATTTGATCTTCAAGGTGACAGGGAGCCACTGTTGTTTACTGAAGAGGAGAGGGACAGGGTCAACCCTGCCCAAGCCTCTGAATAAAAGGCAGCATTTCTCATAAGCACTGCTGTGTTTCACCACAGGTCCAATATACAACACTATTCTTCCAGCAGATAACTTTGGACTCTTCCAATGTTTAGAACTTGTTCAACAGAACCTTTTCTCACAAAATGGTTTCTTCTCTAAGTAGGTCTTACTCATTCGGCAATACGAATTGTGGATATGACACTAAAATATGGTAGTTACAAAGCCAAAGTCCTATACTATAGTCCACCAACTTTCACCTTCAATATGTGTAAGAGAATGAATAAACTATGGATGAAATTGTACACGCTACCACTGTTCAATCAACTCTTCCTCCAATAAGCCATTTTACACTAAAGGAAAAACAATCTGAACCCTGGGGATGTCTTTATTTAACAAAAAATTTGTTAAATTATAATCCAAATGTAAATTCCTCCAAAGTCTTCCCGTGAATTAAAGGAACACAAACCTGCTGCTAACAACTTAGCCCCAAAAGACAATGAAGCAAGAAGTGCATCAATGTGGAGCTGAGCTTGAGTTCCACCAGTTACTTTGCAGCTAGGTTGAAGTCCCACACCTACAAAGGAAAAGCAGGGCCTGAAACACTGAGTCTCAACAAAAGAGGTATTGCCAAGAGCAAATTGGGGGAGGCTTAATAGCAGCTGTGGGACTTCCAGTTGGAAAAAGATTTAACCTCCAGTGTATCTAACACCAGGATAAACTCATCCAAACACAATCTTCTCCACAAAACTACTTTGATGTAAATTCAAATGAGGCATGTGACATTTTAAAGTAGGGGTAACTTTTAACGTGAAGTAAAAAGCTAGGTGCTTTGAAGTATTTAGGTAAAAACCTGAAATGCAACCAACCAACTCTAGGTCAGCCATCCTGATGAGGAAAGAGAAACAAGTGGATAATTGAAATTCACAGATTCAACAAAAATATTTCATTTTAGTGATTAATATGTATGTGTATATATTCATTACATATGTATCTTGTGTATGTATGTTTATACCTATGTATTTGTGTGTATGTATGTGTCTATACATATGTACATACACATATAAATTTCTACCCATTCTTCAAGGCTAAGGAACAAGTTTCATGATCCCTCTGAATCATGCTCTGGTTCTCTGAAGCAATCTTCTCCCATACTCTAAAAACTTGATACTTCTCTTATTTCACTTATACAAAAAATGATTATAAACACAAGATAAAGAATTACATGTCTTCATCCTTCTCTTATCCTCTAAGTTTCCCCAAGGGCAGAAATTGTGTCTAATTCTTCTCTGCATATGTTCAAGAGTGCTCATGACAGTGGTGGTGGCGATGATGACGATGATGATGACCATGATGATGATGATGATGATGACGATGATGATGATGATGATAATAGCTCACACTTATATATGGTACTTCACTTATCAAGGTACTTGGCACACAGTAGGCACTCAACAAATACTATGATAACTTGAACTGAAATAGCAAAATTGAAAGACCTGATTTCTCTACCTTAAATTACCATCATTCTTTGGTGAACACCTCATTAAAAAGTGGATTACTCCAAATATAAAGAATGAACTTAAGTATGGTACTTCACAGATTATGAAGCATTTAATCATACATCATTTTCTCTGCTAAGGGCAGATGAATATAAGAACAGGAAAAAGCCCCAATTTTTTTTGTACTGCAATTTTTTTATTTAATAAGATCAGATCTTTCTAAGAACATATCAAAGAAAACTGGCTAAAAGAAATATTTTCTCACCATAGAAATGATCATCAGTGCTTATAGTAAACCAATCAATGATTTACACACATACAGCACCAATCTAATTTCCCAACATGAGTGCTCAATAACTTTTCCCCTGCATTAGTCATTTTCACAATTCTTTCAGTCAATGAAAGCTTAAGTATGTCTTTGCTCCAAAAACTTAAAAAGTAAAATCAGTTCTAAGATTTTTCTACAAATCCCAGAACAAGCAAAGAAATATTTGTATGCTGTACATATTTTCCTTACAAAATCAAAATACAATTGATTTATTACTTCAAAAAGGTCTATTTTGAATTAATGGAAGGAAGGGATTCAAAAATTCACTTTCCATCATATGAAGAAATGATTCCAATTTGGAGGTCAATTCTATTCAGGGGAAAAAAACTGTGGGTGTTTGAACAACATGAAATTTGTGGAGTGAGACTCCATAGTCACACAAAGTAAGGTGAGGCATGCCAAATCCTTCAGAAATCTCAATAGCACTTTAAAAGGAAATTACTCAGCTTTCACACTAAGTAAGGAAACCAATAGAAAGGGAAAACACATTTCACACTACAGTTTAACATTCCAAAACTGCCTGGGAAAACGTCACTGGTCTGACAGAAGAGGAAAAGTATACACACAAAACAACGCTCATGCAATATGCCTTTTTTATAAATATCCAAGTAAAAGGATAGATTTAGTGTGAATGACAAAAGAATCAGTATCCATTAACTTAAAAAATCAGTAAATACTGTTTTATCTATAATCCAGATTAAATCTATGTATCTATATTGAAATAGTACATGTTTCCTCAATAAATGAGACTCAGAGTGGCCTAGATAACTGAAAACCCAATCAGTAAAATTATCTATTAATACAGTAGTATTTTAAATCTTGGAAGAACAGAAGATACATTCTATGAATAATTACAAGGTATATGGCTTAGAAAACTCTCATCTGGGAGTGCCTTTAATAGGAGTAATTGACAGGCCTCAAACCCTTTGGTTAGTTAAGGGGATCTACCGCAAGCATGTGGAGATAACAGATGAAAACAATTTGTTCCAATCACCACAAAGGTCGGCTGAAGCAAGTGCTATGAAGGGCTTAGAGCTTGGTCAGACACCGAAGATGAGGTCTTCCACTGCATCCCAGGCCATCACCGTCATCTTGACTATTGTGTTGGACTTTAATGACTCTGGAAGAGAGTGAGGCTGACGATTCTGTGAAACTCTGCCTCACTTCAATTCAATTCACGTGCAAAGTCAAGACATCATCCATGATGTCATTGGTACTCTTTGAGAAAAATTAAGGGAAAGCAACATCTGATAGGACAGTCACATGTTTACCTTTTTTTATCAGTCAGTCAACCAAAAGTCTGTCAGTCAAACAATAAATCATGGGAATACAAAGAAAGGTAAAAGACAGTGCCTGCTCTCAAGGAGCTCAGTCTAATGAGAGACAACATGCAAACAACTATGTATATACAAGATAAACTAGAGGTGACGAACAGCAGGAAGGCACTAGCATTTTATGTAGAATAAGTCAGTCTCTATGATTTTAAATTCATATAACCTAATAATCTGACATTAAGCATTATTTTACAACAATCTAAAAGTAGCACATCCTCAATTAATAAAATGCTATTTAGGTCAATGGTTAACTAGGAAAGCAATGTGCAGAGCACTGCTGCCACCTGGTGGAATTTTTCCTGATCTCTCAAAGACCTAACAATAGTTCTAGGAGCAGAAATCCCTTCATCTCAGCCTGCTTTAGTTTCCTTAACTAGAAAAAGGGGATTTATACTATAACCCACTTCACAGGGTTGTTAGGATGATCAAATGAGATATTATTTGTAAAGCAGATTAAGTACAGTAAGTGCTTAATAAATGTGTATTCCCTTCTTCTTTCCGCTTCCCTTTGTCATGATCTTAGCCATGTCCCTACTGGTTCACACAGGCTATCATAACACTACTCTTCATCTGGTGGCAACCACTCAAATTTCTGTAATAATGGCCAGAAAGAAATAAACAATTCTGAAAGACTATTCTTGTATACCTATAAAGTGACCAGGAAGACACTGGATTAAGATCCGGGGTTTAAGCCCAAGGTCTGACAATGATTCACTATGTGATTTTAGATCAGAGAATTAGTTCTTAAGCCAAAAATGACATCAGAGGCTATCCAGTCCTGCTCCTCAATTTTGAGATGAATAAACTAAAGCCCAAAGAGTGTAAATGACCTGACCAAGCCCATGTTAGTAGTAAGCACAAGGACAAGTTATTTTCTACTCTAGGTCTCAGTTTTATCTATAAAATGAAGATATTGGAAAAAGAAGGCCCACAAATGTCACTCTTTATGTCTAGGATACCCTCACCTTCAAGTCACCTAGACGCACAATCTTGCCAGTCCCCTGGTCAGGGCTCCTCATTCTATCTAATGCCCCATATCTAATCAAACATTTCACAAGTTCTGTTGATTCAATCTCCGCAAGAATCTCACATATCCCTCCTCCCTTTCTGCTCCCCTAATTTGTTTATGAGATTACCTATTTCATTCTTAAATCTATAATCCATTTGGAGCTTATCTTGGTATACCTGTGAGACAATGATCTACACCAAAGAAGTCAAACTCACAACAGCAAAACAGAACCAGATTGAAATGTAATTGGGAAATATTTAACAAGATAAATAAAAATGCAATACAGATGTTAATTTGTGGTTTTCTAAGTCAACATGCAGTTTGCAGGGATCTCTATTTTAGTCTGACAACACTGGTCTACACTTAATTTCTATCACACTGCTTTTTCAGTGTTTCCAGCAGTTTTTATTGAATGAATCCTTACCAGGGTAGCTAGTTTTCAGATTTACTGAATACTAGGTGATTAGATTAATTTCTTTCTTTATATTGAATACCTGTTCCACTAATCAGCTCCTCTACTTCTTAACCAATACCAAGTCATCCTGATGAATACATTGCTTTTACAATAGCTTCATTTGTTCTTTAAAACAATTTTTATTATACCATCTTATTATTACACCAATACTATAATTTTCTCCCAAGATCCCTACCCCTCTTCTCCCAGAGAACCATGCCATATAACAATATTTTTAAAGAAAAAAAGTGACCAAAAAACCGCCAGCAAAATTGATAAACACATTGAAAAAATATGCTCTATGCCATATTTGTGAGGTGGGGAGGTGCCTTCTCATATCTCTTCCTTGCTTGTTTTCTGCACTTTTGCAACATTCCCTTTTGATTATTTCATGGTTGTTCTTTCCAATTACATTACTGTAGTCCTGTTGTTTTCTTGGCTCACAGCCCTCTGTATAAATTTATATGGTCTCTCCATGCTTTGCTATATTCATCATATTCATTATTTCTTAAAGCATATACATTACAATTTTCTTCCATCATTTCCCAACAGATAGATATCTAGTTCGTTTGCAATTCTTTGCTTTCAAAAGTACTGCTATAAATATTCTGGTGTATATGGGGGCTTTCTTATCATTAAGAGCCTCCTTGGGATTTAAACTTTAAAAAAAGAATCTCTTGGTCAAAGGGTATGGACATTCTAGATACTTTATTTGCATCATTCCAAATTGCTTTCTAAAATGGTGGTACTCATTCTCAGCTCCGCCAACAAAGCACTAGCGGGCCGATCTTCCCACAACCCTTCCAACACAATTTCTGTTTTGTCATCTTTACCAATTTGCAGAGTTTGAGGTGAAACTACAAGGTAGTTGGGATTTCTTGTACTTTTCTTGGTATTAGTGATTCAGAGCACTATTTTATATAGTCATTAATAGCTGGCATTCTTTTGATGACAATTTATTCATAGTCTTAGACCACTTCTCTGGAGAATGGATTTGAGTCATATTTATATCTATCAACATATATAATACCGCTACATACATATATTTATCATATATATGATACATATCACATATCAATTGTTTATGAATCTTAGATACCAAACCTTTATCAGAAAAAAGTCTGATAGAAAGATTTTCTCCTTTATGACTGCTTCCTTATGCTAGGTAAACCGATTTTGTTTCTGCACATTTTGTTCTATGTAATCAAAGTTATCTATTTTATCTTTTATAATTGCCTCTATACCTTAACTGGTTAAGAATATATCTCCTACCCATGGCTGTGAAAGGAATAAAATCTGCTTCTCTTCTAAATTTTTAATGTTATGAACTTTAATATTAAGGTCACATGTCTATTAGTGTATATTATGGAATTCAATGGAAAGTGCACCTAAACCTATATACTGCCAAACAACTTTCCAGTTTCCCAGCAGGTTTTATTAGAGACTGCTTTCCTAAGTTTTTTTTGTAGTTATTAGGGATAGGATTTCCCTTTCTATTATTGTCTCCAATGGATTTAACTATCATCTCTTAAATGACTCCAAAATCTATGTATCCAGTCTGAATCTCTCTTCTGAATTCCAGTCCCACATCACAACTGACCAAGACATTTCTTGGTGTCTGAATAGAGGGTGAATATACTGGGGAGAGACGTGAGACAGGCTGACTTACCAGCAGGCTGGTTCAGTAATCCAGATGTGAGGGGATGAGAGCCTGTACCAGAGTGGTGACAGTGTCAGAGAAGAGAAGGGGGTATATTTGAGGGATGTTACAAAGGTGAAATTGACAGGACTTGGCAATAGATTGGATACGAGGGGTAAGAGATAGTGAGGAATCCAGGATGACTCCTATTTGTGAGCCTGAGGGGCTGGAAGGATGGTGTTGCCCTCAGTAATAGGGAAGGTCAGAGGCCAGGAATTTAGGGGGAAAGATAGTGAATTGTTTTAGACATATTGAGTTTAAGATCACTTGCAAAACATTTCTACCAGAATGAACTCTAGGCATCTCCTACCTAGCATATCTAAGACAGAGAGCACTATCATCCTCCCAGTCTATTAAACTCACAATCTTGGCACCATCCTCAATTCCTCACTCTCACTCATTCCCCATATCCAGCCAACTGCCAAATCTTGATATTTCTACTGCTACATTTCTGGTATACATTCTCTTCTCTTACTTACACATCTACCACTCTAGTGAATGCCTTCATCACTTTTCACCTAGTCTATTATGATAAACTAAGCAGCCTTACTCCTTACCAAGGCTAGTCCCACTACCTATTAAAGCAATCCCATTCCATCCCATCTCTTCCAATAGTTTGCCCCTCTGTCATTCCCACTCTTTCATTTATTTTCAATCTCTCTCTCTCTCTCTCTCTCTCTCTCTCTCTCTCTCTCTCTCTCTCTCTCTCTTTCTCTCTCTCTCTCTCTCTCTCTCCCTCTTTCTCTCTCTCCCACTGGCTCATTTACTACTACCTACAAACACACCCATCTCCCCCCCATCCTGAAAAACTCTCACTTGATGCTTCTACCACCACCACCATCCCCTCACCTCCAGTAACTATCCTCCTCCATCTGATTTGCGCTCTGTTGGTAAATTCCTTGAAAAGGCTGTCTACTACAGTAGGTGCCTCCACTTTCTCTCTTCTCACTCTATCCTTAACCTTTTACAATCTGGCTTCAAACTTTATTCTACTAAAAGTGCTCTCTCCAAAGTTACTAATGATTTCTTAATTGCCAAATCCAATGGCCTCTCAAACCTCATTCTCCTTTACCTCTCTGCACCTCTGATACTGCTGGTCCCTTTCCACCTTGATACTCTCTTCTCACTAGGTTTTCAGGATATCATTCTCTCCTGGTTTTCCTCCTCCCTATCTCCTGTCTCCTTCTCTGTCTCCTTTGCTGGCTATTCTTCCAGATTATGCCCTCCATAACAGGTGTTCCTCAGGGTTCTGTCCTGGGTCCTCTTCTCTTCTCCCTATTTACTCCTTCACTTGGTGATCTCATCAGTTCCCATGGATTTAATTACCATATCTATGCTAATGATTCTCAAATCTATCTTTTTTATCCCAGTCTCTCTGCTGATCTCCAGTCTTGCATCTAACAGCCTTTCAGGCATCCAGAAGTAGATGTCCAGTAAACATCTTAAACTCAATATGTCTAAAACAATTCACTATCTTTCCCCCTAAATTCCTGGCCTCTGACCTTCCCTATTACTGAGGGCAACACCATCCTTCCAGCCCCTCAGGCTCACAAATAGGAGTCATCCTGGATTCCTCACTATCTCTTACCCCTCGTATCCAATCTATTGCCAAGTCCTGTCAATTTCACCTTTGTAACATCCCTCAAATATACCCCCTTCTCTTCTCTGACACTGTCACCACTCTGGTACAGGCTCTCATCCCCTCACATCTGGATTACTGAACCAGCCTGCTGGTAAGTCAGCCTGTCTCACGTCTCTCCCCAGTATATTCACCCTCCATTCAGACACCAAAGTGATTTTCCTAATATTGACTCCTGATTCTGAACATGTCATCCCCTTCTCATAAAACTCCAATGGTTTCCTATTACTTCCAGGTTCAAATATAAAATGTTCTGTTTGGCATTTTCCAAAGCCCTTTATAACCTAGCCCCCTCCTACTTTTCCAGTCTTCTTATACCTTACTCCCCTCCCCATTCTCTTCAAACCAGTGACACTGGCCTCCCAGCTGTTCCACAAACAAGACATTTCATCTCAGTTCCAGGTATTTTCTGGGAGATGGCATGGCCTATGCCTGGAAAACTCTCCTTCCCCTGCTCCAACTATTGACCTCCCTGGCTTCCTTTAAGTTCCAACTAAAATCCCACCTTCTATCTGCTTGCATGTTGTCTCCCCCATTAGACTGTAAGCTCCTTGAGGACAGGAACTGTATCCCCAGCATTTAGCACCATGCCTGCCACATAGTAGGTAACTTGATAAGTGTTTACTGATTAATTGTCCCCATTCTAATCCATCCTCCACTCAGTTGCTAGTGATTTTCCTCAAATAGGAATCTGATCATGTCACTCTCTTGTTTAATAAACTTCACTGGCTCCCTATTACTTTCAGGACCAAATTCTAAGTCCTCTCTTTGGCAAATAAGGTTCTACACAAACTGGATTCTTTGACAATTTCAGCCAAACCCAGGAAAACATGTGTGAAACTGATACAGAGTGAATGAGCAAAATTCATACAATAATGCCACAGTGATCAACCACGATCCCAGAGGAACAATGATGAATCAATCATGTTACCTATTTACTGACAGAAAAGTGATGGACTCGGGGTACAAAATGAGACTTTTTTTTAAAAAATATGGCCAATGTGGGAATTTGTTTTACTTGACTATTCATATTTATTACAAGGTTTTTTCTTTTCTTTTTCTAAATGACAGAGTGGGGAAAAAAAGAGAAAAGCAATTTTTGCTCATTGAAAAAATAAACATAACACAAATAGGAATTCTTTTCAATGTCCCCATTCTACCTTTCCAGTCTTCTCACTCTTTCCTCCCCTCCATGTACTCTATATAGTCTAGATACCACCTTACTCACTGTTCCTCAAAAAATTCATTCCAGGAAATTGGTTCCACGCAAGTGAGCGCCTATAGCTCCTGCGGCTCCAATGCCCTATAGCACCCAGCATCACTCTGAGGAGAAATGGCAGGACCATGTCAAATACAGAAAAACATCTATTTAACCTAAAGTTTGCTGGTAAAGAGCTTAATAGGAATGCCAAAAAGTATGATAAAGAAGAAAAAGCTGAAAAGACCAAGACTGAAAAGGTCATAGAGAAGGGCAATACAGAAGTTGCATGAATATGTGCTGAAAATGCAATCTATCAGAAAAACCAAGCAACTAATTTCTTGAGAATGAGTGCTCGGGTAGATGCTATAGCAGCTAGAGTTCAGAAAGCTGCGACAACGAGCAAGGTAGCTAAATCAATGGCAGGTGTAGTTAAGTCTATGGATGCTACATTGAGGAGCGTGAATCTTGAGAAGATAGACAAATAATAGACAAATCTGAACAACAGTTTGAAACATTAGATGTTCTAATTCAACAAATAGAAGACACTATGAGCAGCACTATAACACTAACAATTCTACAAAAACATGTAGATATGCTCCTTCAAGAAATGGCAGATGAAGCAGGCCTTGATCTCAACATGGAGCTCCCACAGGATCAGAGTGGTTCTGTTGGCACAAGTGTTGCTTCAACAGAACAGGCCAAACTATCAGAAATTTGCTGCCTCCATAATCAAGTGTAACACAAAGAACTTGATGCTGCTGTTCACTACACTTACTTCTGACACCTCCTGTGTGTATATCTGTGTATGTGTGTCTGTGGGCTGTGTGTATAGATACTGATATATAGAATGATCAAATACTCTGGGCAGAATAAGATGCTTTGGGTTTGCAGTTCTTTACAAATATGATAAGAAGTTTGAAGGAGCTTGCACTCTTACTGGACTTTGTAATTCTGAATAGTACAGGTCAAAATGTGAAGGATATCTTTCACAAGTGTCTTAGGTTGAAACTAGAGTTTAACTTATTCTGTTTGAAACATCTTCATTAAACATTGAGTCAAAATTCTGGTACCACAATACTTCATCTCCTGTTTAGAATTATTAGTTACTAAGGTGAAACATTTTAAATTCCATGTTCTTTTTATCTTTGCAGGACTGAGATTCAAAAAGAAAAAAAGTCGAAATAGAATACGGCAGGGGAAATCTCCCTTTCATTTGCTCATGTGGCCCAAAATACATCATTCCCCACTTTGGGATGAACAGTACTATGTGCACACTGGTCTGCTTCTAGTTTATATTCATATTTTAAGCCTGGATTACCACATGCATTTTCACACTATATTCTGGCTGTGTCTGTGTCTGTGTGTGTGTGTGTGTGTGTGTGTGTGTGTGTGTGTGTTCTCTAAAATCTCCATGAGATGATCATCTTCACCCAAAATCACCTGGAAAAAAAAGTGACACATTACCTCATTTGCAGAGAAGATTAAGCTTCATTCGAATTTGCTGTTTGCAAGATCAGATGGCCAACTCACAGCCCTATTTGGACTTCCATACTTCTCTCTCCAGTAAAACAATAAAATTGAGAAATTGTCCTGACAGATTTTTATTAGACGATATTTTTATATTAATTTACATGGAATTTTATCATGCACATTCTCAGGCACTACCATTGATTCATTCAGGGAAAACCCTGACCTGTTGTTTTCTTTCAAACAAGAAATTTCAAGAACAAAGAAATCAATAGTGTTTTCTTTGAAACTAAATATATTAAGCTAGTATGTCTTACACCAGCATCTCATTACTCACTGGGAATCTTAAGTAGATAGGGAGATTTTAATTTTGGCCATACAAACAACTTAAAAAGTTATCTAGTCAAGTGGAAGTTAAAATAATCTAGAGCAGCGGTTATCAACCTGTGGATCGCAACCCCTTTGGGAGTCAAACGACCCTTTCACAAGGGTCACAGGGGTCGCCTAAGACCATGGGAAAACACGTATTGCCGATGGTCTTAGGAACCAAGACACCATTCCTCTATCTGTCTCCAAGCGGGTCCACCCACATGTAGATACACCCACAGAGGAGTATTAAAGGGTCACGGCATTAGGAAGGTTGAGAATCACTGATCTAGAGGTATTTTGAGTAGGAATGAGAGAGGACTGAGTCACTGAATTTTATTGCCCAAGTGTCCATTCAGCCTCTTCAAATGGCCAGTTATTAAAATGTGCAATTTTAACATGTAGCTATGATATTTTAAGTATTAGTAAAAAAAAATGGTGGCCAACAGTGAGTTACTAATACACTGTAGCAAGTATATACATGGAGGTTGAACGAGTACAGCGATATGGGAAAGGGAAGGGGTGGGGTAGAGTTTATCCCCCAATGAAAGATTTCCTCATAAAATAATTCCATTGCTGTTTGTTTTGTTTTTTCCAAATAAAGTTTTATTGAGGAATGATTCTCCCTGTTGTGAGTCACAAAGGCATTCGAAGTGCAATTACAAGAGTCTTTTGCTAGACTTTTCTTAAACAAATGTTACCCATTCATCCAAAGTATTTTCCATTGCATGACTATTTGAATGAAAAATATATGAACAAGTAAATGCAATGAGAAATAAGTGCGCTGTCTGTTGAGCACTAGGCCCCTTATATACAAGTTTCTTGGTATGTGACTAAGGGGTGTTTCTGTCTCCATGTGGACAGCCTACATTTTATTAAATGAGTGATGGTTTTTTTCTCTGTATGAAAGGAGTTGGTGTGTTTATTTTTACTGAAATATTCTAGGGAGCCAAAGAAGAGAATTATCACAGACCAAAGTACCTATGAAGTATAAACTCTCCTTATTTTCCATTGTTGAAGTATGTAACTTTCTCTTTTGACTTAGATAAAAAGATTGTAATTAAATATCTGTTCACTTGAAAAAAAACTTCATTCCATCTCCCTTTTGTGTCTTTGGATTGGCCATCCTCCATTGTTGAGAATGCTCTCCCTCTTCATCTCTGCCTCTTCACATCCCAGTTTCAGCTTAAATGCCATCTTCTTCAGGAGTTCTTCCTGGTCCCCCCTAACACTGGAGCATGTAACCCTCTAAAGTTATATGTACCTTTTTATTTAAAGGCTAGCTCCCCCATTAGTATATAAGCTCCTTTCCTGCTTTTGCCTTCCTCTCCATCAGTGCTTAGCAAAGTGCCTATATAATATACTAAGTACTTCATAAATGCTTCCTTAATTTATTTCCCTAAGCCCAATCTCTTCCTGATTTCTCCTATTTCTTGTCCAGGGCACCACCACTCTTCCACTTGCGCCAGTTCCAACCTTGAAGTTATTCTTTTTTCTTCAGTCTCCATCGCCAGCTCCCATATCCAGTCAATTGCCAAGTCTTCCTCAACATCTACTTCACATCTACTCAACATCTCTCACACTCTTCTCTTCATTCACACTGCAATCATGCAAGTTTAGGCCCTTATTAATTCTCACAGGGACTATCACATAGCCTTCCAATTTGTCTTCCTATGGTTAGCTTCTCGCCTTTCAAATCCATCCTCCACATAGTTACCAAACTTTTATTCCTAAAGGACTTATCTGACCATAAGGAGACTTGTCTACTCAAGAATCTTTACTAGCTCCCTACTGTCTCTAGGATAAAAAATACAAATACCTATGACTGACATTTAAAACCCGTCAAAATCTCACTCTAACTTATCTTCCCATTCTGATTGCACGTTACTCTTCCCCTCATTCTTGTAAAAATTGCTCTTCCTGGAGTTCCCTGTAAGTGATACTGAGTCTTTGCATATGCCTGAAATGTTCCCCACTTTCACCTCTTGGAATTCTTAGCTCCCTCAAGGTCTTAGTTGAAGCCCCAACTCCAACAAAAGGCCTTTTCTGATTTCCCCAGTTGTAAATATTTCCCTTCCCACCAAAAAAAACATATTCTGTATATATTTGTGTGTATGTTGTATATTTACTTTTCTGTATACATGATGTTCTCTGTGCTGGCCCCCATACTCAGCATAATGGGGGCTTACATTTGGTAACAATTTCATTTTTCCTTTTTGTCACTGTATCCTGGGCACTTACCACAATATCTGGCACACAGTAGACATCTAATGTACTTGTTAATTTAATGTACATTAAGTTGAACTGAACTGAAAGAGATGGTTAGTGAAGATCTAGAAAAGAAAAGCAGTGATTACAGAGAGCAATTACAATTCATGACAAACTTTATTCCCTTTTTTGACAGTATTACCAAAGTGGCAGATCAGAAGAGTTCTATAGTTATAGTTTACCTAGATTTTAGCAAAAAATTAATAAAGTAAACACAAACCATTCTTATAGAAAAGATGGAAAGTTGTGGGTGAAACAATAGTACAATTATGTTCAGAACTAACTGGTCAAACTCAGAGTACTCATTAATTTTTTTATGTCAACTCTGAAGTAAATATCCAGCAGAGTGCTTTTCCACCTCTACCCCAGGGATCTGTGTTTGGATCTATTCTAATCTTGTTATTAATGATGTGAGAAATAGCATGGACTGCATCCTTATAAATTCTTTTGATAATATAAAACTAAGAAGGATAGCTAACCCAAAAGATGACGAGATGCAAAAAGATTCTGATGGGCTGAATCTAATAAGATGAAATTTAATATGGACAAATGTAAAGATTTATATCTATGTTGAAAAAAATCAACTTCACAAGTCCAAGATGAAAAATGCATACTGGGAGGGGGTGGGTGTGGTGCCACAGGGTCAGAAGAGCTGTAATTAAGGTAAGGCAGACAGAGCTTTGCACCAGGATAGATAATTTAAAAGGAACAAATAGCATATTCCTGGAAGCATTTCCAAAACATCAACCTTTCCTCTCTTGTTGAGCAAGACTTGTAAAGCAGTGTTATATCCTCACCCCCCACCAAGGCCCCCCCTTTCCCCTTCCCAGTGTTTCCCAGGAACCAACAGTTTGCTTCCTCCCCTGTCTACCCCAATGCTGGTCAAAAGAGGAACTTACTCCCCTGAGTAATCAAAGCATGTTTTTCCCCAGGAATAAAAATATCATTGATCTAGAGCTGTAAGGATTCTCACAGGCCAGTAGCTGGGGCTCACTCAAGGAGGAAGCAAGAATCCTTAGGGTCAGGCTTGGAGGTAGAACACATCTTTAACAAGGGGCCCTTTGGGTAGGCCCTTGGTGCTAGGACTGAGTTAAACCACTCTGCTGAGTGGTAAATAATTATCTTGCCTGTGCCTCACCATGCACAGTCTGAAAATGACTACCAAGTGTGGTACCCCAAAATGAATACAACACTCCATATGTGGTCTAACCAGGACAAAACATTAAAAAAGATAATCATCTCCTTCTTCCTGGAATCTATGTCCTCTTGGTGTAGTTTTATAGCTACTATATCAAAATGTTGCATCATACTGAGATTACTGCTCACTAAAACACCCTAATCCTTTTCAGGTTGCTATTTAGCCATGCCTCAACCATCTTTGTACTTTTGAAGTAGTTTCTTCAACCTATACCTAAGACTTTATATTAATCTCTATTGAATTCCATTTTATTAGATTAGGACCAATTTTTTATCAAGATCTTTTTTGAATCCCATGTCCTCCAAGTCAAGTAAACAATAATTTATTAAAGTGCCTACTATGTGCCAACATAATGAATACAAACCAAAGGTTAAAAAAATAGTCCTTGCTCTGAGGAAGCACACAGTCTCAGAAGAGACAACATGAAAAATACAAAGAACTATGTATCAAGCAGATTTTGTTGTTGTTCAGTCATTTCTGGCATGTGTGATTCTTTGTGATCCCATTTGGGATTTTCTTGGCAAAGATACCGGAGTAGTTTGCCATTTCCTTCTTCAGCTCATTTTACAAATGAAGAAACTAAGGCAAATAAGGTTAAGTGACTTGCCCAGGGTCACAGTTAGTGTCTGGGGCTAGACCTGAATTCAGGTCTTCTTGACTCTAGGCTTGGCACTCTATCCACTGTGCCACCTAGCTGTCTTATAAACAAGATATATGAAGATTAAACTGGAAGTAATCTCAAAAGGAAGGCATTAAGATCATGGGAAAAGAAGGAAGGCTTCTTGCAAAAGGTGAGATTTTAGCTGAGATTTAAAGGAAACCAGGAATCCAGCAGGCAGAGATGAAGGAGAACAGTACAGGTCATCCAGTAAAGATGCACAGACTTGAGAGAAGTATCTTGTGTCAGGTTCATCAAGGAGAGCTGTGTCATTGGATCAGAGTCACTGGGAGTGATTAAGGCAGTGGTTCTCAACCTTCCTAATGCCACAACCCTTTAATACAGTTCCTCATGTTGTGGTGACCCTCAACCATAAAATTATTTTCATTGCTACTTCATAACTGTAATTTTGCTACTGTTATGAATCTATCTGATATGCAGGATGTATTTTTCATTGTTACAAATTGAACATAACCCACAGGTTGAGAACCGCTGGATTAAGGCATAAGAAAACTAAAAATGTAGGGGAGGGTCAGGTTGTGAAAGACTTTAAAAGCCAAATGGATAATTTAATATTTAATCCTGCAGGAAAAGAGTGAGACACTGGAGTTTAATGTATTGGGAGGTAACATGGTCAGATCCTCGGGAAGATTATTTTGATACTTGAGTGAAGGGTGGACTGGAGCAGAAAGATCTGAGGCAGTGAGATAAACCAGAAGTCTATTACAATAGTCCAGGTATGAGGTGGTAAAAGCCTATATCAGGGCATGTAGCAGTGTGAAAGGAGAAAAGGAGACATATACGAAAGATACTATGAAGAAAGAATTGGCAGAATTTGTTAATAGACTGGCTATGGGGGAAATAGGGGAGAGAGAATGAGAAGCTGAGAATGACTGCAAACCTGAGTCACTAGGTGGATGGTAGTAACAGGGAAGTCAGAAAGTCAGAAAGAGGAATTCTCCATGGAAGCTATCCCTCCTATATTTGTGTTATGTGTAAATTTAATAAGCATGCCATCAATGCCTTTATCCAAGTCAAGGAATCCAAATCTAGAACTGGTCTAACCCTCTAATCTTTAAAATTTATTTTCAGCTCCACATTCTTTCTCTACTAGAGTCTCCCCCTTCCCAACTGAGAAAGCAAGAAAAAAAATCCATTACAAACATGTATAATCAAGCAGAACAAATTCCCATACTGTCCATGTCCTCCCAAAACATGTCTCAATCAGTACTCTCTGAGTATAGCATCTCTCTATCAGGGGGTGGAGTAGTATGTTTCATTTTGAGTCCTGCAGACTAATGATTTGTCTCTCTGAGCATGAATCTCATATCAACTGCCTATTTAGACATTTAATGTCTGCAAGAAATCTCAAACTAAACATATGCAAAAAAAATTAATTACCTTTCTCTCCAGAACTTGCTCTTCTCCAAATTTCCTTATTTCATTTGAAAAATCAAACTAAAAAGATTCAAAAATTTGAGGGTTTTTAAAAATTCTTAATTGTGAAACGTCTTATTACATTAGACATCAAGAGGACCTTTGACAAACAGTCCATTTTTCTAAATCTAGCCTTGACTATAACTCTTTTTTTATTCTTTCCTTTTTTCCCAATCAACAAAAATTCTCCATCCGTCCTTCCCTCCTTCCCTAATTGAGAACAAAAGAACAAAACCCCTGTTACAAATATGTATAGTCAAGCAAAACAAATTTCCAAACTGGCCATGTCCAAAAAAATTATTCCTCACTGTACATGTCTTCATCTCTCTATCAGGTGGGCAGCATGTTTCATCATTAATCCTTTGAGATCGTGGCTGGTCATTACAGTAACCAGAATTCCTAACGCCTTCATAGTTGTTTGGTTATAGCTTGTCACTGAATAAATTGTTCTTTGGTCCTACTGCATCAGTTCATAAGTCTTCCCAGTATCTATAAAACCATCCCCTTTGTTACTTCTTAAAGTAAAATAGTATTCCATCCCACCTATATACCAATAATATATTCAGTCATTTCCCAACTGATGGGCACTCATTTAGATTCCCATTCTTTGCCACCTCAAAAAGAGCTATATATTTTTGTACATAGTTAAGAATTTGTTATACTTAGGACTAATCCCTCCCTTAACCTACTGTCCCTTTCATCCTTCCTTCTCCCCATTATTTTCTATTTCCTTGTTGAATGAAACATTAGTTCTATACCCAAATCTGTGTGTCTGTGTTCTTCCCTCCCTTTGACCAGTTCAGATGAGTTAGGTCCAGATGTCAGCTTTTCCCTCCCATCCCCTTTCTTGTTTGTATAGACTTCTACTTGTACACCCCAATTATGTGAGATAATTTTACCTCATTTTCCTTTTCCTCCTTCCCCACCTCCTAACCCAGGTATTCCTCACCCCGTCCTTCCATCCTTCTCTTTGGATCATCAAGGCATAACAGAACCACTTCCAGGGCTTCTGTCTAATTAGACACACTACTCTATGACCCTTGATGATAACAGGATTTAGAGGAAACACATGTTATCATCTCCTCATATTTGAAAGTAAATAGTTTAATCTTATTTAAGTTCATGATGATAGTTCATTCATGTTTAACCTTTTTCTATTTCTCTTAACTCTTGTATTTGAACTTTAAAGTTTCTTTGCAGCTCTGGTATTTTGATCAGGAATGCTTGGAAGTCCTCTATTTCCTTAAAGCATCAGGGTTTTGTTTTTTTTTTGTTTTTTCGCATTTGGGGATTATCCTGAGTTTTTCTGGGTAAATTATCCTTAGTTGTAAGCTTATATCCTTTGCCTTCTGGAATATTCCATTACAAACTCTCTGTTCCTCAGTAGTGGTGACTGCTAAATAGTGTGTGAGCCTAACTATGGTTCCTCAGCACTTGGATTCTTTCTTTCTAGCTGCTTGAAATACTTTTTCTTTAACCTGGCAGCTCTGGATTTTGACTATGATTTTTCATGGAAGTTTTCATTTTGAGTCTTCTTTCTGATGACTGGTAGATTCTTCCTATTTCCAATGTGCTCTCTGGTTCTAAAATATCCAGGTAGTTTTCTGTCCAGATTTCTTGAAATATATCTAGGCTCTTTTGGGAGCCGTGGCTTAAGATTATCCATTGATTCTTAAACTTTTTCTCCTGGATTTATTTCTAGGTCCCTTTCTAGGTCACAGTTTTTGCTATAAGATATTTTATATTTTCTCTCCCCCCCGCCCCAGTATTTTGACTTTTAAAAAATATTTCTTGTTATCTCACAAAATCACTGGCCTTTCTGAAGTCCATTTTAAGTTTCAGAGACTTTGGCGTTTATACAAGGTTTTGTCTCTCTTGTGTCAAGCCATTAATTCCCTTCTAAATACTTTCTTCAATTTCTTCAACTTTCTTCTAATTTCTTTTCCAATGCTTTCCTCTAGCACTCTCATGTTTTTAACTATTTTTCTAGATTTCTGACTATTTTAAATTATATTTTTATTTACTCTTGCTTCATGTCTCCCAGGAATTCTAGTTGAACTTGTACCCAAACTGTGTTTTCTTTTATGTTTTGCTTACAGATGTTTGGGAGTTGTTGTCTTCTTCTGGTTTTGTGTCTTGAGTGTCCCTGTTACTATAAATAACTTTTTGTGGCAACACTTTTTTGAATTTGCAAATTTTTCTAACCTACTTCCTAATTTCAGACTTGATACTAGGGCTGAGCTTTGCATACTTCTGGAATGAAGGTGTGGGCTAGTCCTGTTGCTGCTTTCTGGGGGTAGTGACTATTGTTACTCCAGCATCTCACCTTAGGTCCTCTCACAGTCTGCCCTAGAATTGGGACCTAGAACTACGGAGTAGGCAACACTGGCACCTGTTCTAACACTGGTAAACTGATACAGGTCTAGGATTTCTTCTTGTTCTAGAGCACAGTTTCCCCTAGGCACTGGAGTACTCTACAAACATATTCTTCATCAGACAGTGTCTATAGACATGTCTGATTCCCTCTGCCTGCCAACAAGTACTGTAAAAATGTGACTTTTCTTTGGATTTCCCATCCGGATTCGGTCTAGCACATTTTCTAGATCTGTCTGGAGAAATGTTAGTGGGGGTTTACTATACTGCTTCTTGCCACATCTTGTCTTCCCAGAGACTTTTTAAATAATATTTTATTTTATTCCCAATTACATGTAAAAACAATTTCAATATCTATTTTTTTTAATTTTGAGTTCCATATTCTCTCCCTCCTTCCATTCCCTCCTCCATTCCTGAAATGATAAGCAATTTTAAAAAGTTATACAAATGCAATCAATCAAAACTTATTTCTGATTAGTCATGTTTTAAAAGAAAATACAAAGAAAAAACTATGACAAAAACAGACAAAGTAAAAAATAGTATGCTTCAACTGGCATTTAGATTCCATCAGTTTTTTTCCAGAGGAGGATGGCATTTCATCATTAGTCCTTTGAACTGTCTTGGTTCACTGTATTGCTAAGGGTAACTAAGTTGTTCACACTGATCGTCATACAACATTGCTGTTACTATGTACAATGTGCTACTGGTTCTGCTCACTTCACTTGGCATCAGTTCATGAAAGTTTTTCCAGGCTTTTCTGAAATCATCCAGCTCCTCATTGGTTATAGCACAAAAGTACTCCATTATAATCATTATACCACAACTTGTTCAACCATTCCCCAATTGGTGGACATCCCCTCAATTTCCAATCTTTGCCACCACAAAAAGAGTTGCTATAAATATTTTTTGAACAAAGTAGTCCTCTCCCCCCCCCCTTTTTTAATCTCTTTGGGATACAAAACTAGTAGTGGTATTGCTGGATCAAAGGGTATGTGCAGTTTTATAGCCCTTTGGGCATAGTTCCAAATTGCTCTCCAGAATAGTTAGATTACCTTACAATTCCACCAACGCTGTCTCAATTTTCCTACTTCCCTGCCAACATTTATCATTTTCCTTTTCTGTCATATAAGCCAATCTGATACGTGTGAGGTGGAACCTCAGAGGTGTTTTAATTTGCACATCTTTAATCAATAGTAATAAACAGTATTTTTTCATATGACTATAGATAGCTTTGATTTCTTTGTCTGAAAACTACCTGTTCATAATCTTTAACAATTTATCTATTGGTTAACCAGATACTGTCAATGAAATTTAAAACAAATAAGTTCCCAGGTCACTGAAACATGTTTATCTCCATCTCTTAGGTAAATTTCTTAACCTTTATGATATGAAGCATACTAATAGATCATTCTGCAATATCACATCTCAGAACTTCTATAATTCTACAACATTCTGCTACGTGGTAAATCACTTTACTTATCAGCATTCATTTCTCCCTCAATGGGGACAAGAATTCCAAGCCTACCTAGAAGTAGAAAAAAAATTGGCATCAGAAGACCTGGATTTCAATCCTAGTTCTGCCACCTCTATTACTCTTTGTGTAACCATGGGCATTCAGTCCCCTAGGGATTAGTTTGTTCATTTGTAATATGAGGGAGTTTATTTAGATGTTCTCTTAGGTCTCTCTAGCACTAAATCTTTAATCCTAAAGTACAAACAGGGCTGGGATGGGTGGGAAAGGAGATTAGAACTCACTGTCTTGTGGCCCTTCTCACTCTGATCCTAAGTAAGTAAATGTTCTCTGGCAGCCCTGGGACCAAGTGAAAAATGACAGATTTCAACCTGGAAGAGACTATAAAGGCCATCAAGTCCAATCCACTCTTTTTACAGATGAGGAAACTGAGGATGATAGAAGTTAAGTGACCTGCCCTGAATTATATAACTCATAATAAGTGAGGAAGCTAGCAGTACAAAGGATAAAGGGCCAGATATGGCATCTGGAAAACCAAAGTTCAAGTCTCACCTCAAATACTAGCTGTGTGGCCCTCGGCAAGTCACTTAACCTCCATCTGCCTTAGTTTCTTCAGCTGTAAAATGAGAATAATAATAGCACCTGCCTCCCAGGGTTATTGTGAGAATCAAATGAGACATTATTTGTAAAGAAAATGCTTTGAAAATACTGAAGTACTACATACATGTGAGCTTTTATTATTATCTTGTTGATCTAGCTTCCCACACTGGCTCAACCCATCCTAGCTTCTCTCTTCCTTAGCATCTCAGAACTACCTCTATCATGAGCCTACATGTTTCAGAGTGGAAATGAAACCTACATCTTGCTTTGAGTTGGAAAGACATGGATTATGCCAGAAAGAATAAATAAATGTACTTTTTGTAAAAAAAAAAAATCTGATTAAAAGTTGAGTCATCCTAAGATTCTAAACCATGATTTAAAATAAATGACCTTTAATCACAACAATTAAACATAAGTATTAGGGCAGCAGAAATACCTAAAGACTAAAGATACAGGTATGACATGATTGAGCAAATTACTAAAAGACTGTGTAGGAGTATAGTCAACTGGTTAACAGAATAAGGCAAACGAAAACAACAATTTTTATTGAGCATCCACTTGGATGGAACTTTGGACAGGAATTTTCAAAGGCAATTTCTGGGGCAAAGATAAAATATTCCCCAAAGGAACTTTAGCCTAACAAATATATCTCAGTACTTCATATTTCATGTATTTTTCATTTGGTGCTATTTCAGGAAGGAAAAAGCCCCATCTTCAGAACAAACTACAACATAAAATAATTAGGCAAACTGAAATATATATCATACTCCAAAATAAAAACAAATATATTTTGAAGTGTTACTTACTCTGAGTTACCACAAGATCCAGGGCAGTGTTAGTAACACTTTGCATTCCAGCAACAATATAAGCCTCACAGTTTTTCAGGTTGCTGAGAGCATTGTCCACATTATTGACGAATATCCAAGGAAAATCATCAGAATTCTCTGGCATCCTGAAATTGTTACCTGTATTTTCAAAAAAAGAGAGAAATTATAAAAAGAAAGCTGAAAGAAATACAGTATTGGGGGCAGTTAGGTGGCACAGTAGGGCAGCTACGTGGTACAGTGAATAGAGCACTGGGCCTGGAGTCAGGAGGACCTGAGTTCAAATCCGGCCTCAGACACTTAACACTTACTAGCTATGCAACCTTGGACAAGTCACTTAACCCCAATTGCTTTGCCTTCCCCCCTCCAAAAAAATAAATAAAGTACTGAATGCAGAAATGTAATGGTAATGTAATTTCAATTTGAAGATCCCTTAGTATTGGCAAAGGTAACAGATACTTAGAACTTTGTAATTAATCAAGCCTCTGCTAAAGAAACAGAAGGTATGACCTCCCCACCCCCACCCCGGGTTGCTGATGTAACAAGAAGGGACTGAACAGGGAGGGGAAATACTGTATATAACGAAAAACCCCAGACAGGGAGAGTCAGATCTTCTTGGAGCAAGCTCCACGGAGGCAGAAGCTGTTGTCACCAGGAAGGCTGAAGAGGACCCGAGGAGGCCAAAAAGGAAAGTCTTCCCCAAGCTGAAGAAAATGATTTTGATTTTGAAGACCTGGATGGAATGATTTTGATTCTGGGAAGCAGCTGAAACTTCTGCTCAGTCCGAGGGCCAGCTGGAGCTGCTTAGGATTTCTGAGGGCCAGTCAGAGCTGAGAGCCAGCCAGAGTTGGTGAGGCTGCTGAGGATTTCCAAGGGCCAGCCAGAGATGTCGAAGACTGACCAGCATGACTGTGATGCTGGTACTTTGTATAAACCTGCTGGTGGCTTTGTTAATAAGCCTTGACTTCCCAGGTACAGAGACTGCACAGAGAGCTGGACAAGGACCTGGGAGCTGTCTGCCTTTGAAGCCAGGTGACAGTTTGGTGAATCCAGGTAGGATCTGGGACCATGGAAGAGGATCCAGGAAATCTGAGAAACCACCCTCAGTCAAGCTGAAAGAAGACTTTACTTGGATACTGTGTACTGACTGAGAAATTATAAATTTACTAGTGCCCTAGGGGTAGAGGGTCTGTGTATTTTCTGAATAGTGAATGATAAAGGATGATTGAATGATTGAGTTGATTGAATGACTGATTGAATAAATGATTGTACTTAGTGATTGATGACTGAATAAGTGACTGACTGAGTTAACTTAGTGTGCCCCATGAGTGGAGAACTTTGACTATTGTACTTTGTGTTCCTTGAGGAGGCAAACCTCCTTAAGGATGACTGAATGACTGAGTTACTAAATGATTGTTCTTTGTTGAAAACTTTGTGACCTCTGTGGTGAAAACTATGTCACCATTTTCTGTGATAAATTGTAACATTGTTAATGCCGTACTTTGATTTACTGTGCATGTTTTGCCTTGATTTATTATCAAATAAATAGAGTGTTCACTATACTGTGTAATCAGAACCTTAAGAGCTATTCACAGTAGCATGCTTCTGGAAAGCTGCTCATGTGTGACTTTACAAGAAAGAATAATAATAAATGTCCCCATGAATGTATGTGAGGCCCTAAAACTTTCCATATTAAGAAATTCTAGAGAGCAATCTCTACTAAGTGAAACTGAAAGTAATTTTCAGATAATTTTGACAATCTAAAATGACATAGATGAACAGCAAGAAGGGCAGTGTCACTGGATCAGATACAGGAGAGTAAAGTGTAAGACTAGAAAGGTAGGAAGGGGCTAGCTTGTAAAAGGCTTTAAAAGACAAACTGAGCATTTTATACTTAATCCTGGAGAAAACAGGAAACCACTGGAGTGTATTAAGTAAAGTGACATGACCAGGTCTTCTCTTTAGAAGATCACTTTGGTGAGTGGAAAATGGGCTGGAGTGGGAGGAGTTTTGAAGGAGAGACCAAGCAGAAGGCTAAAATCCATAAATAAAGGGATAAGGGCAGTACTTGAGTGGTGGCTATGTGAGTAAACAGAGTGGTGGCTATGTGAGTAAACAGAGGGGAAAGTATAGAAGAGATGTTGTGGAGGTAGAAAAGACCAAGACTTAGCAAAAGATAAGACATGTAGGGTAATTACAACTGAGGAATCAAGAATGATACCAAAACTGCATGTCTGGGTGACTAAGAAGATAAAAAAAATATTAAGTAAAATAATGAAATTTAATAATGAAAAATAAGATAATTCACTATTTTGCTTCTCTTTTCACTCTCTTTTCCATCTGTATAATGTTTTGCTGCTGTCATTTTAAAATATCATCAATGTTTATGTTCAATACAACAAACATTAGATACTGAACTAAGCCTGGTGGCACAGTGGATAAAGTGTTGGGTCTCGAATAAGGAAGAACTGAGTTCAAATTCAGCCTCTGACACTTAACTAGCTGTGTGACCCTGGACAAATCACTTAACCCTGTTTACTTCAGTTTCCTCATCTTTAAAATGAGTTGAAGAGCGAAATGGCAAACCACTCCAGTATCTTTGTCAAGAAAATGCCAATGGGATCACCAAGAGTCAGACAAGACTGAAACAACAAAATAACTAACCTTAATCCCCATTTAATAAACTCTAGTGGCACCCTATTACCTCTGGATCAAATCTAAGATTCTCTGTTCGGATTTAAAAGCCCCTCACAACCCTCCATCCCTATCTTACACAATACCAAGATATAAGATCCAGCAAAACCATCCTTCTTGCTGTTTCTCACAACACCACTCCATCTCTCAATACTGTGTCCCCATTCCTGAAATGTTCTTTCTCACTTCCACCTCCTGGTTTCCAAAGCTTCTTTAAAGACTCATCTTAAATCCCACTTTCTAAAAAAGGCCTTTCCCCAGACTTCCCACTCTCTACACCACCTCCCAGTGCTAGTGCCTTCTTTCTGAGATTACCTCTCATTTACACAGTTTACACCTTTTATGTACACAATTGTTTGTATGTTGTCCCCATCTCCCATTAGAATGTGAGGTCCTTGAGGACAGGGACAGTTTGGTTTCTTTTCCCCTCTGCATCTGCAGCAATTAGCACAGCGCCTGGCATACAGTAAGTGCTTAATAAATGCTTGACTATACTCCAAATAAATAGATAGAAATCTATAAAATTTTCTATTGCATAGTAACTCATTTCCATCTCCTATAAGCTTCTTTTATATTTTATATTTTTAATTTATTTTAAGTTTTCAACATTCACTTTTATAAGATTTTGAGTTTTAAATTTTCTCCCTCCTTCCCCTCCCCCACCAAGATGGCATGTAATCTGATATAAGCTATATATGTACAACCATATTAAACATATTTGCACATTAGTCATATTGTAAAGAAGAACCAGAACCAAAGGGGAAAACCACAAGAAAGAAAAAAAAGAGCAAATTGTATGCTTCAATATGCATTCAAACTCCACAGTTCTTTCTTTGGATGGGGACAGCATTTTCCATCTTTAGTCTTAGAATTGTCTTAGATCACTGCATTGCTGAGAAGAGCTAAGTCTATCAAAGTTGGTCACTGTACAATATTACTGTTACTGTATACAATGTTCTCCTGATTGTGCTCAGCATCAGTTCATGTAAGTCTTTTCAGTTTTTTCTGAAATCTGCCTTCTCATCATTTCTTATGGAACAATATATTCTATTACATTCATAAAACCCAACTTGTTCAGTCATTCTCCAAATGATGGGCATCCCCTCAATTTCCAATTCTTTGCTACTCCAAAAAGAGCTTTTATAAACATTTTTGTACATGTAAGTCTTTTTCCCACTTTTATGATCTCTTTGGGCTACAGACCTAGAAGTGGCATTACTGAGTTAAAGGGTATGTACAGTTTTATAGCCCTTTGGGTATATTGCCAAATTGCTCTCCAGAATGGCTGGATCAGTTCACAACTCCACCAACAATGCATTAGCGTTCCAATTTTCTCACATCTTCTTCAACATTTATCATTTTCCTTTTTTGTCATGTTAACCAATCTGATACGTATGATATGGTCCCTCGAAGTTGTTTTAATTTGCATTTCTCTAATCAATAGTGATTTACAGCATTTTTTCAATGACTATAGAAAGTTTTAATTTCTTCAACTGAAAACTGTTTATGTCCTTTGACCATTTATCAATTGGGGAATGACTCGTATTGTTATAAATTTGACTCAGTTCTCTACATATTTTAGAAATGAGGCCTTTATCAGAGATACTGACTCTAAAAACTGTTTCCCCGCCTTCTGTTTCCCTTCTAATTTTGGCTGCATTGGCTTTGTTTGTGCAAAAACTTTTTAATTTAATGTAATCAAAATTACCCATTTTGCATTTCATAATGTTCTCTACCTCACAAACTCTTCCATTCTCCATACATCTGAGAGGTAAACTATTCCTTGCTCTCCTAATTTGCTTATAGTATTACCCTTTATGTCTAATTCATGTACCCATTTTGACCTTATCTTGGTATACAGTATAAGATGTTGGTCTATGCCTTGTTTCTGCCACACTATTTTCCAGTTTTCAGCAGCTTTTGTCAGTAAGTTCTTATCCTAGAAGCTGGATTCCTTGGATTTATCAAACAGTAAATTACGGTAGTCTTTGACTAATGTATCTTGTGTACCTAACCTATTCTACTGATCGACCTAGATAAGCTTTTTGAGAGAAGAGATCATATTCTATTTAAGACTTAAAGCTGGAAGAGACTAAAGGTCATCTCATTCAAAACTTCGTTTTACAGATGATAAAACAGAAGTTAAACGACATGCCCTAGGACACAGAGGCAATAGCAATTGGTAGAGCTGAAATTCGAACCTAAGTCCTCTGACTCTACACCCCCTAGTTTCTATCTCATCCAGTTTCAAGTCATTAAGTCAAGTCAACAAGCATTCACTAAGGAAGCATTTATTAAGTACACACTAGGTGTCAGACACTGTGCTAAACAATGGAGATACAAAGTTATTCAGTCAGTTGATAAACATTTATTAAGCACCTACTATGTGCCAGTCACTCTCCTGAGTGCTGGGGATACAAAAAGAAGCAAAAGACAGTCTTCCTTCAAGTAACACAATCTAATGAGAGAGACAATAAGCAAATATGTATAAGCAAGACATACAGAATAAATAGAAAAGAATTAAAAGAAGGAAAGGCACTATAATTAAGAGAGGTTTGGCAAGACTTGCTATAGAAAATGGGATGTTAGCTGGGACCTAAAGGAAGGCACAGAAGCCAGTAGGAAGAGAAGAGCACTCTACGCTTGAGGGACAGTAAAAAAAAAAAATGCCTAGAATCAAGAGACCATGATCATGAAACAGCCAGGAGGCCAATCTATCAAAGAGCATGTGTTGAGGAGTAAGGTGTAAGACTGAAAGGGAAGGGAACGTTATGAAGAGCCTTGAATGCAAACAAGAGCACTTTGTATTTTATCCTGGAGGTGAGGAGTCACTGGAGTTTAACGAATAGGGTGTTGACAATGTTGGATTTGTGCTTTAGGAAAATCGCTTTAGTGGCTAAATGGAGGATAAATTAGACTGGAGAGAGACTTGAGGCATACAGTTTCATCTGTAGACTGTTGCAATAGTTCAGACATGAGATGAGGAGGGCCTGTATCAGAACAGTGGCAGTGTCAGAAAAAAGAAGGGGATATATTCAAGATATGTTGCAAAGGTGAAGTCAATAGGTCTTGGCTTATTTGGATGTGATTGCATATGAGAGGTTAGACAGAGAGTGGAGAATCCAGGATGACTCCAAGATTATGAGCCTGAGAGGATAGTACTGCTCTCAACAGTAATAGGGAAGGTAAAAGGTGGGGAGGTTTTAGAGAAAAGATAATGATTTCTGTTTTGGACATGAGTTTAAGATGTTTACTGGCCATCCAAGTCCAAGATATCTAAAAGGCAGATAGAGAAGATAGGTGGGAGGTCAGCAGAAAACCTGGGGCAGGAAAGATAGATTTAAGAATAAGAATCCGTAGAACATTGTACACATTGTCTTTACATGTAATTGGAAAAAAATATAACACTGGGATAAAATGGAAGAAACATTGGAAAAATTGGAATAAAAGAATAAAAAATTGGTGGAAAAAAAGAATCATCAGCATTGAGATGTAATGAAATTTATGGGAGCTGATGAGATTACCAACCAAAGTAGTATAGAGGGAGAAGACAAAAGGGTCCAGGACAGAGCCCTGAGGGAAACCAACGATTAGAGGGCATGATGTGAAAGAAGATCTAGCAAAGGAAAATAAGAAGAAGCAGTCAGATAGGAAGGAGAAAAACCAGGAGAGTGTTGTCCTGGAAACCTAGGGAGAGAACAGCATGAAGGAGGAGAAAGGGATCAGCAGTGTCAAAGGCTGCAGAAAGGTCAAGGAAAATGAAGACTGAGAAAAGGCCAATGGATTTGGCAACTGGGAGATCATTACTAAATAAAGAAAGCAGCCTCAGTGTAATGATAAAAGTCAGAAGTCAGATTCTAAGAGGTAAAGGAGAGAACGAGAGGTTAAGGAGAGAAAATGAAGACACCAATTGTAAAGGGTCTTTCTGAGGAGTTTAGCAACAAAGGTCAGAAGAGATAGAAGATCATCCTTAGTGATGATGAAAGGGTCAAGTGAGGGCTTTTTTCAGGACAGGGGAGACATAGGCATGTTCATAGACAATAGAGGGGTAATTAGACAATAGAGGGGTAAAAATTATAAATAAACGAAAGAGTGGAGAAGACAGAATGGGATTGCTTGAATAAGGAGAAGAGTTAGACTTGGTAAGGAGCAAGGCAAGTTCACTATGTGAAACAGAGGTGAAGGAGGAGATATGAGGAGAAGACACCTGAGTGATAGGAGATATGGAAAAAGGAAATAGAGGTAGTTCACAGCCTCAATTTTTTCTGCAAAATATGATGCAAAGTTCTCAGTTAAGAGAGTAGAGGTAGGGAGAGCCATGGGAAGTTTGAGGAGGGATGAAAAGGTTTGAAAGAGCTGCTGTAGAGAGTGGGATAGTGAGTTGATAAGGGAGTTACAGTAGGATTGCCTTGCAGCAGTAAGAGTCCAATTGAGGTTAGGTAACAGAAATTTGTAGTGGACCCAAGTGAACCCAGTTGCATGATTTACTCCATCTTCATTCAGCAGCACATGCGCAAGAGCAAAGGTGACAAATGGAGGGAGTGGTTCAAGGCTGGGTATAACTGGAAATATGAAAAGGAAGATAGGAATTCAAGATAGGAGGATAGTGTAGAGTTGAATGGGTTCACTAAGAGTCAAAGTGGGAAGAAGAGAAAGTGAATAGTGCAGAGGAGATTGACGGGGAGAGAACTGAGGGGGACTAGCATTCACAGTGAGGATAAGGAGTAAGGAAATGGAAGGGAAGGCAGAGGGCAAAGTGAAAAGCCAATAGTATGTGGTCAGATAAGGGCATTTCTGAATTCTTGAACATGGAGGCGGTACATTTGTAGGTGATGGCAAGATCAAGGAAATGACCATCTTTGTATGTTGCTGAGGTGGGGTGGAGAAATTCATGGTAGGTAAGTAGGTTGAGGAACTGAGTGGTTAAAGTATTTGAGGAAGAATCAATGTACAAGTCCCATTGTATTAGGGTAAAAGTCAAGGAGGAAAGAAAAATTGTGAGCCATGTACCAAATTCACTAAGGAAGGAAAGAGAGTGATGGGGTGTGGCCTTCTAGATAACAGCTATCAGGATTTTGATGGTGGTGGTACATATGAATACCAATACTTTCCCTCAGAAGAGGAAGGAGGAAAACCTAGAAATGGCAATACAGAGCAAAAAGTATTTCAACTCCCCTACCTAAATCAGTGAACTAAGAAGAATAGATAAAAGGGTATCCAGTACTGAAAAGGGTGGGCAAGGAGGCTGTGTAATCTGGGGGAAGCCAGGTTTCAGTAAGAGCTAATAAATGGAAGGAGTGGGAGAAGAATAGATTTAAGATCAAAGAAAATTTGTTGTCTATGGAACAGGCATTTCATAGGGTACAGTGGAAGTGTTATGATGAAACTCTGGGGTGAGAGTGTTAAGGAGAATGGGAAAGAGGAACCTGGTGGTAGGAAGGAGGTGAGAAATGGGATTTGAATGGTGCTATACAGAAGTTCAGTCACTGGGATGTGAAGGGCATGAGCAGGTGTAAGAATGTTCATCATTGAATGGAGGGCATCCCTCCTCTATGTTCAAAGGACAGGTACAGCAGGAAATGGGAGGCCTAGAGTCAAGGAGAGGGTTGTTCTTTTCATTGGAGGTTCTCCACATTCTATTTGGGAGCAGAAGGTAAAAGATGCCTTGTAGTGGTCTATAGAAGTGGTTGCTCTGAAGCAAATGGAAGATGCTCAGCCAGGCTCCTGGAAGCCTTTCCTCAGAGGGCACAATGTACCCAGCAGGACATGGATAGCTCAGGTTGTAAATTCAGGCATGGTCTGATGTCTTCTCACCTGAGAAGGTTGGCTATGAGGTAGGAGCAGGAAGTGGTAGATTTTCTGTGCAGATGGAAGACACCTGGCCTAGCCCCTTCCCTTAGCCTTTCCTCAGGGGACATGCTGCACCCAGTAGGAGATGAAAGGCACAAGGAATGAGAGGTTAAGTCTAGATAAGTAGATCTGATATTAAATCCATAGGAGAAGTATTACAGAAGAAAAGAGAAAAGGGTCCAGAAAAGAACTTCATGGGACATGTACAGTCGAGTGCAAGACCTGGATGAAGTTCCAGCAAAGGACACTGAGAAGTGGACAGATAGGTAAGGGAATCAGAAGAGAGTAGTATTCCAAAAGCCTAGACAAAAGAGAATATAAAGGAAAAGAGGGAGATCAACAGTGACAAAGGTTGCAGAGAGGTCGAGAAGAACAAGGATTGAGAAAAGGATAAGAAAGGCAAAAACTAGTCCCTGCTTTCAAGGAGTTCATAGTCAAATGGGGGTGACAACATGCAAATAACTATATACAAACAAGATTGAAGTAATCAGCAGAAGGAAGACCCTAGCGCATTAAGGGAAATCAGCAAAGGCTTTTTGCAGAAGTTGAGATTTTAGTTGTGACTTGAAGGAAGGCAAGGAAAACAGAAGTCAGAGACAAGGAAAGAGAGAGAATTCCAGGAATTAGGTAGTAAAAATTCAGTTAGGAGATGGAGACTAGTGAGCAAGAAAAGAATGAAAGTTGACTGCTCAAAAGACTACACAAATTAGAACTATTAGTACCAGTTTTTTTTTTAACTGTAACTATAATTTTAAATACAGAGTAACAATTCTCATAACAAATAAACCAAATTCATGGACAGGCAAACGTGAGTTATCAGGGCTGTGTGAGAAAGGGTAACTTTGGCAAGGTTAAAATCATGCTTATAAGATAGTCTACCTGGTCTTTCTTTCTGGAGGGGGGGAAGGCAAGGCAATGGGGGTTAAGTGACTTGCCCAAGGTGTGTCAAGTGACTGAGGCTAGATTTGAACTCAGGTCTTCCTGACTCCAGGGCAGGTGATCTATTCACTGTGCCACCTAGCTGCCTCCATACCTGGTCTTTCTTGATTGTTGGAGAATATTCTGAATCATGATACAGAGAGATCAATCAAAAAATATCTAAGGATCTTGGCAGCTAGGGATGCAGTGGATAGAACACCAGGCATGGAGACAGGAAGTCTCATCTTCCTGAGTTAAAATCCAGTCTCAGACATTTAAACTAGCCATATGACCCTGGGCAAATCAATTAATCCTGTCTGCCTCAGTTCCTCATCTATAAAATGAGCTGGACAAGGAAATGGCAAACCCCTCCAGTATATTTGCCAAGCAAACCCCAAATGGGGTCACAAAGAGAAGATCACGAGTGAAAAAATGATTCAGGAACAACAAAGGATCATAGGATCATAAATCTAGAACTAGAAGGAACCTCAAAGGATATATTTCAACCCACTCATTTTATAGATGAAGAATAATGAAAAACTTGCCCATTCTTAAACCTTTTCTAGATATTAAAAAAAAGATTTCATATATTATATATGTATGTATATATGTATGTATATATGTATATACACACGTATTCTCAAAAGCATTTTGTCGCTTTATTAATTATATAACTTTCATGACTGAATCTTTTCCCAATATTTAACTATCCAGCATTCCTGATATAAAGCCTATTTAGCCTAAATTATTATTTTTTATCCATTTTTGTATTCTATTTACCAATATTTCAAAATTTATTAATGATAACTCCAGAAAGCACTGGAATTTCTTCTCTTCACGCTTTCAACAATTCCAGGGTTTCCCATTCCAACTGGACTAGATTTCTCTAAGAAATTTTAGGCCATGAGGGCCTACCAAAATCAAAGTTGTATGTTACACTATACCCAGCTTCTTCACTATTACCAATTCCAAGGTGGAGTGGTCACTTCCCCACAAGGTTCTCATCATTTCCATCTTATATACCAGGTTTTCTTTCCTGATGTGAATCAGAACCACAAAAGAATTTTTTTTTTGTTTCTCCACCCTTCCAAAGGATGAAAACATCATTAAGTCAGGAAATTATTAGTTGTTCTACTTTTAACAGGACCACTCTACTCCACAAGACCTCTCAGTAATTAAGCCCCAAATCCCATGAATATATCATGGCTTGGGATCTGTTTCCTGAATTCATCTATTTCTTCTTCAGTTCAGATGGTATGTAGTTTACTATGATGACAATATTGCTTGTTTCCATTGATGTAAACCAAATATTTTCTATCATACTTCTTTTACCTCTGGGTTGCTGGATATATTCATGTGAGTATTTTTTCTTAATTTTTCTGTTTCCTCCTGTTCTTTTTTAATAAGGCATACACTTCTATGGGACTCATTAAATAAAGTTGCAATGATATCTAGAGGTCAAATTTGCCTCCTTTCATTAGAATTTCTAATTCATCTTATTTCTTATAATTTATAGCTATAGATGCCTAGGTCCAAAACTTTGTTACTATTTCCTTTCCTGGATTGTTTTTCTACTGTGAATTTCTGGTTATCTCAACTGCTAAACTTTTTATTATAGCTACATGATGTAATAACTGCCTTGTCACATATACCATTGATAATTTTCTCTTTTCCCCTTCTTTTTAAGTTTAAGGTCCTTATGATTAAATTTACAAAAATACAGGAAAACACATTTCTACTAGCCTTACTAGGTACATGACACCCCTGATCAGATGATCATTTCTGTACTTTAAGCCAGGGTCCAGAAGTACAAATCCATTCTCAGACAAAAATCTGTTTAACCACACCAGTGCCACAAACTGAACCAGTAGGGCAGGAAAGGACCTCTTTCCCCAGTCTTTTCTTTTACCCAGGTTTTGAGAAACAGGTCTTAAAGTGTTGCTCCTCCTTTGAAGTTTCACGTGCAGGAGGTGATCCCCACTAAACCCAGGAGTTTTAGCCATGGCCCACTTGCAGTCAGGATTCCAAGCAGGATAGAGCAGCTGGGAGTCAGCCAGGCAGGGAAGCCAGGAGAAGCCAAGTTGCCTGGCACTTGAATGCAAGGCAAGTTTTGGTCTGGAACTGGGAATGTGCTTTATGGTAACAAAGCTAACTATGAACCTAACCCCTTTCCCTCCCCCGAGTAAGGTGGTGTAAAAGGGAGTAAATTTGCATATGTAATTATATCTTCGGAAACAAATATTCCCCTCCCCCCCCAAACACACACATGCTCAAAGAGGGAGGGTAGAAGAGACAACAAGAGACAGAGTGAAAGGGGGAGAGAAAAAGAAACAGAGAACCTGGGATCAAATCGTACCCCAGACACTATTAACTGTATGATTCTGGGCAAGTTCCTTAACTTCTGTCTGTCTCAGTTTTTACGTCTGCAAAGTGGGGATAATTATAACCCCTACCAACATTGTTGGAACGATATAATGGCATATTGGTCAAGTGTTCTGCAAACCTAAAAGCATGGAATGTTATTGTGCCAAAGAGAAATGATGAAACGGACCAATCCAGAGAAAAACGGAAAGAACTCTACCACCTGAGGCAGAATGAAGTCAGCAGAACTAGAACCATTTCTAAAATGATAAATTTTATAAATAAAAACACTATGAAAGCAATGATAACCCACAAGTCAAAAAGAAGGAAGATGAAACACGCCCGTCATATCGTGACAGTCCCGGTGATTAACTTAAAATGCAGAAAGGACGTACATTCGTTGTCAGAGGAGGCCAACGCGGGGATTTGTCTTATGCAGCAAGGATTTTATTTTTAAGGCTGCTGTTGGTTGTTTTTTCAGTTTGCTCAACGTGGGAAAGATTTTTTATGTTAATTTTTATAAATTATAGACTAAATAAAATGTCAGAAAAAAAACCCTGAAAGCGACCTAAATGCTGACTATTAACACTTGATGATTGTGCAGCCTCGAACTGACATGACCTTCTCTAAGCCTGTTTCCTCACCTGTACGATGAGAGGTTTGGACTAGAAGGTCCCCCTCCAGGCTCCTGTCAGAAGCTACGCATTTAACAAAACATTGGTGGAAACGGAATCAGGTCAGTGCCTCCACGGTTTTCCCCAGAGGGAGACAACTCACAGGCCAACAGTTCCTTTCCCGCCTCCACCCGTCCCGGGCCCCTTACCTGGCCGCCCGGCCCAGACTCGGACCCGCGTCAGTCAGAATCCTCAGCCAACACCTCCTACCAGACACAGGATCCCGCCTCTCTCAGATCCCTATAGCTACCAGCGCAGAACTGGCGCCGATTTTGCGTCATCACCAGGCGCCGATATGCGTCATCACTAAGGCGCCGAGGGACCCATAGGTTAGTCATGTGGCGGCGCTCACCTCCTCCCTTTCCTTCTGGTTGTTCACGTGACCCTCCCTGGCCCCGCCTCCGCGCTCCACCCTGTTTCATCCAATTCTAGTCATGTGACGACCGGAGCAGCACTGAGACTGTGGAAGGGGGTCGGTCGGGTCCATCAGTTGGGGTGGGGGGCCGAGGGGAGATCGTCAGGCACCGGTCGCCTGCCGTGACGGACGAGGAGGGCGAGGAGGGCGCGGACCGCCCCCCCACCGCTCCTCCTTCCCCCCCAGACCGGGACAAGCAGAGACAGACCCGCACAGACCCGGGCCCTGGAGCAGGGCCTGGCCCCGTGACAGGTGACTGAGGGAAAGTCGGGTCCACTACCCGAGGGGACGGGGAGGGACTGTCCAGGCGGGTGGAGCTTGGAAGGGAGCCTCCCTGTTCTCCGAGAGCTAGTGGTAGCTGGGACCGAGGACTTAGGCTTGAGACACTGGGAGAGGGTGACCATGGAGAAGAAAAAATTCTCGATGATGAGAGGTGGGGGAAGAAGGAGTGTAGCCCCTGCCCCTCTTGCGTGCATGGGTGAAGGTTAGAAAGTGAGGGAACCTTAGAGATCTCCATGAGAGGCTCACGATGATCTAGCGGGAGCCCAGATTTTGGATTCTTTCCTGCTATTTGCGGGGTGTGCAAGTCGTTTCTTGACTTTTCATGGACTTCAGTTAACTTGTTTATAAAATGAAAAATACTAAGTGATTTAAAGCTCATTCCAGCTCCAAACTCTTTGCTTCATACTCCAAACTGGAATATTCCCTAGTTGTAAGTACAGATTGAAGAAACTGAGGCCCAAAGACAGTAAGTATAGGCTTGGAGTAAACTTTTATGAAGGTTATGGTATATAACCGGATACCTAGGTACACAGATACCTCTTTTTCCAGGTTTGATGCTACCCTGTGGTAGCTCTTTTGTTGTTATACTGCAGAAGCAAGGTTTGTTTTCAGGGGTGTGTGTGTGTGTGTGTGTGTGTGTGTGTGTGTGTGTGTGTGTTAGTAAAGACAGGGCATCTTTTGGTCCCAAGGTAAAATGAAATACAGAGTTTTTCCAAAGGCTGTTTAACATTTCTAGGTTTGCTTATGAGGGGGTGTTCTGAGTCCTCCTTTTATTCTTTGAAGTGTTCAGATTCTTTCTATTATTATTTCCCATCCTGAAAATTATTGGACCAGATGCTAATTCATAAACAAAACCTTTTTATACTTTTCTAGGACTTAGGAAAAACATGTAGATTGAGGTATACTTAGGATCATATGATTTAGAGCTGAAATGAACTTTAGAGATCATTTAGTTCATTTTCTTTTATTTTATAGATAGGAAAACAGTCTTGTAGAGTTAAAGTGACAGAAGTGACAAAAATAAGTTAAAGTGACTTTTCCTTGGTCCCTACAGTAGTAAATATTACAGCCAAAATTAAAATGGAAATTTTCTTACTCTAAATCCCATGCTTGTTTCCACTAAATCATACTATCAATCAGTAAACATTATCCCCACTTTGCAGACGTAATAGCACAGTGTCAGGCACTGTGCTAAGCAAGAGAGACATAAAAGGAGGCAAAAGACAGGCCCTGCCCTCAAAGAGCTTACCATCTAATGGGGGAGACAACATGCAAATAAATATATACAAAGCAAGCTACATAAATAAGATAAATAGGAAATAATTGACAAAAGGAAAGCACTAGAATTGAGAGGAGTTGAGGAAGGTTTCCTGTAGAAGGTAAAATTTTAGTTGGGACTTCAAAGGAAGCCAGGGAGGTCAGTTGCCAGATTGGAGTAGGAAGAGCAATACCAGCGTGAGGGACAGCTAGAACAAATGCTCTGAACCAAGAAAATGGAATGTCCTATGGAACAGCCAAGAATCCAGTGTTACTGGGTCAAAGAGTGTGTGTAACAGGAGAGTAAGGTGTAACATCTGGAAAAGTAGAAGACAGCTACGTTGTGGAGGGCTTTGAAAAACAGCATTTTGTATTTGCCTCTAGAGTCAATAGGAAGCCACTGGAGTTTATTGAGAGGAGTGAGTGAGGAACATGATCACACCTTCATTTTAGGAAAATGACTTTAGTGGCTGAAAGAAGAATGAACTGGGAATGGGCACAAGCTTGAGACAGGCAGACCTACCAGCAGGCTAGTTCAGTAATCCAGGTCTGAGGTGATAACGACCTGCACTAGAGTGGTGGCAGTGTCAGAGGAGAGAAAAGGGTATATTTGAGAGATGCTACAAAAGTGAAATTAACAAGCCTCGGTGACAGGTTAGATATGAGGAGAGAGAAATAGTGAGGATTGAAGAATGACTCCTGGGTTATGAACCTGAGGGACTAGGAGGGTGGTATTGCCCTTAGTAGTAATAGGAAAGGTAGGAGGCCAGAAGTGTTTGGGAGTGTGGGGGAGACATAGTGAGTTCTTTTTTAAATGTATTGGATTTATGGTGTCTACTAGACATCCAGTTCAAAATGTCTGAAAGGCAATTGGAGGCCAAGATTGGAAGTCAATAGACTAGGGCAGGAAGTCTGAAAATCATCAGCATAGACATGGTAATTAAATCTATGGGAGCTAATGACATTACCAAGTGAAGTAACATAGAGGGAGAAGAAAAGAGGATGCAGGATCGAATCCTGAGAAACACCTCTGGTTAGTGGGCACTGTCTGAAGGAGGATCCAGTAGAGGATACAAAGGAGTGGTCATATAGGTAAAAAGAAAACCAGGAGAGAGTGATGTCTTGAAAACCTACAGAGAAGAGAGTATTGAGGAATAGAAAGGATCAACAGTGTCAAAAGCTGCAGAAAGGTCTAGGAGAATGAGAATTAAGAAAAGACCATTGGATTTGGCAACTAAGAGATCATTAGTACCTTTGGAGAGATCACTTTCAGAGGAATGATAAGGTTGGAAAACCAAGTTGTAAGGGGTTAAGAAAATAGTGAAAGGAGAGAAAGTGGGGGCACCTTTATAGAAGGCCTTTTTGAGGAGTTATGCTACAAAAGCCAAAGGAGATATAAAATGATGTATCTTAGTGATGGAAGGATCAGGGTAAGGGAGACATGAGCATGTTTATAGACAGTAATAGCTGAGCCAGTAAAAGGAGTGAGATTGAAAATAAATGAGAGTGGGAGTGACAATGGGGACAGTCTCTTGGAGGAGATGGAATAGAATGGGATTACCTGAACAAGTAAGCCTTCTGGCTTAGCCTTAGTAAGAAATATGAGCACTTCATCATGTGATACAAGGGCGATGGAGGAGATTGTGGCAGAAGGCACTTGATAGGAGATGAGGAAGAGGGGAAAGGAAGGAGTTCATGGCAAATGTCCTCAGTTTTTTCTATAAAATATGAGGCAAGATTCTCAGAAGAGAGTGGAGCGAAGGGAAACCATGGGAGGCTTGAGGAGGGATAAAAAGGTTTGGAAGAGCCTGTACGGAGAGTGGAATAGTGAATTCATAACAGAGATATAGTAAGATTACCTAGCAACAGTGAGGACCCAGTGGAGGTTATGTAACATAAATTTGTTGTGGACCCAGTCAGAAGAGTTGAGTGATTTTTTTTGTAGTCTTCATTCAGCAAGATGTTTGCATTCCAATTAGCATAAATATAATTATAAAGATTTCTTCTAGAATTTAGCAAACTAATTATTGGGGTTATTCCCCATCCCTAGCAAATAGCAAAGTTTTCTCAAGGGGCAGAATATTATTGTTCCCCCTTAGTGTTAGACAGAGCTTAAGCCCAGAAGACACTAAAATTTTTTAATCCCTTGTAAATTATCTGTATTTGTGGGGAGGTTGCAGAATAATTTGAAATCTTTGAAGAAAATCCTAAACACAGCCTTTTAGGAGTCTCAGTAGCCTCTTTCAAGACTAGATTGTCAGCTGATAATGAGGATTTGGATAATTGATTTGGATAAATAAATGCTTAATTGTGGAAACTGAGTACATTGGTTACAAAGGAAATATCTGGACAGAGGAGGAACAGTGTAAATTGTTATAATGTAAATAAGTTGCTATTGCATATCAGTTTTATATTTTTAAATAAGTTGTTCCGTCTGCAAAAAAGTTAGCAAGAAGCTATCAGCATCAGAATTGGAACAAGCTCACAACTTCCTGACAAATCCTAACCACAACAAAATTATTACTAATCAACATTTTGATTTTAGGTAGAAGAACTCCCCCCCCATTTTCTCCAATCAACAAGCATTCATTAAATCAGTGAGTCATTGAATGCTTAGTAAATGTCTACTATATTCCAGGCATTATGCTAAGTTCTAGGAATAGAAAAAGAAGCATGACAGTCTCTACCTTCAAGGAGGATGGCACAGTGGATAGTGCCAAGCCTGGAGTCAGACTCATCTTTCTCAGTCCAAATCTGGCCTCAGACACTAAACTAGCTGTGTGACCCTGGGAAAGTCACTAAACCCTGTTTGTCTCAATTTCCTCATCTGTAAAAGCTGGAGAAGGAAATGGCAAACCACTTCAGTATCTTTTGCCAAGAAAACCCCAAATAGGGTCGTGAAGAGTAGAAAACAACTGAAAAGACTCAACAAATACGACCCTCGAGGACCTTATAAAATAATCAGGGGGACAAGAAGCAAATATGTACAAACACACTACTTACAGGATAAATAGGAAACAATTAAGAGAGGAAAGAAACTAGAACTAAGATTGGCAAGGGCTTCCTGTAGAACAGTGGTTCTCAACCTGTGGGTTGCAACCTCTTTGGGGGTCGCCTAAGACCATCAGAAAACACATATTTCTAATGGTCTTAGGAACCGAGACACAGCTCCTCTATCCCTCTCCAGGCGGGTCGGCCCACATGGAGATACGCCCACATACAAGTATTAAAGGGTCACGGCATTAGGAAGGTTGAGAACCACTGCTGTAGAAGGTGGGATTTTAGTTGGGACTTGAAGGAAGCCATGGAAGCCAGTGAGAAGAGATGAGGATGGAAAGCATTCCAGGCATGAGGTACAGCCAGAGAAAATTCCTGGAGCCCAGAAATACAGTGTCATGTTTGTGAAACAGCCCAGAGGGGTCACTGTCACTGGATCAAAGAGTATGAGTAAAGTGTAAGAAGACTGGAAAGGTAGGAGGGCACTAGGTTCTGAAGGGCTTTGAATGTCAGAAAGAAGATTTTATATTTGCTCCTGTAGGTGATAGGAAGTCACTTCACTGGGATGTATTAAATAAGTTTAGGAAAATCATTTTGTTGGCTGAATGGAGGAAGGATTGGAGTGAGAAGAGGCTTAAAGCAGGCAGACCCACCAGCTAGCTATTGCAGTAGTCTAGGTGGAGGGGCTGAAGGCCTGTACCAGAGGGATGGTATTGTTAGAGGAGAGAAGAGGGGCATCAGAGGAAGCACTTAATATGTGCTAGATACTATGTTAAATGCTGGGGGAAAGCAAAAGCAATATTAGCATTCATGGAGGTTACATTCTAAAGAGGGAGATGTACAAATGTAGGTAAATAGAAAATACAAAGTAGATTATAGAATAACCCTAGAGAGGAAGACATTAACGATTGAGTGGACTGGGAAGAGCCCCCTGCAAAGTCCCTTGAACTGAATCTTAAAGAAAACTAGGGATTCTAAGAAGCAGATGTGAAAAGGGAGAGCAGCCAGTGTAAAGGCACTGGGGGACAGCTAATGCAAAGACCTGGAAATGGAGGGTGGAGTGCTGTGTGTGTGGAATAGCAAAGAGGCCATTATTCATGGAGAAAAATAATGTGTAGTAAGAAGGGTGAAGGTTGTGAAGAGCTTTAAATAAATTATTTAAATAAATAATCTTTGAGGTCCTTGGGAACCACTGGAGTATATTGCAGGGGTGGTGTGGGAGTTCACTGGAGCAGATCTGTAATTTAGGAAAATCCCTTTGACAAATCTGGAGAACAGACTGGAGTGAGGAGAGACTTGAGGCAGAGAGACCAAATAGGAAGCTTTTGTTGTAGTCCAGAGAGAATTGATGTTGATAAAGGCCTGAATTAAGGTGGTACCTGAGTGAGTGGAAGGATACAGTATAAATAAAAGTGACAGAATTCAGCAGCTGATTGAATATTTAGGATGAGGAGATGACACCAGTCATGAACCTTGATGTCTAGAAACATGGTGATTGCCTCAGAAGAGTAATAGCAAAGTTCAGAGGAAGGTAGGATTTGGGGGTAACAATAAGGAGTTCTGCTTTGGACCTGTTGAGAGTTTAAATTGTCCAGGATGGGGCAGACATCCTATTCAAAATGTCCATTAGGCAGTTCGTATCGTATGACTGGAGCTTAAAAGATAGAGCTGAACTGGATAGTCATCTGCATAGGTATGATCATTGACTCTGTAGAAACTGATGAAGTCGCCATTCACTAGAACCTAAGCTTCCTTGAAAGTAAAAATGTTTTCAGTCTTTGTTTTTGTAGTGCCAGACACATAGTAGGTGCTTAATAAATGCTTGCTAATTGACGCCCCAATGAGAGAGTATAAAGGGAAGAGAGAATAGGGTCCAGGATGGAGCTTTGCAGTATACTCACAGTTAGGGTGCTTGACATAGATGAAGATACAGCAGAGGAAACTACGAAGGGATGTTCTGACAAGTAGAAGGATACTCGAGAGAGAGGAGTGGCGCCCTGACTCAGAGAGGAGAGAATATGCAGGAGGAAATGGGGAGCAGTGTCACATTCTGCAGACATTAGATTTGGGTTTTGGGGTTTTTTCTGTTTTTTTTTTTGGAGGGGAGGAGGACAGGGCAGTAGGGGGTTAAGTGACTTGGCCAAGGTTACACGGCTAGTAAGTGTTAAGTGTCTGAGACCGAATTTGAACTCAGGTCCTCCTAACTCCAGGGCTGGTGTTCTATTCACTGAGCCACCTAGCTGTCCCCAGACATTAGATTTGTCAGTAAAAAGATCATTGGGTAACTTTGGAGACAAGTTTCAGTAGAAAGATGAGGTTAGTTGGAGAGTTTGTAGAAGAGAGAGGGGAAGAAAATGGAGTCACTGAGCACAGAAAGCATTTTCCAGGAATTTGGCTTAGAAGAGATGAGATGTAAACTAAAGGGGATGGTAGAATCTAATGAGAGTTGATGAGTGGGGAAGATTTGAGCCTATTTTTATGGAACAAGAAAGAAACCAGTAGAGAGGAAGAGACTGCATACAGTTGTCTTAGAAGGAGAAATCTCCTGACGTTGTTAGCTGGATTCCATGCTCTCCATAGGTTGACCTGTGCCCAGCTAGCTGACTTCCTCTTCTGCTCATTCATCTTTGTGATTATATCCTCTACATTGTTTCTTCTGTGCTATTCCACATTCATTTTGCCCATTATTAGCAATACATGACAGCCTATTGACAGGCTATTTGTGGCCATGTTGTACTTCTCCATTTCCTTTTGAATGACCTATAACTTTCTGGACACTCTAGTATCTTTGTCAGAATAAACACAAATAGGGTCACAAAGAGTCAGACACAACCAAACAACATTAAGTTGAGGAAACTGAGGTTAAATGATTTGTCCAGGATCTCACAGCTATTAAGTATCTGAAAGAAGATTATAACTGAAATTTTTCTGACTCCAGTCCCGGCACTCTAACCACTGCACCATGTAGCCACCTTACAGAATAATTATGTTAAAAAAGACAGATATTTAACTCAGGGGAAAGTTTTGGTCATTAAAAACATTGCAGTTTGTAAAAAGCAGTCCAGCCCCCTGTCCTCATCTTCAGTCCTAGACTCTTTTCATTGTCCATCAGCAGTATCTTTTCGAGACAGTCTGGCTCCACAAGTTGTCTATCCAAGTGCATGGGATAATTTGGAACTGAGGCATTTTTATCCCCTTGGCTATTCCTGCAGGATAATTAGGCCAGTTCTGCTAAGAAAGAAACTATTAAGTGCCTGAAGCTGGATTCGAGTTCATAGCTTTTTGACTTGAGGCCCAGACTCCAGTTGCTTCTTCCCATTTTTGTTTTCTTTATTTTTCTACTTTTTTTTTTTTTTTTTTGCTTTTTGGAAGGGGGAAGGTAGGGCAATTGGGGTTAAGTGACTTGCCCAAGGTCATGGTGCGGTGTGTGTGTGTGTGTGTGTGTGTGTGTGTGTGTGTGTGTGTGTGTGTGTGGAGTCTGAGGCCAGATTTGAACTCAGGTCTGCCTGCCATGGCCAGTGCTCTATTCACTGCACCACCTAGCCACCCCATTTTCCCACTTTTTAAAAGAACCAAGGTGTGACTAGGTGGCACAGTGAATAGAGCACTGGCCCTGGAGTCAGGAGGACCAGAGTTCAAATTTGGCCTCAGACACTTAACACTTACTGGCTGTGTGACCTTGGGCAAGTCACTTAACCCCAATTGCCCTGCCTTCCCCTCTTGAAAAAAGCTTTCCCCCCCCCCAAAAAAAAGTCTCAGGGACTGTGATAGTGAAAAGACCTTTTCACCAAAAAAAAA
>CM053580.1:498873544-498894918 GCA_028627135.1 Pseudochirops cupreus | reverse complement strand
AGATTTCAGTAAACATTCTTTTCCACTGTTTCTCACTGGTTTACAAGGTGATCCTGATCGTTTTCTACCATCTCCAACCATAATATTTTACAAATGAATTATATTCTAAGTTTGTGGTATTCTTAGTCACCATATTTCACAGTTCATTAAAGAAATCAAATGTTTGCCAGCTGAAGTAATTTTTAGGCTCTATAAGTGTTCATTGTGGCACTTGATTTATGTTGGTTATACTTCCTTGGAAAATGGTCATACTTTGTCATTGCATGTCCTTTGTATACATTTCCCATTTTTCATTGTCAGCAAACTTGCTCAAAAAGTTCAAGTTAGAGTTGTCTCAGCTGCACACCATTATCTTCTTATGTTTATTTTTCGAATTCAGTATTGATTTTGGTTTTTTGCTTTAGCAAGTAATTGTGCACAAACAGCTGATTCAGAAATTACTCTGACATCAATAACCAGTAATTTCCTCTCCATTAAAGTATAATCAGTATCATTTTTGTGACATTCTTTGGTCCTCACCCAACCTAGCACCCCTTAATTCTCCCCTTGAAGAAAATATTCATGAGATATATAGGCAGAAGGCTTCCATGTGGCCTGAAGCTTTTGGATTACCAAAGGCTTGCTCCTGAACCATCTTTTCCAAGATATTTAACCATCCACCGGTACCTTCCCTTGCATTAAAATCACAGAATGTGGAAGTATATGTTGATTTTATTTGAAGGAATGAATTTCTCAAGTTCACTATAGACTTTATCTACAATTATCCCTATGGTGGTCTTCTTGTAAATGTTTATTGAGAGCACTGTTATAGATAACCAAATTTCCTAGGAAATAATGTTTCTCTTTGCCTGTGGATACAGGATAAAAACCAGCTCCTTCCATGCCTTTATTTCTTTCCCCAAAGAGAAGCTGAGTCATCCATTCTTTTGTCTTCAGTTTCCTTTGTAGTAAGAATGACCATATCAGTATGATTCAGTTCCTCAAGATGGTATGTCCAGTTGTTGGTTATCAGACCAAGTATTAATGTTTAGAGTACTCATCATTAATTTATATTTTTAAATTGCCATAAAAAGCCTGATTCTTAGCACCTTCTGCTCTTACATTCCATTTTGCATTATTTGTGTCTGATTGTATGCCTTTATAAAACTTAAAGTGTAGTATAACTGGCAGATGTTTCTATTGAAGGTAGTAGGGATATTTAGCAATTGTTTTAGCTGTTCAGTGGTAAAGAGGACTGGCCTGGGAAATAATGGCTTCCTCATTCCTTCAGGTAGTTAAACAGCTAAGATGTAACTATTTGTTCCAGCTAAATTATAGATGAGATTCTTCTTTAGTAAATATAGGCTATACTGGTTGACCTCTTAGGTGTCTTCTAATTCTGAGATTCTGTGATTCTCTTATTCAATTAGACTGTGAGCTTGTGAGGGGATGCAGTATTTATTATTTATCTATCTGTTTCTTAGCCAGTCACCATGTATTACTTAGAATATACACATTTTAAAATTAAAAAGCAGATAGTGAATAGTTACTTGTTACTTGATTTAATTTGGTACTTACATATGGCTTTATATCCCAGATACAAAGAATTTGTATTTTAAATTTAATTTAAAATTATTTAATTTAAATTTAAATTTAAATTTAATTTAAAAAGTAATTTAAAACAGCGTTTTGGAGGAAGATGTCATGCTTTCTTTCTGTGCCTTCTGACATTTCTGCTGGAATGTTAATGATTTTTATATATTTTTAATCAGGTACTTTAATGGAGCACCTAATTTGTAAGAAGTTCAGGTCTCTTCAGATGACCTGTAGGTCATAACTGCAAAAGACCAGACCATTTCCAGTGCCCAACCAAGGGTCAGCTGGCCATCTTCACAATGTTGGATTTTCTTGCTGAAAACAACCTCTGTGGACAGGCATGTCTGAGGATTGTATCCTGTGGTAATGCCATCATTGCTGAACTTTTAAGGCTCTCTGAGTTCATTCCCAGTGTTTTCAGATTAAAAGACCGTGCTGATCAACAGAAATATGGAGATATTATCTTTGATTTCAGTTATTTTAAGGTAAGTCTTCATCCACATGCAGATTTTTAAAGTAATCCTTTTTTTTCTAAAGCACACTTTCTTTGGAAGATGATAGACATTCTGTGGAAAAGAGGTGACAGTGAAAAAGAAAGTATGTTCCGAATGTTTTAAAGAGATATTGTACTCTGTTTTAAAATGACCAGAAGAGACATATATTGTATATTTTGAGAGTACAGTAGAATCTTATGAAAACATTAATATTGCACATTCACATTCACTAACTTAAATGTAAATTAATGCCTAGTATAATTTAGATAAGTTATTCACCTATAAATATGCAGAAGGTTTTTAATACTGTGATATTATCCTCATGAATTGTTGAACTCTACCTAAAATTATTGATAGATCATAAAATAAAATTTTCATAAGACTAGTCAAAAACTTTGCATTACTAACAAATGTACTTTCTTTTAGACTTTATAGCAAATTGTTCTTCTTCTTAGGGTCCAGAGTTGTGTGAAAGCAAACTGGAAGCAAGACCAGACCTACAGGATTTAGATGAAGAATTTCGTGAAAACAACATAGAAATTGTGACAAGATTTTATTCAGCTTTTCAGAGCGTCCACAAATATATTGTAGATTTAAACAGGTATTCATGAATCTAATCATAATTTGATCGTAATAAATTATATATTGTGAAGAAAGGAACAGAGGAACATCTAGGAAAAATTCAGACAGTCTTGGGCATTTTTCTTGATTTAACCAGGTGACCCTTTACAATTAGTTTATCACAGACAGCAGTACCTTTTCGTTTTTGTAGCTGTGTTCTTCTTAATATTTTAGTAAGCCTTAATATCTTTAAATAATATATGCTATAATATAATTAACATAGTTCCCTTTCCTTTGAGTAATTTAGTAGTGTTATTTTGTAGTTAGCCATAACGTTAGTACTATTCATAGGATCCTAGATCGAGAGCTGGAAAGGTCATTAAAGGTTATCTAACGCAACCAACCCCCCATATTTTTCAGATCAGAAAACCGTGATAGTAAGTGGCAGAGCCAGAATTTTAACTTAGGTCATGTAATTCCAAGTTTAAAGCGGTTGTCATTGCAGCATGTGATCTGAACATGGAATAACTATATTCTAAATGATTGTCAATTGTTTTCTGCTCCTTAGAAAACCTTAAGTGGTAAGGTGACATTTTTCAGGTTACCTTCTTGTTTCTCCTACAGCTGTTGAGTACTTGTATATCTTATTCATTCTTTCAACTACTTATATTTAGTCACATTTTGATATCTTTGAAATATTTGTGATTAGGCCATCTGAGTGGTATAAATAGCAGTTTGTGGTGCTGCTCCTGTAGAGGTCCCACCACCTGCAGCCCTATACTTGAATCTGTGCAGCTGCACAGAGTAGTCAGGGTTCTCTCCGAGGCCTGATCTTAATATGGGCTTCTGACCCTGCTACTGACTTCTACAGTCAGTGTTTCCAGAGCAAAGATATAGGATCAATACAGACCTTATCACACAGCCAGTTGTTTCTGTTTGCACTATCTATTTGGCCTTCCTGCAGAACACTTTCCAGCATGGCAACCTTGCAATCCATGAGACCTTAGAAGCTAAGGCTGGGCTCTACTCTAGCCTTTCTCACTTTGAAATTCAGTTCATCAGATAAATATCATGTACCTACTATGTTCAAAACCCTATACTTGAACATCTTTTAAGAAAAGAATTATGATTTCCTCCTTTTGCAAATATTTTTCTGTGTCTTCACTTCTAGATATCTGGACGATCTCAGTGAAGGAATTTATATTCAACAGACATTAGAAACTGTTCTGCTCAACGAGGATGGAAAGCAACTTCTAGTAAGTTTTTAATATTATTAACTATATAAAGCAAAATTGTTTGAGTATTAATTCAGCATCACTTTTTCTTCAGTGAAAACCATACATATTTGACTATTAAATGCACTAAAGACTTAAAGTTCCAATTTGGCCCGCAAGTGTAGGGCAGATTTCATAGATCCAAGTCAATTGAAGAAATATTTATTAAGTAGCAACCATATGCTAGGGATTGGATTGTGGGGAGTATAGAGGCATGGAGACCAATTAGGAGGCTATTGAAATAACCCTGGCAAGAGATGATAAGGAAAATGGCTGTGTGAATGGAGAAAAGGGAACATATTCAAGAGATGTTATGAAGACAGATTCAGAAATTGATCGGATATTTCAAGTGAGTGAGAGGGAAGAATCAAGGATACTGCTAAGGTTATAAATATGGATGTCTGTTTTGTGGTGTCCTCATTGATAGAAAGAAAATTCAAAAGAGGATTAGGTTTGGGAGGAAATACAAGTCCTGTTTTGGACATGTTGAATTCGAGATACCTGTAGGATATCCATGACTGGAACTCTGGAGGGAAATGAGGGCTGGTTGTATAGACCTGGGAGTCATCTGCATGGAAATAGTCATTGAATCCATTGGAACTGTTGAGGACATCAAGTGAGTTAACATAGAGAGAAAAGGGGAAAATGTATGGGATAAAGTCTCAGGGAACACTCACAGATATTTGGCATCTCATAGGTGATAATCTAGTTAGGGAACTGAAAAGGAGAAGTAGGACAAGTATGAAGAAAACCAAGAGTTGTCAGTGTCATGAAAACCCAGAGAAGGCATTGTCCAGGAGGAGAATGTGGTCAATGATGTCATAGGCTGCAAAGAGATCAGGAAGGATGAGAATTGAGAAAAGCCCATTAGAGTTGATAAACAGGAGATCATTGGTAACTTGTGAGAAAGCATTTTCAGTTTAATGATGAGGTTAGAAACTAGACTTGCAGAGGATTGGAAGAAAATGGAAAGAGAGAAAATGGGGAAAGAGGGGCTCTCAGCAAATGTCTTATATTTTCTTTAAAGTATGAAGTGAGGTCCTGGAAAGAAATGCTCCTGGAGGCCTGAGGAGAGAAGAAATGGTTTGGAATGGCTATTGTGATAAAAGGGATAGAGAATCAATGACTGAGGAATAGAAGAATTATCTTGCTGAAACTTGCCCAGTTGAGATTAAAAGAGCTAGTCAGCACCACGGCATGACTATTTCCAGTTTTCATCAGCAGCTTGTGCATAAAAGTGATAGAGGAGATCAGTCATTCACTAAACTGGGGAAATAAAGGCAAAAATAGAGTTCCTGAGCTCAAGGAGGTCATTTTTCTGGAGAATACATAATATTCCATAATGGCCTTCCTCCCCAATATAATACATTCTGTCAGGGGAGACAATGTGCAGATTTATAAGTATATGCAAGACCCATATAATGCAGGTTCTTGATAACCTTGGGGTAGAAATGGAAAGACGAGGGAAGAAGATGGTGCTTGAGTCAAGTCTTGAAGAAAACTAAGTATTCAGCAGAGGCAGAGATGAAGGAGAACGTCCTAGGCATGGGTGATAGCTAGTACAAAGGCATGGAGATAGGAGATGGAGTATATCAGTGTATGTTATGTTTCAGTAATAACCAGAAAGGTGATGGTGGGAATTATGTGAGGTTGAGATTTAGCCAGCCAGGACTGGCAGTAGGACAGGCAAGTAAGTGATTCATAGGTAGAGAATAGTATAGATTTGACCTGGTTCACTAAGGGTGAGTGTTTGCAAGAGAGAAGAGTAATAGCCAAAGGAGGGTGATAAACTAAAAAAGGACTGAAGGATGGAGGAGTTGGAGGTAGAAGTAAATCCCAAAATGCTTCTAAAGAGTAGTAAAGCTTAAGAAGAAATGGAATAACAGGAGACTCTAATTAGATAAAGGGCTTTCAAAGTTCGTAGTCATGGAGGTAGGTAGAACACTTGTGGGTCATGGCAAGATCAAGGGTGTGGATATCCCTGTGTATAACTGAGGTGGAATGGAAGTCTTGGGAATTGAGTAGGCTGAGAAACTTTTAAGTTAGGTCTTTAGAGGGAACATCAATATGGATGTTAGAGAGTACTGGAGCCAACTGAACTTATTGAAAAACAGTGGAGAGTACCTTAAGGATTGGTAAGGAGCAGCCACCAGAATCTGAATTGGGTGGGACATTTGGATAAAGTGAACCTCACTGGAGGAAAGGAGTCTGTGTGGTGATTATAGAGGGAGAATCTGGAAATGGCAGTGGCAAGCAAGGAATACTGTGACTCCCTTTTCAGGACTAGCCAGTCAATGGGTATGAGAGAATCAGAACTCAGAGATCACTAGTGGAGAAAGAGAATGAGAAGATAGAACCTTTACAAATGTCAAATTCCTTCACTAAGAAAATAGTATACTGTTCATTAGATCACCTGACAATGCTTATTCTTGTTCTCTTTGGCCAGTGTGAAGCTCTCTATCTCTACGGGGTCATGCTGTTGGTTATTGATCAAAAGATCGAAGGCGAAGTCAGAGAGAGGATGTTGGTTTCCTACTATCGATACAGGTGACTAGCTTGGCTTGTGTTTGTAAAAAGAAAACCGCTAAAAAAAAATGCAGTGCATGTTGTAAAAATAGATACAAAATAGATGCAACAGAAGATTTGTTTCACCGTTCTGGAGCCTTGTGAAAGTAAAACATATATGTCCTGAAAGGGACACTAGTGAAATATTAAAGAGCAAATTGGATCTGACTTTGTTTAACCAATTATTTTAAAGCATTTTGGAAGTCTTATCTTTAACTTCTTTATTTCTATTCATACAAAAACTTAAGCAAGTAATAATAATGACTAGGATTCCTATAGCTCTTTATGGCTTGCAGAGCACTTTACAAATATGCCATTTGAGCTCCACAGCACCCCTGTTACCATCCCCATCTTACTGAGGAGGGGACTGAGGCAGAGGGATGCTGAATGGCTTGCTCACTGTCACAGTGAACTAGCAAGTGTTTAAAGCCAGATTTTAACTCAGGTCTCCTTGACTCCAGGTCTAGCATTCTGCCAACTCACCACAAATAAAGTTATGGACTGTGTAACTGCCATCACAGAATCATAGCATTTAAGAATTAGAAGAAACCTCAGTGGCAGTGTAGTCCAACCCATTAACAAAAGGAATCCCCACTATATTGGCATCTGCTTAAAGACCTCCAGAGAGGGAGCCAGTCACCATCCCCCTATTCCCCCTCCTCCCTAGGCAGCTCTTCCACTTTGGGGCAAGTATAATTATAAAGAACATTCTCCTAACCTCCACCTTCCATTGACCTTCCCCCTCCCTCCTATAACTCCTGGCTCTACCTTCCAGGACCTGATGAAACAAATCTAATCCTTCCTCCACCTTACAGTCTTTCAGACACTTGAAGACAACTACCAGAGCAAGAAGTTGCTAGTTGCTCTGTTTTGGGAAGAGAGAGCACCTGCAGGTGTCTGAATAAATGAAGACCCTGTCTCTGCTATTTTCTTGCTTCTGAGGCAGACTGGGAATCTGTTCCTTACATTCTGCATTTTTTCCCTCTTTCTGTCTATGTGGTCTGTAAGTCAGCCTTGGGGACAAACTGGCATTTCTCTTTTCTTTTACCTGCACCCAAATATTTCCTGTCTGCTTCCACTCTTTGGTTCCTGGGTTTCCTCACCAGAGGATGCCTTCTTCATGTGCACTGCTATCTCAGCCTTGCTTTTACCAATCTCTGGTTCAGGAACTCTGTGTCCATGAGCATTTGAAAATAGAGTGCTTAACTATGGTTTTATTGAGCCATCACTGCAAAATGCCATATTACATCAGTTCTGGGGCTGGAGTCAGGAAGACCTGAGTTCAAATGTGACCTGAGATACTTACTAGCTGTGGGACCCTTGACAAGCCACTTAACCCAGTTTGCCTCAGCTTCTGTATCTTTAAAATGAGCTAGAGAAAGAAATGGCAAAATCATTCTAGTATCTTTGCCAAGAAAACCCCAAATGGGGTCACAAAGACACAACTGAAACAACTGACTAACAAATACAAACAGGATAAATACAGAGTAAATTGGGGATGATCTCAAAGGGAAGGTAGTAGCATTAAGGCCTCTTGCAGAAGACAGGATTTTAACTGAGACTTAAAGGCAACCAGAAGGCAGAAATGAGGAGGAGGAACATTTCAGGTGTGAAAGGCAGCCAGTGAAGATGCAGTGAAATAGGTTTACTCATCCATCTCATGGAAGCACCAGTTTATACTTCATTCACGTTAGTATCACTGGAAACTGATTTTTTTTTCTTTTTGGAGGGGGTAAGGCAGGACACTTGGGGTTAAGTGACTTGCCCAAGGTCCTACAGCTAGTAAGTGATAAGTGTCTGAGGCCAGACTTAAACTCAGGTCCTCCTGACTTCAGGGCCAGTGTTCTACTCACTGTGCCAGCTAGCCACCCCTGGAAACTGATTTTTAAAGTCCATGTGAGCAACTATACCTCTCTTCCTGGTAGGATTTAGGGTTTGGGGGAAACCTTTAAAATCTCATTTTGAAAATGTGTCTTTTCTCATTTTAAATCCCTCTCAATTAAATCAGTTGACAGTTACCACTCCTTTTCTTAATACGTCATCTTTTCCTGCGTAGTTTGGCTTACAATATCTGGTGCACTTGAATGAGGGGTCCATACTGCTGCCTACCTAGGATTTCATACCCAAGACGTTCCCTAGGGAAAGGAAGCTTTTGAAGACTTCTGTTAGAAGGAAACAGCCTTCTAATGGGAAAAAATGGATACTGTGTCATATTTTTTAGAAGATTTTATGGTGTTTTGTTATTTTTAATAACTGGTTACTGTAAAACATTGACATTGGAAGACAGAACTAATGCCCATCTCATAATTTAGTTATGTTGCATCAAACTGATACTGGATCTGGTTTTTGCTTGAAGTATATGAATTGACCTGCAGTTGATCTGAATCTGTTGCAGTAGATTTCTACTCTTTTGAATTAAAATGTCTGATTTCTGTGTATTTTCTCCTTTGTTTTCTATTTTGATATGACAGTGCTGCTCGATCTTCTGCTGACTCAAATATGGATGATATTTGTAAACTGCTTCGTAGCACAGGCTATTCTAGCCAGCCAGGAGCCAAAAGACCACCCAACTATCCAGAGAGTTACTTTGGCAGGGTGCCCATTAGTGAAACTTTTGTCAGCATGGTTATTGGGCGATTAAGATCTGATGATATTTATAACCAGGTAGGAATTGAATTCATTTTAAATTTAAAACAATCTATGCTAAAATAATTTTTCCGACTTCTTACTAGATACAAAAGCCATATTTCTGATTTTTGGTTTTGTAAAGTTAATGCATTGCAGGCAGTGTTAAGATCTAAGGAAATTGGTTTGTTGTATTTCCAGTTGTTTAAATAAGCAAACTAAATCTTGGACTTATTTTTGTTCCAGAGTTCTTTGTTGTAGTGGCATTTGACTTATACAACTTTGCTTTTCAATCAAATCTTGATGGATTTGGAAAAATGAGCACATTTGTCCCTCTCCTAAAGTTAAGTTTCATATATGAATATCATTAAAACTATTATTAAATATCATTAAAAGTATTTTGCTTAGATATGAAGTAGGAGGATTTTTCATTTTCTTAAATGCTGTTCTCATGTTTATAAGAACTCTTTCCTTCTCTTCCCTCTCCAAAGAGTTAAAAAGAATTAAAATGGCCATAGAATGTTATTATAATGAAAGTAAAAGAAATATAGACCAAATGCAGGTGCAAGGCTACATGTCAGTCCTCCCTCAAAAATCTGCCAAGTGCCGTCATTGAAATAGAAAGTAATTTTATTGTATTCTCTTCAAATGCAAATTAACTTTTGCAAATTAACAAGAATACTGTGAAGTATACATCTTATTTTCTTTATACTGAGGCTCATCATCAGAAAGAAATCACATAATCCTTCTTAAAAGGCATAATTAATTTACCAATGGCTTTTTTATCAAGCTTTATGAAGGATATAATTCTGAACCAGCATAGCATGAAAGTTTCCCCCACCACTGGAGGCCTTCAAGCAGAGGCATCCGTTGATCTCTTTTAGGAGGAGATTCATACTTCATCTCTGAGTTAAATGAGTTTCAGGGTCCTTTACAATTCTTAATGTTTTGTTATTCTGTGAAGATGTTTTAATGCAGGATTCTGAAGTCACCCTTTGAGTTATGAAGAATAAGCCTTGTTATTCATTGTTCCTTAAAAAATTTTGACCCAGATTTGAGAAGCAACTAATTGGATCAAGCTTGCAGTATCTTAGAAACAACAAAGTTATTTTTTGTCCACTTACAAGCCCCCCTTCAACTGGGGCTTGCAAGATAATGTAATATTGTTGAAGTTTGTTGGGTTTTTTTATATATTCGTTTTCTATTTACTCCACGTTATCTGAATTTTCCACTGGCTTTCAGAGGGTGTTGAAGACAATAAAATTAGGCTTCATCATTCCGTGGTCTGTACTATTTTGTATATTCTCTAGATGTGACAAGCAGTTGCTACAGACTGTCACTGCGAATACTAACCAATAATCAGGAAGGAATCCTTTACTTTGTTAGTGAGACCCATAGTTTAAGAAGCACTGAAGGAATCTTGAGTGGAAAAAATTTAAGAAGCTCTGTTTTAGACACCTACTAGTTGCCTTTTTTAAAATGACTTACCATTAAAGGACTTACGAAATCACATTCAGTACCAGTTCATTTTCTTCCCTTGCTATGCCCAGCTTCATCAGCTGCCCGCTAAAGAGGATTTTTTTAATATCCTTCATTCCTGTCCACTCTTAAAGTCACTGTGATTTCTTGCCCTTTTCCCTTTGTTCTACATCCCTCTTTTACTTTGTCCCTCTTCCTACCCTCTCCTAAAGTTAATGAAACAAAGTAGCTTAAAATATAAAGGCTATACTTATCCTTGTAAACATTGCCACCATCAAAATGATGCTTGGGCCTCCATTCTCCTTTGTAGATGATACGAATGGTAGAAAAGGGAAAAATGTTGGGGTCAGTTCTACTACCACCCAATAGTTTCTGGGTCTTGTAGGTCTGATCCCTGTAATTCTACTTACAGGTACCAAAGCCAATCTACAAAACACTGTTTTAAAATAGAATCTTGAGCTATAAGCCCTTTGAATGTTCAGATATTATTTCATTTTGTGTCCTCAGGACCTTGGACAGTACCTGGCAAGTAAAGATGCTTAATAAATGTTTGTTGGATTAAAAAAAAATGAATAAATGTTGTTTATCTCTTCAGTTGGATTTGCATTAGTACACTATTACCAACATTTCTAGTCTATAGTTTTTCCATCACTATGATAACTAACCTAATTTCAAATGTTAGCACTTTGTAAAGATATTAGTTGATCTTGATATCACAACTTTTACCTCTGATATCTGTAATACCTACCTCCCCAAGCTGTTGTGGGGCTCAAATTAGAGCGTGTTCATGAAATATTTTGAAAACTTTAAAGTATTATAGGAAATAGAAGCTGTTACACTTTTTCATTATTATTATTCATCTTGTTCTAATCTTTTTTATAGACATAGTACTAGAACAAATCACTATCTTACTATTATTCTTTCATACTTTGAGAATCACTGTGCTGAATGATTATATTTTGAAAGCTTTTCATCTTATGCAGCCTGGATGGTGTATTTGGTGTGACAATACCTGTTAAATAAATTGTTCTTAAAAAAAACCCCACAGGTTTAGAACAGCTGGTCAGTATCAGCTGTGTGGCAAGTGTGTGACAGAAAATATCCTGAAATTCAAGCATTGGGGGTTTTCCTCTTTATTCTAGGTTTCGGCATATCCACTGCCAGAGCACCGGAGCACTGCCCTTGCCAATCAGGCTGCTATGCTCTACGTGATCCTCTATTTTGAACCATCTGTTCTTCATAACCATCAAGCAAAAATGAGAGAAATAGTGGATAAGTATTTTCCAGATAACTGGGTACATATCCTTATTCTGCATTAACTTTTTACCAGACTTCACGCTACAGAACATTCTTTCTTTCTTCCTTTCTTTTTTTCTTACTTTTTTTTCTTGTCAAAAAGATGGTTGACTAGAAAAGAGGGTGGGGCAGTCACTTAGTAAGAGCAGGGAATTGGGGTTCCACACGGCAGGCCTCGGGCTCCACTGATGCCCCCATGGTGTGAGTGGATTGAGGGGAAAGCTTCCAACATGTTAGATAGACCTCCTGGAGAGGTCCAGATTTTTTTTAGTGGAACCTTTCAGGTGTTTTTATAAATAGTGGGTTTTAAAGTAAAATCACATTAAAATACATGTTTCCATGGTCACTGTTAACCATGAATTTATTCCAATAGTTTTAATTTTTATTTGTGTTTACCTTTCCTATCCTTGGACCAGCATCCTAGTCTCATCTATTACAGATACAGCTTATCTGTGACTTGTAGTCTCAGGTGATTGTGGCTCAGAGAAGTCGCAAGTCACATATCTGGTCACTCTTACAAGTGGGTTTTGAAGCCAAGCCCCACGTATCAAAAGCCAAGACTCTATCCAGCACTAAGTGCCATGCTGCTTCTCATAAAGCACAGTCTGCTTTTATACTGAATTTTACTTTTAAAATGTCATGGTTTTCTTCAGTTAGGGTTGATAATACTTCAGGAGAATGCTTGAATTTTTTAGACTTGTTTGAAATCTATAATTTTATATTTTAATTTAATCGGAGAAAAAATAGTATTTATGAATCACTTCCCTTGTACATAACACTATATTCAGTATTACCGTGGGTTGATAAAATATAGAGCATTCTAGGCTCCTGTCCTTAGGAAGTGTCCAGTGTTTCCCCTTACCCAACCTTGATTTAGCATTATAAGTGGCCTAAATGAACACGCTCATTGACATTCTTAAGAACAACTTGGAATTGGGAGTTGATGGGCACAGTTGTGCTTCTTAGAGGAGTTAGAATTGAGTGATGAAGAGGAAGGTTGTAATTCTGTCCCTTTTTTCTGACTAGATGCCTTCAGAGAAATTGCATTTAGGCTATGGCTCTAAATTCAGAGACATTTTAATTAAAAGGAAGGTTAGCTCTTTGGGAGTTCAAGCTTCATGAGAGTAGGTTCTCTTCCCTTCTCTCTCTGATTTGTTTGGCTTTCCAGCAAACTCTACTGAGATAAAGTTTAGTTGGTGTACGTACTGTGTTTAAAATTAGTATTGAGTGTATTAAAAACTCCCTCTCATTTCTATTATATTACTTGAGGGTTGGACCACATCTCATACAACTTTGTGGCCTCCACAGTAGCTTATTTAAATATTTATTGAATGAATGAATATTTACTGTTATAGGTGATTAGCATTTACATGGGAATTACAGTCAATCTTGCTGATGCTTGGGAACCTTACAAAGCTGCAAAAACTGCTCTGAATAACACATTGGATCTTTCAAACATCAAAGAGCAGGTATGTCTAGTTAATCAAAGAAAAATTGCTCATAACTATTTGCAAAACAAAGCATAAACTGTATCAATACTCTGTTCAATTTGAGACAAGTCTATACAGAGATTTCAATAGAATAACATTAATTCAATGATAAATTACAAAAAAATTTCATTTAGTATTAGCAAAATGTTACAATAACCTTGCATAATTAAAATCATGCAATATAATTAGAAAACAAACCTCTAGCCTGTAGGAAGACATGATAAAAGCTAATCTTCACATTAGCCTTTTAAGATTGACAAAAGTGCTTTACATAAATTCTCTCTTCTTGTAACTGCCACCTCAATAGATAGGTTCTGCTATTATTCACTGTTTGGGTCTTGATTGGCTCAGAATGAATGTAAATAACAGTTATTTCTGTTTCTGCCAGAAACCCTGAGGGTCTTCCCTTCCCAGATCTTTTTTTTAAGAGGCTATTCTTTGCCTCATTTCTTAATAAGCCTTAATCACTGAATGGGTGCTGCCTCAGTCAAACTGTGACCTGTTAAAGATCTTAGCTTGAAAAGGCCAGGGTCTCCCATTGCTTCCTGAGCCATCTCCAGTTGTCCTGATCCATATCTTGCCAGGGGACCCAGCTGGCTCCAGAGCAGAAAGTGAGGCTGGTGACTTTGCACAGCCCTGCCTCATTTAAATCCAGTTCATTTGCAAGTCATGGCATCATCTTCTTGATGTCATGGTCCTTTTTGAGAACAGAGGACAAACAGCAAGCAACAAATGAGAAAACTGAGACAGATTAAGGGCCTTGCTCACAAACACACCTAGGAAGATCTGACCTAATGGCTCCAATTCTAGCACCCGAGCCTGTGTGCCACCTAGCCACCTAAATGGTAGCCAGTATGATATAGTAAGGGACCATAACCCTTAATGACTTGGTTTGCTTTCCTTACTCATCTTTCCTCTCATAGGTAGAATTGGCTCTTAAAGAATTGACTGAGATTAATGTTTTGTATTGGTAAAGTGAAAGGTGGTGATAGCATCCATAAGAAAGTTTCTACCACTGAAACTCCATCTGTGATTCAGAATGTAGCTAGGAATATAGATGGGTAAAGGGGCTTAAGAAAATGGACTCCCAAAAGTACAAAGGGTTTGCTTCTCTTTCTTTTATAAGGCTTCATTCTGTATCTTCGATAAGAATTCAAAGGAGAAAGAAAAACATAGATAGAGAAGAATAATTGATTTGGGGGAGCACAGCAAGCTTTTCAAAGCCTATTCCTGCCTCTGGCAGTCTGGATTTTAAAGTTTCTGCTCCACAAAGAGCAATACTTTTTTCCATGTACTCCACCTCCGTGCCAAAAAAAAAAAAAAAGGATCTAGCCTGTTTTATTTAGGTAAATTATACTTTATAAATAATGTACAAGATAATTTGATTTCTGGCATATATCCTGGAGAAAGTGCAGTTCATTACTTCATGGTCCCAGAGTATTAATTTTTCATGACCGAGATGCCTTTCCAAATTTACGTTTTCTGCTTTGTGATATTTTAAATTGTTTAGTGCCTGCTGTTGGAATATCACTTGATGGTCTCAACCCAAATGGAAAGCATCAATAATGTTTTAAATTTTGTTTTACTTCCCTCTCTGGATAAAGAAAGTAGGCTAGATATCTGCCTATTCTTTGCCTAAATTAGAGCCATTTCTGTTGTCCATTAAAATCTGACCCAGTACCCTATGGCCTTACGCATACAGTAGTTTTTACCTTTCAGCTGCTTCTGCCTTGAATTTCAAGGTAAACAGTAATGAAATAACTGGCAATATCAAACTACAGTCTTACCTCTTCCTCACAATCCCCTTAAACATTTATAATTCATCACGTGATATCATTCAATTTGTATAGTCACTGCAATTGTTTGCCTCATGATTCACTGCCATGTGATGGTTTGCAAGTTATGAATTGTGTGCATGGATATGTGTGTGTAATACTTTCTGTTGAAATAATTAAATTTTTTTACCCTCAAAGGCAAGCAGATATGCCAGTGTCAGTGAGCGGGTACATTCCCAAGTGCAGCAATTTCTAAAAGAAGGTTACTTAAGGGAGGAATTAGTTCTGGATAACATCCCAAGGCTGCTGAACTGCCTGAGAGATTGCAATGTCACTATCCGATGGTTGATGCTTCATACTGCCGACTCAGGTAATATCCATAATTTGTAGCCTTTCATGTGAGAGTTCATGTTTAAAATTAACAGAGTTCCATTCTCCTTCATAGAGTATAGCAATTCAAAGAAGAAGATCCCTTAAATAAAAACCTGACCCCAAGGCTTGGTAGAAGGAGGACTAGAGTTAGAGCCAAAAGATCTGAGTATGTGTCCCAGCTCTGCCACTTCACTAGCTGAGTGACTTTGATCAAGGGAGCTTTCTTAAGTCTTGGGTGATTAAGAAAAATTTTACACAGGAGGTAAAAATTTTAGTTGGTTCTTAAAAATGAATGGCTTTTAAGGATGGTGGGGAAATGTTGATTAAACTAGTTTATTTGGAATGGGAGTCATTTGGAGGACAGGCGAATTGGGGATAGATTTTGAAGGACTTTAAATGTCCAGTGGAATTTGTACTTCATCCTTTAGAGAGGAAATATGGTGTAGTGTCCAGGGTGCTGGACTTGGAGACAGGAAAACATATGTCCAACTCCTTCCTCAAATACTGGTTAGATGTATGACCCTGGGCAAGTAACTTAATCTCTATGAGCCTCAGTTTCCTTATCTATAAAATGAGGGGTACCATAAGCTAGGTCTAATTTACACTAGTCTGGTGGTTTCAGTTCAGGATTAGAACATAACAAGACCCTCATAGACCATCAATGACAGAAAGTCCCTATTCATATAGGACCTTATATAGCATTCTTTACAGTAGCAAAAAAAATGGAAACTAAGTATGTGTCCATCAATTATGAAATGGCTGATCTAATTGTAGCACATGTATGTAACAAAATATGACACTATAATTATCCCATCACCTTTCAAGGCAACCCTTGTCATCTGTGCACAAGTGGGATGGGCCATCTTGAGGCAATGGGTTCCTCCTCAGAAAAGCTGTTCCAACAAAGACAAGATGACCACCTTTCTTGGATGGTCTAGTGAGTGTTTCTTTCTGAAAAGGCAGATGAGGCCTTCTACCTCTCTGTGATTCTGTTATATCAAGTTTATGTAGATCTAGAGCTGGAAGGGCCCCTAGAGGCCATCTAGTCCACCTTCACCATTTTACAGATAAGAAGCTGAATCCAGGAGAGTTCACTTGAAGTGACTTTCTTAGGCCTACCGTTTAGCCAGTGTCTGAGGCCAGATGTGAACTCCATTCTCCTTAACTCTGTCTAGCACTCTCCAGTACACCAGCCTATGTTGAAGTATCTACCTTCTTATCCAATTAAAAAAATAGAAACATTTGCGTATATCTAGTCTTCTCCAGTCTAATTATTTCCAGTCACTTTAATTTTTTTCTCCCAAACACCAGCTTCCCAATCATTTTGTCACTGTGGTTGTTGGTGGATTCAGTCAAATCAGCCCATCCTTCTGCTGTCACAAAAGATTGAACCTAACCCATCTCAGAAAGTTTTTAAAAATTTCTGAAGGTGATTCTGCAGGCTTTGAGTTATCTGTAGCATTAATCCAATTTTTAATCAGTTTTGTTGGCACTCTTGTTTGGAATTCAGTGTTTGAGGTTTTTTTTAAAACATGGCCCCATGAAATTCAAAAACTCATGCATAGGATCTGTATTCAGCCTAAAGTTCTTTCTGTTTGGGGTTTTAGATTGTTGTTTCTAAAATCTCAAATCCTTTGATTTATTAATCCTCCTTAGTGCTTACTCTTCTCTAGGCTATAAAATCTGCTGGTTTTCCCAATGTTTCGGCTTTACTATCATCTTTTATATAACTGTGCCAGACAACAGTACCAATGTTTAGAAGCCATGGGGCTTTTGAACTTATATCTGTACCAGAGATGACTTTGGCTAACCAGAGATCTATAATTTTACCTTCAGGGGACACTGTATCCCACTTTTGTGCCTGAGAACTTGCCTGAATCCATTGGGCAAGATTATAGATTAATGGGGCAGCTAGGTGACACAGTAAATAGAGCACTGGCCCTGGAGTCAGTAGGACCTGAGTTCAAATCCAGCCTCAGACACTTAACCCCAATTGCCCTACCTTCCCCCCTCCAAAAAGACCAAAAAAATAAAATAAAAAATATTTTTTAAAAATGGGGAGGCGAGAGATGGCTAGGTGGTGCAGTGAACAGAATACCAGTCCTAGAGTCAAGAGGAGCTAAGATCAAATCTGGCCTCAGACACTTAACACTTACTAGCTGTGTGACCTTGGGCAAGTCACTTAACCCCAATTGCCCTGCCTTCCCCCCTCCAAAAAGAAAAAAAAAAGATTATAGATTAATTCTCTGCTTTGCTGAGTCACATTTGCTAATGTCATTGTTTGCCATGCCTTCCTGGGGGTTTAGTCACCATGTTAGTGGTTGTAGATATTACTAATGCGTTAGAAAGTTCAGATATGCTTTCCTTCCTTTCCCATTATTTGTTCTGTGGTGAAACAAACCTACCTTGCCAGTAATGTGGGACAGCAGTGACTAGCAGAGGTTTCACTTTGCACCTCAAATGTTGCTGTATTTTAGTGGAACCACAGTGAGACCAGCATGTTCTGGGAGGTATCTGAGTCATTAACTGCAAAAGCCAGTCTGTACAGAGGTTGTCAGGGCATAGGAAACCCATCAGACACTATCCAAATTTATAAGGCTGCTTTCTTTCAAAAAGCCCATTTCTTGATTTGCCTTAGGGAATATAGTAGTCTTTTCCAGTAATTGAATGACTTATATTCCCTCTAAACTATTTAAAGTCGCTTCTAATTCTCAGGCCTCTGATCCTCTCTGGTGGAAACAAGTCTCAAACATCCACATCTTTTGAATCCAAAAGCATGTAATTTCTAGCATATAGTGCTGCCTCCTTCAAAACTAATGAATTATCCTCTGCTCTCACAGAGCATGCCTTTCTCATAACCATGTACTTGTATTCATCAGCCCCAGTGTCACTCTTGCAGAAACATTGCTGGACACTCAGTGGTTCACTATAATTCTCTCATTTGCTATAACAATGAATCTTTTTTTTTGTACTTATTGTTGTAGCATTACCCCCCCCATTCCATTTCAAGACATTGTCTTATCATCTTGCATTTTCCACACTTGATGCTTTGACACAAATTTCATTCTAGGTTACCACTGTAAAACATCTCACGGATATTAGATAGTGGAGAGAACAATGGTCTGGGAATCAAATGACCAGGGCTTTGGCTCTGGTTCTGCCACTAACTACCTGGGTGATTGTGGCAAAATTCAGCTCTGATGATCTACACTTAATGATAACATTTAGAGAGCATGAAAAATCAGACTTTTAGAGCTAAAAAGGCCCATCGAGCTTGGCTGACCCCACTCATTCACTTTAAAGGTAGTGGAAAGGAAAATCACTTGCCCAAGATGAGACAGCTAGCCCCACAGCAGCAGACCTAGGTCTGGGAACCAGGTCTCCTGAGCCTTGTCCCAGACTTTTTTATTATGTCATGCTGCCTCCTCGTATAAAGAGCAATTTATCTCGAAGTCATATTTTAGGGTGTTTTCCTATAAACAATTCTTTGATTCAAAGTATAAATATTTTTTCTGCTTTGGTTTCAAAATATGAGCCTTCACTGACCTGAGTATCCAATCATCTTCTCGATCCTTTGCCTCACTTACTTAGAATTTAGACTCCCTGAGAACAAGAATTGATGTTTACTTTGTCATGTCACATTGCCTTATTAAGCACAGTAAGTGCTTAATGGACACTTGTTGAATTTCATTACAAGTTGCCTTAGAGCTTCAGAATCTTGTTACTTGGAGTCCATCATTGTTAGTATCCTTGGAATGGCCTTAGAGTTCCCCTTCATTTTAGAGATGGACATGTATACATGTATAATGTATAAATCATTAGGATGATCACTGGCTTGGAGAGGAGACAACTCCCTCATATTGAAAGAAAGAAGGGAGAATGGGATCTGAATTGAGATTTAAGAGAGCAGAATCTAAAGGACAGGCTGAATCAGGGTCTTGCTTTATCTGTAGGGCCAAAATCCTAAATAGATTAGATAGATGAATGAATGGATGGACATAGATGGATGGATAAAAGAAGAAAGTATAGCAAATACATTTATTAAGCAATTACTACTTTTCAGTCACCTTAGTAAGCAGTAGGGATACAAATATAAGCAAATAAGGCAGTCTCTATCCTAAAGTAGGTTATATTCTCATGGAAAAAGACACATATATAAGGAAAATAGAGGGAATGGGGGGGGAGGGCAGGGGAGGGAGTGGAAGTCTACCCATATGGGAAAAGGAGGAAATTTGTGCAGAGAGACCAGGTGAAAGTGAAGTGAAGCATGGCTAGGATCTTCCCTAAAATGGTGGTCTAGGGAATAGTAATGAGGAAAGGAGAAGGCCTCAGGAAGTTGAGATGAATATGAAACCAAGAGAAGGAACAGAGTTGGAGGTTAGAAGAGTTATCTAAAATGGTTTAGAAGAAAGAATACAGGCAATGTTAAAAATTACCTGATTCAGCCTGTCCTCCCTAAAGCTTTCACCTTTCATGGCACCAACATATATTCTCCACCCCCAGCCAGCACTGACACTCCATTGTGGTCTAGAGGCAGCTCTGATGCCCCCTTTGTGATCCAGCTTCCCTGGTCTGTCTGTACCTCAAAAACCTTCCTTCTGCCTACAGCCACTCAGCTGTGTTTGACTACAAACAACCCCTTATTCTAGATTGTTTTGGGTTGGGTTTGGTTTGTTTTTTTTTCTTTAAAGCTAAGGCTTGAAAGAATATAGTAGAGTGAAGCCTGGAAAAGTTCACTCCTTCCTGCTTCCCTGGGAAGCGTGAGGGGACAACAGTCTCAAAATCAGTTCTTTTTAAGTACATCAAGAAATGGGCTGAGGTGACCTAGGTTTTCAAATCATTATTTGTGACTGCGGTGGAGCCAAGATGGTGGCGTAGGAGCAGCAACATATCGCAGCTCTCACATAGCCACCCCAAAATACCCATAAAATGTGACTCTAAACTAATCCTAGAACTCCAAAACCCACACAAATATACTTTCCACTAAAGTCAGCTCGACTATGAGGAACCACATCAGCACTGCGAACTGAAACCAGCCTGGCCTGCTGTGCCCCGGGGGCAGCTGGACGAGAGGAGCTGAGCCCCGGCTGGAGCTTCGGGTCAGCGGATTGGCGTCAGCTGTGGCAGCATCCAGAACTAGGTCAGTGGGACTTGCGAGGTCGTGGGAGAAAAGCGGTCCGGCCAAACTGCCTCCGGGGCTGGGAAGCGAAAGGCGGAGGTCCTGCACCCGCCTCCGCATTGGGGCTTCAGAGCTCTCAGCCTGCAGACTGCAAGGGGACCAAGCGATCATTCAGAGGCCAAGCGCTCTCGCATTGAACGGCCTGGATCCAGATCGCGGTCTTGGGCTTTGGTCCTGTGATCCTTTTTCCTTCAGTGAGCCGGAAGTGGGGGAGGGACCCAGCAAGTTCCTGAGAGCTCCGGCAGCTGGGAGGACCCCAGTGATTTGGGACAGAGCTTTCCCCTCTGGAAGCAGAGCTCCAAAGAGATTAAAAAAAAAATCATGGACTGACCAACCGTGAATAAGAATAAGCATAGGAAGCAAAGTCAGAACAGCAACTAAACCCCAGATTCCTTCTTTGGGGAAAAGAAGGACCAAGGCAGAGAGAGGGAGGAGGACAGTGCAGCCAGAGCTCCCCCATCAAAAGCTTCCAATAAACATGAAGATTGCCTTAAAGCTAGAGATCAGCTGAAGAAGGATTTTGAAAACCAAATGAGAGAAGTTGAAGAAAAATTGGGAAGAGAAATAAGAATGTTGCAAGAAAATCATGAAAAGAGAGTCAGCAATCTGACTGAAGAAATTAACACCCTAAAAAATAGATTAACTCAAATGACAAAAGAGGCCCAAAAAGCCAATGAGGAGAAGAATGC
>CM053580.1:498823498-498873044 GCA_028627135.1 Pseudochirops cupreus | reverse complement strand
TGTCCTTCCAGTGGGGGTGGGTGATGAGGGAGGAAGAGAAAGAATCTAGAATCTAAAGTTCTGTAATCAAATGTTAAAAATATGTGTGTGTATATATATTTATATTATTATTATTATTATTATTAACTACATCCAACTGGAACTTGAGATACACAGGCACTAGTTGGGAGATCCATCCTGCCCTACCGAAAAGTCAGAGGGGTGAGGGGGGAAGACATAGGAGAGAGTAGATTGGGGGAGGGGGAATACAATGGGATGGCTGTTTTGGGGAGGTGGGTAGGGGAAAAATGGGGAGAAAATTTGTAACTCAAAATCTCGTGGAAATGAATGATATAAACTAAAATAAAATAAAAATTTAATTAAAAATATCATTATTTGTTCCTTCTGTTTCTGGTATACACTGGAAAGCCTTGGAGTATAATTAGAAGAGGTCTTAGAGGTCGTCTGTCTAACTTCCTCATTTTATAGATGAGAAAACAGGCCCAGATATGTACAGATTGTAATAGTTCAAACCTTATTTGAACTGAAGCCTTTCACTCCAAACCCATTACTAGATTCCATTTCTTCCATAAGGCCATCATTGTTTCTCCTGACCAAAAATTTGTAATAGCACTTTGTCTAGATCTCTCTTTTGTCCTTGTAACATTCTACCAATCAATAGTTCAGGGTTAGGTTGTTTCCATTGTATTCTATATTTCTCATTTTGAGTATTTTGAGTATTTTTTTGTTAACAGTTTTGATCTTACCCCTAATACCTTGTCTTCCAGAAGGATCCAAGTCTCAGTGAATGCTAGCAAATAGGAAAGAGTGAGAAAGGAAGAGGTTTAAGATGGGAGGAAGCTTTTTAATTATGGTGCAGAGATCTCAAAGGACACAGTGGAGGAGATAGCAGATTTAGAGTGGAGTTTTAGTACTGTTGAGGGATGAGGGAACAAAGAGTGGGGCTTGGGGGTGAGGGGAGGATTTGTTCTTCAGTCAGGGGTTCAGTATCCCTGGGATGGGGCAAATAAGAAGCGATGGTACTATGTTAACCACTGAGGAATGAGTCCAGACTGATTATCAGTAGATGGGGAGAAGTCTCCTGAAAAAGGCAAATGATTAGAAGGTTAAAAGTCAACTGCTGGTATCCAGAAGAAGACACTCAAGATGACAATGGCCTCAAAGATCATACCATATGGGGATGAGTGGAAGGAACTCAGAGTATTTATTTAACCTGGCAATCAGATGGCGTAAGAGGGACATGATAGCCATCTGTCTTTGGGTATTTGAGGAGCTATCACTTATACAAGGAATAGATTTGTTCTGCTTTACCAGAAGTAGGAGCAATGGATCAAAATTGCAAAGAGGCAGATTTAGATTTTAATATATGGAAAATTCTCCTAACAATTATAGCTTTCTAAAAGTGGAATGAGCTGCCTCAGGCAATTATGGATCACCATCTACTACTGGAGGTCTTCAAGTAGAGGCTGCCTAATCACTTGTGGAAACATTTAGAAAGAGGTGATTATTCAGACGGACTTCAGGTTATTCTTTGTAGGCACTGTGGTGGGCAGATAGCCCATGGTTAATAAATGCTTGTCGATTAATTGCTTGAATTAGATTGCTTCTGAGGTCCCTTTCAGCTCTGAGATTATGTGACCCTTTCATTTCATTTGTAACTTATGACTTATTTCTAATTGTCAGGAAGAAGCATGCTCTAATTCTTTGAATCAGGAAATAATCTTTTAAATTGAAAATAATAAGAGGAAAGGATACTCGACTTTGAGGATGTCCACTTTACCATTGCCTCCTCAGCAGAGCAGAGAGCAAATCTTGTAGAGATTATTGGTTTGTTGGTGATTGCTGAGCTTTGTTTATTCTTATTTTTAAATATTTTGCTTGTGAAGCCATTAAGTAATCAAATAGTCTCCCTGTGCTCGTAAGAGCTTATGTAAATTGCATTTTGATATGCATTATGCAAATTGATAACTTTTTCCCTCCTGTATATAGCCTGTGACCCAAATAACAAACGCCTTCGTCAAATCAAGGACCAAATTCTGACAGACTCAAAGTACAACCCAAAGATCCTCTTCCAGTTGCTGCTTGATACTGCCCAGTTTGAGTTCATACTTAAAGAGGTAACAAATGATTATTTTATAAAGGAAGCATTGAAATAATCACCATCATCATCATAAGAAACATTTACATAGCACTGTTATTTTGAACCTCACAACTGCCCTGGAGAGACTCCTCTCTCCATTTTACAGATGATGGAATCAAGGTTTAATAAAGGGAGTGATTTATCCATGATCATACAGCTCCTGTAGTAATTTTCAGAGTCAGGATTTGAACCCCAGGTCTTCCTGACTGCAGGTTACTAACTCTCTCTACTAAACCATAAATATTCGACTTCAAATCAAAATATCTGGATTCATAAATCATTGAGATTTAAAGCTGGAAGAAACCTTAGAAATTATCTGTTCTCTGACTTTTCAAATAAGACAACCATGGGCCCAGAGGAATGAATTTACTTACCCAAGGGAATAGAAACAGTGATTTGCATAGCTGAGATTTAAACCAGGGTATTCTGATTTTAAAACCAAAGTCCTGCCTCATTCTGGACCAACAACCAGCCATTTATTAGGCATTTATTATGTGCAAAGCCCAAGCACTCCCAGTCTAGCTAGGACACTTACTAGATGAGTGATCTTAGACATCCTTGAGCCTAAGTCTACTCACCTGTAAAAAAGGGGTAGCAATACTTCCACTACTACTTTGCAGGATTCTTATAAAGATGAGACATTCATCCCTAGTCTCTCCTGCGCTCCACCCCAACATCACCAATTGTCTGGTGTACATTTCACACTGGATGTTCCCATAGGCATTTTAAAATGAATAGACCAAGCAGAACACATTATTCTCTTCCCCCCGCCCCACAAAAAAAAAAGAAGGAAGCATGCATTCATTATAAACTTAGTATGTGCCAGGCACTGGGCCAAGCATTCACAGATATTTTCTCATTTGATCCCTGGGAGATAGGTGCTATTATTACCCATAGTTGAGGAAACTGAGGGACGCTAAAACCACCTCTCCTCTGAACTGTCCTATTTTGGTTGCAGCTACCACCATCCTTCCAGTCACCCAAGTTCATAGTCTGTCTTCTCCTTTACTTCTCACTCCATATTTCCAATCAGTCCCCAGGTCTTATCAGTTCAACCTCCACAGTCTCCCTTACATCTGTCCACTTCCCTCCGTGCACATCCTCACCACCCTTCCTCACTTGCTGGGACTATTGCAGTAGCCTCCTAATTAGTTCCCTTGCTTCTAGTCTCACTTTTTCAGTCGATCTTCCATAGATCTTAGAAAGTGATATTACTAAAGCATAGTATTTAATTGTGTCACTCCCCTGCTCAGTAATCTGTAGTGGCTCCCAGTTTCCTCTAAAATCAAATACAAACTCCTCTACTTATCATTTAGAGCCTTTTGCCACTTGGCTCCAACCTCACTTTCCATCCTTATTGTGCATGACTGCCCTTCACACACCCTGGATGAGCCTGAGTAGCCTTTTTGCTGTTCTCTACATTCAGTATCTATCATCTTTTTCCATGCTTTTGCACAGTCTGCCCCCCAACCCTGGGAGTGCAATCCATGTTCATCTCTTCCTCTTAGACTCCATTTCCTTCTCAGTTCAACCACTACTTCCTACATGATTGATACATCAATTCAGCAAGTATTTATTAAATGCCTGATGTGTCCCACACTCTCTCGGTGCTGCCAAGATACAAAAACTGTCTCTGCTCTCAAGGAACTTACAGTCTCTTTGGAGTACATGGATGGTATGTCCACATAGAAGTAGGTGCAAAATATATACAAGGTAATGGTGGGGAGATGCTCATAACTAGGGGAGCACAAAGAAAAGCGTCATGCAGGTGGTAGCAATTTGACTGAGCCAGTGATACAGAGACATAAATGAAGCTGTCTTTGTTCTCAAGGACTTTCCATTCCATTGGAGAAGGCAACAGGGATACAGAATAAATGCAGGGTTGTTTACTGAGGGAAGGCACTAGCAGTTGGGGGAATCAGGAAAGGGATCTGTGACGTAAAGTCAGCAAAGGAGTCATTGCAAGAATGAGCAGCAGCCCATGCAGAACAATGTCACAACTGTAAGAGAGTTTGGCTGCTCTGTAAAGCACATGATGGAAACTAACATATATAATGAGGTTGGAAAGGTTGGTCCAGGTGGTGAAGGGATTTTTTAAAGACACATATTTAATACTATCTATTGCTGTGATACTTCTACTTTCCATGGTTTTACATGATTACTGACAGAGATTAAGTAATGACACGCTCCAGTTTTCATTAATCTGAGATACTGTCCATTGGGCCTAAGGACTAGATCTCTGAAAATAGCAGAACTCTCTCTTTCCTTCACTTTTCCTTGGTTTTCAACCAGGTTTTGACCATTTTAGTTCCATCCCAAATATATGATTCTCCTTGTAAAGAAAAAAGAAGCAAAATAGAAATTCAGTATTTCTTCCTTCATCTGTTATCATCCCATTCATACCAAGCAATGTTCCTTTTTCTTTGATTTTCTACTTCCCCTACTACTAAAGGTACAAAAACTCTTAGTGTTGTCCATAGCATCCATCACCAGACTCTAGTTTTTGTGATGCTATTCATACAAGACCATACTACTGTTTTTGTATATAACATCAGAAATCTGTCCTCACTTCTATCTTCTGTACTCCAAGGACAAGTCATAACCACTCTAGTTATACATGCTCATCTGTAATGGAAGAGTATTGGGCTTGACAGTCTACAAGAACCCTTCTGGATCTAGGATCCTACATTTCTTTTTTAATTCTATATGGTCCTTATGGATCTTCGTTGGTCTCATTAAGTAGTTCTTCCTTCCTTTATTAGAACATGGTTTATGGATTTCCTCACTTAAGTGAGTAGCTAGACACTGCTACCCCAGCAACTTTTTTTCTAATTGAATCTGTTCCTTTAAATATGGTATATACTGTCATCACCATGTTCAGCCCATGAGTCACATCTCAAGTGGGTCTCAGTGATACTTGTGAAGCTAAATTTTTCTTCTTTCTGAAGATCTCTAATTCATGTTGTTTATTACCCTTCTTTTACTCTTCTTTTCAGTGTCAGTCCTCTTGGTTCCTTGCTCCATTTTTTTTGTCATTTCCTTATTTCATTATCCTTTATCATCCTGCCCAGATCACAAAGTTTCCTCCCACAGCCCTAACCAAGCCTCACTCCTACCCAGGGATCATTCTTCCTACTCCCACAGGAGTCTTCTTCAGTTAATTAGTTTACTTCCTAACAAAGGAAAAGATACAATTAAGCAATTATAAAGTTAGAACTTTGCAGATAATATAATTCTACAATCACCTCTGCCACTTCAAAGAGGAGGAAACTGAGGCCCAGAGGGATCATGTGATTTCCCAAGGACACTTGGGCAGAGAAAACCAGATCTCAAACAGGAGCCCACCTGCCCTGGCTCCTAGCCTGCTGAGCTTTTCACTGCACTGTTCTGTCTCTGGAAATAAAAGAAGCTTAAGTAACGCTACTTTGGGGACATTTTTTCATTTAAAACATGGATTTCATTCAGAGACTGTCAGTAAAGTGTTTAATATTAATTTTCTTTCAACTACAAATGACTTTTCTGCCATTTTTACCAGATGTTCAAGCAGATGCTTTCAGAAAAGCAAGCCAAATGGGAGCATCACAAGAAAGAAGGCTCTGAGAGGATGATGGAACTTGCCGATGTCTTTTCAGGAGTAAAGCCTCTAACAAGAGTGGAGAAAAATGGTAATTGTTCAAGAAGGAAATCTTGATACATTAGATATGTATGTGAGGATGATGGGAATGCTAGAGAGCTGGCAAGATGGCAGCCCTTTTGCTTTGCTTTTTTTTTTATTTCTGCCGATCAACGGTTGGCTGTATCCTCAAATAGCAATTTCATGCCACCATTTTTCTTGATTTGTTAACCACTTTGATCATAGAAAATGATTACAAGCATTCCTTGCCTTTAACCCCTTCACAATTCATTCATTCAATACACAGGACCTAACAACTCTACAAGTACTAAGTAGTTCTCAGATTCCCAGATTTCACCATCTTTGCTTGCCTATTAGACTACTTACCTTCAAGCAAGTTAGCAGCCTTCATTAGCATAAAAAAGGGACTGAAGACTGTTTTTGAAAAGAATATTCCCAAATCTGAATACAAAGCAAAGTCAGTAGAATGATTTTGAGGACCTTGGCTTGCCTTAGGAAAATGTACCTAGAAAAAGAAAGTATCCCTTAAAACTTCCCAGTACAGCTTTCTATAAATATCTGGTCCACCTTTAGAGAGAAATACTGTTTTTCCAATGTTAAGTTTCATGCCAAAGTTATGTCCAGGAGAGTTGTATTTTTATATGCTTTATAGGTGTTTCTGTATATGAGAGCCTTTTAAAAAGTCAATGTGCACAGTACATTTATGTCTATTTTATAGGACTTTCAACTTAATTTTACTTTCTTACATGATTAGTAGTTGGTAGTTCTAGTAATTCAATTTGTTGTATTGTTTCCTTTTACAGGACCTTGTAGGTCATAGACTCAACTCCTAATTCAAAAGAAATGCATCCTTACTTTACAGGAACGCATTGTTTAGAAAAGTGCTTACTAATATCTTATATTTTAATCCAGCAAAGGCGTGTGTGCGTGTGTGTGTGCATGTGTGTTTTAAACAGAACTAAGCTGGTTACTCTCTCAGTTCCTGTTCTCTTTCTTGTATTTCCATTATTTTTCAAAACTTATCTATCTATAATGTCAATGGCTTTTTTATCTTTTTAAAAATTTAATCATAGATGTATCCTTTTCCTTACTTCAAGGAAACTCTAGAACTCTCCTGAATCTTTAAAATGGTAGCTGCTAACTCTGAAATGGTTTGTCAGTGCTTTAAGTAATGTAGAATGCAAATCATAAGACTGATAATAAAATGGAATATTACAAGGAAAGTGCTTTGAAGATACACCAAAAAAATCAGAACATAAGAAGTTTTATTTGAGTGTTTCACACTCTCCATATCCAAATTTGTCCCACCATCACTCACCTATAAAATCTGAGTAGGAAGGGGCCTCAGAGATCTCCTAGTCCAACCCACACCTGACCAAGTAGCCCCAGTGCATCACCTATACTATTGCCAACTGATCTCATTTTCTCCCAAAACATGTCACTGTCATTCTGCCCCAGATCCTTTGCCCTGACTGTGGCTTTTATTTAGACTGCCCCTCACCCTTACTTGCCTGTCTTTACAAATCTGATCTAGTCTTCATGACACACTTCAGGTTTCATCTCCTCCATGACAACATGCCCCTGACAACTCTGCCCACTCTGATTTTTCCCTGTCCTCTCTTCTCATAACACTTATTTTCTGTATATACCACACATTTTGAAAATTATATTGTTATGTAATTATTTTATTCCCTAAATCTGTACTCTTTAACTTGAGTATAATGTCTTCGAGGGCAAGGACCATACCATATACTTATTTCACAAATGTGAGTGCCTAGTTGGGCGCATAGTAAATGCTTAAATAATCATGAACTATGAAGTGAGTTTAAACTGAAACATCCTTCAACATGTTACAGCTAAAGGAATTATGTGTCTTTAGTAATCTTTCTTTTGTTTACTCATTACTAGAAAATCTCCAAGCTTGGTTCCGAGAGATCTCAAAGCAGATATTGTCTTTAAATTATGATGATTCCACTGCTGCAGGCAGAAAAACTGTGCAGTTAATACAGGCATTAGAAGAGGTAAGGAAAGTCTTCACAGGGCAGCTATGCAATTACCATGCCTTTTACACATAGACCAGTTCTTTTGTTTTATCCATTACCATCAAACAAATTTAACAGTAGAAAAGTGCCAGCATCTTAAATATAAACCAAGGCTTATCCTTCATTAACAATCCTAGAAGTCTTCAGAAATTATGTTTTTCCTAAATTAAGTCAGAAGATCATAGTTACTGCTCCTAAAATGAAAAACATATGTTTTATGTGTTTATGAATGCTGCACAATTAGTGACCAAGAGACCATTTTTGTCCAGATGCCTACATCAGCACTTCTTCATCACTTTATGACTTTGCTGATTTAACAACTTCTAAAGTTATAATTTTGAATATATTTCAAAACATCTTATTGAGAGACTGTTACCATTATAAGGAGTGGACTATATTTAAATTTATTTTCCAGGAAAATCAGCACAGAAGAAGGCATTCATAATTTTCAGGAAAGTTAATATTAAATTTATTTCCATCGCTCAGGTTCAAGAATTTCACCAACTAGAGTCAAATCTGCAAGTGTGTCAGTTTCTTGCTGATACACGAAAATTTCTTCATCAAATGATCAGAACAATTAACATTAAAGAGGAGGTCTTGATCACTATGCAGATAATTGGTGACCTTTCCTTTGCCTGGCAGTTAATCGACAGGTAATATGAATTCTTTCTCTGTTAACAAGCCCTCTGAACAACTTTTAGCAAAGAGCCTGGCAGATGTTCTAATTATTGTATTATTCTTTTCAGTTTCACCTTCATCATGCAAGAAAGCATAAGGGTTAACCCTTCCATGGTCACTAAACTTCGCTCTACATTCCTAAAGGTAAGCAGGCAAGGTGAGCAGACATTTCACTTCATCAACTGCTAGTGATCTTCTTTGTTAACTTCATTAATTCAGTCAGCCCTAGATTTTTTTTTCAGATTCCAAATTAACAGTTTTTCCACCAGAGATAGTTTCACAAGATATAAATATTTGTTGCTTAAATTAACATACAAAATGGGAATTCCTTAGAGAATAATGTAATATATTATTAAATATCAATAAAACCAATTAAACTTGCTTGATACATTTAAATGAATTACATTGATTTATAAAATATTCTAAATTTTTTAGTCACTTTCCATAAGTCTCTATCAGGATTCTTTGTCACATCATTTCTAATCAATAAAAAATTAAGTTTTGTCTGAGATCCAGGAGTTTATTTATTACCTGTCTCAAGAGGTAAATGTTAACAGAGTTAGGGTTTTGAATACATAAATACTGTAGTTCTTTGGCTTATGAACATTAGGTTTAGGTTTAATAGTAAATCAGGTTTCTTCAAAGATGGGAGGATGATCTCTGGGAGCTTTTATGTTGGATGTCCCACCTGCCATCATTAGATAGCATTTAGCCCCTCCCTGTCATAGTTCTTAGTCATTCAGATTGCTGGTAGAACATGTCACCTTGCCATCTGCTATTTCAAAGAGACATTCTCACCTTCCTTGCTTCCATTCTTCTGAATCACAGAACCATAGAATTAGGAGTTGAAAGACTAACATCAAAGGTCATCTTGTCCAGTTCAGATCTAAAGCACAAATCCTCTCCTGCAGTATCAGTAACATAGCCATAGATTTGCATACTATGATGCAAATAAAATAATATTCTTCATAATGCTTGATAAAAAGACTTTTTTTCCAAATTCACTTTACTTTTTAAGAAAGACTATAGTTTGTTTCTAATGATGCTTGTGCCTTTACAGAAGATATGGTCCTAGAGGACCAGAAAAATTAAATCATGATATGCTATAGCATTCTTGTTAATTCCTATTTAAATGGAACATAATAAAACTACTCCCCTGTGCCAGCTTTGGCACTTGGAAGATTTAAGAGATTATATAGGCTCATAATCTTGCATTTGTCTTATTTTCATTATCAATAATTAGGATGTTACCATTTTAATTCTTTTGAGAGGAGAAAAGGGGAAGAAGGTGATCTCAGTACTTAAGAAAATGAAGGATCTCCTTCACCTCTCATATCTAAGCAATTCAGTTGCATTGATACCAAGATATAAAGCTTGTCTAATGTACTTATTTTCCTCATTCCATAAATATTTTCCATTGAAATGTAGCCTTGTATAAGTTGAATGCCTTTATAACAAAATTCTGAGACAAAAATACCAAGTCCATTCTATTTATTTCAGATTATAATAGATAAAGTCATATAACTTGCAGAACCCATTGGCACTACTTATGACTAATTATCTTTGTAAAATCAAAATTAGAAAAATTCCTTTTGAATTCAGTCAAAAATATATGAAGAGAATTCTTTAAGATGTAGTGTTTTTTGGTTTGGCTGGGGGTAAAATTGTTAATATGACATTTTGGCTAACCTCAATTATGATATAATTAATTCAGATATGTTGGGAAAGAAAAGAGAAGTCTTTCTTCCCCTCTATTGGAGGACTTTGCTTTCACACATAGACTGTGTGCACCCTCAAAGTAAAGAAGCCATGACACGTGCCAGGTCCCTGACTAGTTAGTCCTAAACTTGCCCATTTCTCCATGGTTCCCAGCCCACTATATTGTTGGCCCATTCTTCCATTCTTCTTTCAACCTTTGTCCCCTATGGTTCTTGATCATCACAGAGCCCCCAGAGTTTAAAACCTCTCCTTCTTTCTTCTTAGGGGTCCATCACTGTTCCTAGTAGAATGACACTTTCCTTAATCCTCTGTCAGTTTGACCTGGAAATTTTACCCCATCTTTGTGGTTAACTTTGTGTTTCTCTTGGTGGGCTATGTGCATAAGCAGCCAGTGCACTGGAAGAAAGGAACACTTTTTTCATTTCAGAGAAACTGGTTTTTCTGAAGATTTTATGCCCCGGATGACTGTACTAGATTACTTCCCACTACCCCACTAGCCATAGGTTAAAATGATAAGAAAAAATGTAGAGGCCACTGATGCGTAACTGGGACAGCTGTGTGGTACAATGAATAGAGGATGGACTTGGAATCAGGGAAAGCTGGGTTTGAGTCCTACCTCACACACCTACTGGCTATGTAACTCTGAGCAAGTCACTTGCCCTCTCCCAACATCAGTTTCCTTATCTGTAAAATGAGTATAATAATTTCTCATTATCTCTAACCTTCCTTTCTTTTCAGCTTGCTTCTGCCCTTGACTTGCCCCTTCTCCGCATCAATCAGGCAAATAGCCCTGACCTTCTCAGTGTATCCCAGTATTATTCTGGAGAGTTGGTTTCCTATGTAAGAAAGGTAAGAAGTTATTATTATGCACTTCATTTTTGTTACATAATAAGCATTGTAATTATTAAGTGAGTGAAGAATACTCTTTTAAAATAAGTCTGAATCTGTTCTCCATGAGGCACAGTGATTTTTTTAAGTGGATTAGAAACAATTACTTCATTCCCTGATTAAAAAACCTTCAATGGCTAAAATGTAGTAGGCAAAACAGAGAAAACACTGGCTTTAACAGTCAGAGGACCTAGGCTCAAATGCCACCTTGGATGTTTTCTGCCTGTGTTGCCTTGGGCAACTCCTTTCACCTCCTGGGGCCCCCATTTCCTGAACTGCAGAGTGAGGGAGTAGGACGAATTGGCCTCTGAGTCCCCTTCCAGTTCTCCATCTCTGATCCTGATTCAGCCCTAAGGTCCTCTGATTATCTCCACTCCCTTGCACTTCACATACTGTCTGCAGCCTTTTCCAGCGTAATCTCAAACTCCTCCACTTTACATCCTCTAGATTCCAAGCACACAGAACTGCTCCTTCCTTCCCCAAACACATCTTAGACTTTTCCACCTTCATCCCTTTGCCCAGAGTGTGGCATTCACCTTCCATTTACATTGTATGTATTTTATGTACATAGTTATTGGTATGTTATCTCTCCTATTAGAATGTGAGCTCTTGAGGGTAGGGACTGTGTTTAGCACAGTGCCTGGCTCATAGTAAGCACTTAATAAATGCTTGTTGACTGACTGACTGCCCTCAAGCAGCTTAATTTTTTTTGAAGAATTACAACTTGGATACAGATAAACATAGTACAAGGAAAATTGGGGCTGGAGAGATTGTTAATACCAGGGAAGTGAGGGGGAATCAGGGAAGGATTCATAGAGCTGATGGCAAGTTAGTTGAGCCTTGTTGGAACTCAGGGATTCTGAGAGGATGATGAAGAGAGTATGTTCCAAAGAGCAAATGGCTTGTGGGATTGAGGAAAGTATAGAGTATTGAGTATTGCTTATAGCCCAGTGTAGCTAGAAAAGATTTCTTGAATCAGAGTGGCATTTGATGGTACCCAGCTAGAAGTCAGGAGAGACAAAGGGTGGCTATCTAATTTTGGAAGTCATCTGTATAAAAATAATACTTAAACTCGTAGAAGGTGACAAGATCATGAAAAAGGGTGAGTGGAAGGGAAGAAGCAGGCAGGCCCAGGCCAGCCCTCTGGGGGACCCACTTCTCCCCATTAGGAAAAGGAGATGTCTTTTCTGAGAGAAGGATAAGATAGTCAGAAAGATAGGTGGAGAACCCGGACTGAGTAGCATCTCCGAAGCCAAGGATGGATAGAGGAGCAGGTAGGGGCAGCAAGAGACAGGGGGCAGCAGTAACTGAGCTATAAAAATGTCAAGGGAAATAGGAATCAAGAAAAGGTTTTCACATTCAGGTAAGAAGTCATTTAAGATGTCATTTACTAGCATGAAGAGAAAAAGGTTCTAGGCAACAGATGGGGCTAGAGACAGAAATTCAAGGGACTGAGAAGTGAGTGGGTGGTACGGAAGAGGGGACAGCAAGAGTAGATTTCTTTTGTGAATTTGGCAGTGAAAGAAAAGAGAAATGATGATAGCTGGAGGAGATGAGCAAGGTCAAGTGAGGTTATTTTTTTAAGACTGAACTGGTAAAAGAGCAAGTATATAGTGAGTGAGTGATATTAGAAGGAGAGCTTGAATGTGTATGAGAGACAGTCAGTGATGGAGGAGAGGGGATCCAGGGCACAGGAAGACTGGCTTTGGAAAAAGAAAGAGCCACCTCTTCCTCAGAGACGAGAGTACAGGAGGAAAAGGTGTGATGTTGTATTTGGGCTATAAGGTATGTAGGTGGGGAGGAAGGAATTTATGGCAGATAGCCCCTCCTTTCATCTTAACAAAGATATTCAGTGACTGGGGCTATCCAGTTAATGCTTTTTTCCCTTTATTTCTTCTTTAAAGGTTTTGCAAATTATTCCAGAAAGTATGTTTACTTCTCTTCTGAAGATCATAAAGCTTCAAACCCATGATATCATCGAAGTGCCTACCCGGCTAGACAAAGACAAGCTAAGAGACTACGCTCAGCTGGGCCCACGATACGAGGTTCCTTTGACATTTAAAGTTTTGCAGTTTTGTGTTTTGGACCAGACATCGTAATCTCACCCCCGTGCCATCCAGGGGAATTTTAACCATCTATCCCACATACGTGAAAATCCCTCTTGATTCCAAAGACCTTCAAGGAGAGAGACTTTTCCCCCCTCTTTACCAGCCCCTTACATGACTTAACAGTTCCTAACCTTGGCAAAACCTTCATCTTACTATTACTCAGCTTCCTTAGATTTGGTTTTAAGGTCTTTTGTTCTTATTTACTTGTCAGTGGAGGCTGGCCATAGCTCATCACAGTCTTCTATATGATCTTCCCTTAAAAATGATTACTAAGTTTTTCTTCAGCTTAAATAGTCTCTGTAGGCTAAATAGATCCACATAGGCAGTCTTTACTGCCTCAAGGACTGTTTTTTTCTGCCTAGGTTTAGACAAAAGGTTTTAAAAGCTATGTAGAGTGAAAGTTGGGAATGAAACTGTGATTCTTGTTAAGTATTCAGATTAATTCAGTGGGAACTCAGTCACTCATCCCTAAATCTAAGAGTGTGACCTTCCTTCTTACTTCCAGCTATCATCATTTAGTAGAGGGTCGTCACATCTGCTTCCATTGTTAAGTGGCTTTTGTTGATATTCAGAGAAGTTGGGAGACCAAGAGGGAATAAGAACATTTTCAGGCTCTTAAAATATAATTAGAAGAGACCTTAGAGATCATCTAATCCAGTTATCTTATTTCACAGAGCAGGGACCCAAGGCCCAGAGACATTAAGTGATTTAACCACAGTCCGACAGTGGGGTGGGACTAGTCCTGTCGTCCAGGCTGGCATCATTATTGTCAGTGCAGCCAGAGGTTGAAGAGGCAGACACCCACCTCACTGTCTCCTTCAGCCATTCAGCTGGTCATTGGTGTTTCTTTTGCGTTTCATAAAAGTGGCTTCTCTCATTTATCTTGTTTCTTTCCATTAAAGGTTGCCAAGCTTACCCATGCTATTTCCATTTTTACTGAAGGCATCTTAATGATGAAAACTACTTTGGTTGGTATTATCAAGGTAATGACTCCTGGAGGGCCCTTTCCAACCTTCAGAGTCAGAAAGCAGATTATTGCATTCCTCATATCTGTTTGCCCACAGATAGAAAACTGTCACAACTTGCAGATTACAGCCCATTCCATTGTCTGGTCAATGACTCACTTTGCTGTTTTGACACTTCTGTATGCATGATGGATTGGTAATTAGGAGCTGAAAGCTCTGGCACCATTGCTGCACTGTGAGATCTTGTTCATCATTTTCTCTGTATATTGACAATGGAAAAGAATAGTAAAGGCCTTGTTTTATATCATACTCAAAGTTGGTCTTGGAGCTACTTGTTTCTACAGCTGTACAGAAAATAGCATGTATTTCTTCAGAAGCCATCTGGATATTAGAGCAACTCTTTTTAGTATTCCTTGAAAATAAGGAGAAAATATCTCTAGTTCCTTACATTGAAAAATAATAATGACTGATGCTTCATGCTATATAGATCTTGTTATTTTCCAGAGCATAAAATTTATACTGATTCGTTCACTTGGTAACCATTCATTGAATGCCTACTTTGTGCAAAGTGTGGTGCTAAGCACTGGGATAGATACAGAAGTAATCAAGGCATAGTCCTTTCCTCATGAAGCTTAAAGTCTAGTGCAAGGTGAGGAGAGAGAGAGAGAGAGAGAGAGAGAGAGAAAGATAATGCACAGATACATTACAAACGGAAATGTGGAGTAATCGAAATGCAAAATAGTATATGATGAGAATGAAAAATTGCAGTAGAAAGACCAAAAGATAATTTCTGACTAAGAGGTTCATCGAAGCTTCAAGGAAGAGGTAGCATTTTAGCCACCATGAAAGACAGGGGAAGACTATAAGAGGAGGATGTAAAGGAGGGGGTTTTAGGCATAGAGAATGGCATGGTGTACTTAACTAGCCAAATCCTCCCCTTCCTTTTTTGAGAAATGGAGCTATTGCTGATGACTCAAAACTATACATGGTATAAGAGGATCCAAAATTATGTGGACAGGCTAGAGCAGTCAGAAAGGATGAAATGGTAGCAAGAGATTAATGCATCATCCTGCATTCAGATTCAAAAGGTTGGGAAACATTTATTAAGTGCCTCTTATCAGCCAGGCACTGTGCTATGCACTGGGGGTAACATATACAAAGAATGAGGCAATCAATTGTGGAACAAGGGAGGTATAGAAAAACAACGGGACTAGACAAGTGTATCCAGAACAAAGATGATCCCCCTGAACTCTGCCCTGGTGAGGTTGCATTAGGGATATTTGCTCAGTTCAGACTGCCACATTTTAGGAAAGACACTGACCAAGGAGAAAATATCCAAAAGAAGACAAATGGTATGGTGAGGACTAGAAAATAGTCATTGAAGGAACTGGGGACATTTAGTCTGGAAAAGAGAAGGCTTAAGAACGTAACAGCTGAGGTTGGTTATTTAAAGAGTGATTAGACTTGCCCAGAGGTCAGAACTGAGAACAGTGGAGTAGAGTTGCAGAGAGACAGACTGAGGCTGGATGTGAGGGAAAAAACCTCCCTAACAATTAGAGCTGCCACACAATGGAATGGACTGCCTTAGAAAGAAGTGGGTTCTCCTAGGAGATGAGAGGTCTTCAAACAAAGGCTGCATGATCACTTGTTGGGGTTGTTATAAAAGGAATTCTTGGTCAGGTAATGATTGAAATAGCCTATAATATCCCTTCAGACCCTGAGAATCTGTAAAGGTAGGACACAGTTTGCTTCTATTGTCTCTCTAACTACAACAGCAAGTTACATGGCACAGACTGGAAAGACAAGCCAATGATTCTCTGAGGAGAGCACATTGCTGAGACTTCAAGGCAGCACATTGCACACACGCACTCAGACACACACACAGGTGGTCTACATACAGGCTTAACTTTCTCTTAAAGCACATTGCTGTGAATGCTATTCATCTAAGTTCAGATTCGTTCCCTTTGTTTCTTCCAGCCACCTTTTTCCACTGCCAAGATTAGATACTTATTCATTTCATCTTGTTAATCATTTAAATTGATAGTTTATAACTGAGAATTATTAAATGTGACAATTTTGGAGTAAATTGAAATCTCACTAAGGGCAAGCACTTTACGGTATCACCTAGTAAAACTGTCAGTGTCCCTGTGTTTCCCCAAACAAACCAAATCCCAGATTAGTTGGTAAAGGGAAAAAACCTAGAGTCTTCCACTAAGAGTTTGAAAACTACCTTACTTTCCTTTAGAAGCCTCCCTCAATTAGAGTTCTTAAAGATTTTGTCTTCCTTTTCCTAACTCATTTGTACTTTTTTTGGTTCTGACTTAGGTGGACCCAAAGCAGTTATTGGAAGATGGGATAAGGAAGGAACTGGTTAAGCGTGTTGCTCTTGCTCTTCATAAGGGACTCATCTTTAACCCTCGAGCCAAGGTACAACCAGAGCAGTCTAAAACAATCCCTTTTCTGTATATGCCACATAAAACAGTACAGAATATGATACTTACATCATCTGTGCACCCAAAGTTTCCATTCATATTTTAATTCCTAGCTTTTAAAAAATAAACAAAGAAACAAACAAAAGAAACTTGTTAGTTAGTCTAACAATATTCAGCTTTTGAACTAACACTTAAGATTCAGAAAAATCACTCACTTTTTAAAGGTATCCCAGACTACTAAGGGGCTTTGGTTTGCCTTAGCTGTTAGAGAATGTGATTCATTGTATCAGGAGAAGGGACCCAAAATTAACAAGTGAAATGTATTTCAAATATATTAAGTTTTAAATGTTTAAAACTATGTATGTCATTAGCAAGTAATTTTCTATACTAACTTAGCCTTAAAATAGGTTATAAAAACTGCCAGCCTTCACTAAATGTTTTCAGGACATCTTTTTCATGGCAATTAGAGTAGTAAAAAGGAATGAAACCAGCATTCTTTTCTACTCACCTGAAAACTGTGGCTCTCCATGGTGAGTTAGAAAGTAGTTTTTTCCAAAATTGTTTTAAGCTTTGGCTTTGCATGCTTGTTGAGGAATCATTTAATGTCACCTCTACATTATCTTCTAGGTTGATATAAATTGGAGTAAAACGCACAAGCTATCCCATTTAATGGACTTAATTTTTCTCCTCTGCACAGCCAAGTGAACTGATGCCCAAGTTGAAAGACATGGGAGCTACCATGGATGGATTCCATCGTTCTTTTGAATATATCCAGGACTATGTCAATATTTATGGTCTCAAGATTTGGCAAGAAGAAGTGTCTCGTATTATCAATTATAATGTGGAACAAGAGTGCAATAACTTCTTAAGAACAAAGGTATTTAATTAATAGATTGATGATTTATTTGAATGGATTTTGTGTATATCGGAACCTTAATGATACAGAAACTCAGAAATACCAAAAATATATTAAAAAATAACTCCTTAAAGCAATTGACAGAAATATGTATTGATTATTTAGCAAATATTTAATACCTACTCTTCGTAGATAGTGCGACCTCAGGGAGATTAAAAAGAAATAAAATATGTCCCTTGCCCTTAAGGAGCTTACAGTCCACTAATAGATAAAAGACAAATGACTACCTTACAAAATAAATTGTTTGATAAGTGTTGTATTATATTTTGGTACAATTCAAGAAATATAGGAATTCAGAGGAGAAAGTTCATCTGTGGCCAGGATAATCAAAGGCTTCATTTATGGGTAGCATTCATACTAGGTTTTGAGGGATGGGTATGATTCCAGTATGTGAAGATGAGCGGAAGAGGGCATTTCAGCCAGAGCCCTGAACAGGCTTACAGAGGCAGGGGGATGGCAGGAAAGACCAGGTAAATCGGGACCAGACTGTGGGAGGTGCTGCTTAGCACAGATTGTATTTAATGGGTAGTGAGGAGCCATGATTCTAACAAGATAAATTAGAAAGTGGGGATGTTAGCAAGGCAGAGAAATTAGCCTGAGTATTGCAATGCTGTAAGCAAGATGAATAAATTTTTTTTAAACCCTTATTATGTGCAGAGCACTGGGGATGCAAAGAGAAAAATAAAATCATCCTGCTTTCGAGGACCTTACATTCTAATTGAGTAGCTCAGCTTCAGAGAAGATGGAGGGAATGGGATTGAAGCAGAGCCAGGACTCTGGCTTCCTTCCCAGAGGAATTGGAATGAAGGGTCAATATCCAGCCAGGAGGAGAAAGAGGAAGACAGCACTGGAGGGAAAGTTGGGAGGGATGTAGCTGCAAAGTAGCTGCATCTTCAGGGCCCACAAGATGGGATACAGGCCAGGCAGGCTGGATCAAAGCAACAGCCCCCTCCACATTTGCCCCCAGCTAGACCCTGTAGGACTGGATCAGGGTGGTGTGCTTTATGAACTCAGGCACATCACTTATACTCCCAGAGCCCTGCTCTATCCACCTACAGAACAAGGAGTTGTACTGGCTGACCTTTGGGGTCCTCTGCTACCCTAGATATATGATTTTATGATCATCTGAACTAGGTTGATGGCACCAGAAATAGAAAAAGAGGACAGAAAATACATTGTGAAGGCATAGAAGAGACAGGATGTATGTGGCAAGAGCTCTGGAATTGGAATCAAGAAAAATTCAGGCTTAAATCTCAATGAGTAAACATTTATTAAGCACCTGCAAACTGTATGACCTTTAGCAAATCACTTAAACTTCAATGAATATTTTATATTAAATGTCAACTACTAATATTAAGGAGCAGCCAGCAGAACTCAACAACTCATTGAATATGGGAGTATATAAAAATTCCTCTGACATACCAAATCGTTGGATTCGGACAACGATCATACCATTAATAGAAGTACAGAAATAAGGAAGAAGATTGGATTTGGATGGTCATGGGAAGAGAGAAGATGATGATTTCAGTTTTAGAAAAATTGAGTTTGGGTTGATAGATATAACTCTTGAGCTGGTACTTTTAAAGGTCCAATTAGAGCTAGGAGAAAGGGCAAGGCCTGAGATACTTATTTGAGAATCACCATGTAGAAATGAGAGATGCCATGGGAGAAAATGAGTTCACCTAGAGTTGTTTTATAAAAACTTCAGTGAAGTAGATTGCACAGGTTCCTCCAGTAACTATTCTAGAATTTAACAGTTACCTAGTCACTGCCCTTGAGTTGTTTAGTCTTTAGAGTTAAACATATCCCATACTCTTTCTCACTTTCGTATTTTAGGATAGAAGTTTATCAGGTAATTGTTATAAACATACACTTAAATTACTCCCACAGGACAGGTAATAATAATAGTAATATAACACTTTGAGATAGATCATATTCATAGGGCAAAAACTACATTTTTCTGGTCATATAGTTAGTTAACCCTTCGCCCATCTCGTATGAGACTGTAAGGCCACTTAAATTTTGTCATTTTTTTCTCATCCATATGGAAAGCATAACGTATATTGCTTACAAACTGTTACACTAGATTGGAGTTTAGAAAAGGCTTTAAAAAAAAAGGAGCATTTATTTTTGTCATTCTTTGTGCTGGTATGATTGTAGCAAGAAATGATTTTTTTTAATCTAACCTAATCCAAGGTATGCATACGACTTTCATTTTTAGATTCAAGATTGGCAAAGCATGTATCAATCTACTCATATTCCTATACCAAAATTCACCCCTGTCGATGAATCTGTAACATTTATTGGTCGACTTTGCAGAGAAATACTACGGATTACAGACCCCAAGTAAGTATATTTGAGCTGCGCTGAACCTTGGGCACCCTGGATAATTTAAATCTCTTTTCATAGTGAGAGACAAGCCCTGGATCTGGATCTCTAAGCTCAAATATTAACCCTGCATTAAGGGATCAGAAGCAAGTCACTTAATTTCTCTGATGGTCAGTTTACGTTCTGTAAACTGGATGTTCTTTTAGTACTTCTACCTCACAATATTATTGTGACAGAAACCTTTTACACCTTAAAGCACCATGTAAATATGTAAATTTATAGAATATAAAAATGATAAAATGTATACATCTGTATAAAGGAAGGTATAGCTGTCATTATTTTTTATAGAGTTAATCTGTGTCCAGATTACATGCTTTCCCAAGTTCCTTGAAAATCACACTCACTGGCAGAAAAGAAATCTCTGTGTTTGTTCAACATGCTCTGCAGAATAATCCTTCTTTGTTCTTACACCGCTGCTAAAGTATTCATAGAAATACTTGAGAGAAGTTCACCATTGATCTGGGGGCTGGCCAGGATGATGGATGGCTTTTATTCAGCCCCTTCCGTCTCTTCAGTCATTTTTCCTTTTCTTCCCCATCAGAATGAGTGATGACTGGGTCGCTAGGATTTTGTACTAAAGAACCCTCAATGCCTCCTTGTAGAGTGAAATTCCCGTCATTTCTGTTTTGTCAACCAGTTCTTTCTTTGTCAGAATTTAATACAGACTAATAAAACCTCTCTTTACTCCCTCCACTTTTCTGAAAGGTAAAATTGTAATCGAAAAAAGAATTTCTTAGCCAGTCTGTTCTCACTAATAATTCTCATTTCTGTAAATCTCTATGATAATATATAACAACTGGCATTTATATAAGATCTTAGAGGTGATTTCACACCTTAGCAGGGATAAGTTTGACAGCAGATCTGAGGGCAGAAATGGGGCTCAGGACAGACAGGACAGGTGCCTGGGTCTGAGTCAAGGGAGAAGGTCAGATGCTGAGAAGACACTTAACAAGATTGCTGAGGGCAGGCCCTGCTTGAGGAAAGAATCTTGTATCTGACAAGGACATAAAGCAGACTGAGATTTTCCGGAAAGAAGAGTTAGTTAGGGCAATGGTGAATATAAATGGGCTACAGCATTCTTTTTGTGTCCCCATCTCCTGGTGGAGTACCTTGTACTTGGTAGATGATTAATGTTTGCTGAACCAAATTATTGATAAGGCATCAGCATAAAAAATAAGAACCAAGAAACACAATCAGAAAAGTTGATGGACTGGTTATGTCACAAGAGTGAAGGATAATAGATAGATGGCATGAGTGTTGTTTGCCCTCAGACCCTTTCATCTTAAAAGACCAGCAGGAAGACCTTGTAATACCTTTACAAGGATTTATGAGAGGATGTGGACAGAAATTATGCAAAATAAGGTTGTGGGCTCTGTGCCCTTGGAAGAAATAATCACATCTCTGGGATTATGGATGCTCTGAAGTATTAATGTTTTCTAGAAAGGTTTACAGTTTATCAAAACACTTTCCTCCCAGTTGCCCCAGAGATAAGTAGTACAAGTATTACCATCCTTGGTTCACAGATAGAGAAACTGAGGCTCAGAGAGGCAAAATGATTTGCCCGTCTCTCTTAGCTACATTAACAAGCATTGCTCTGGGGCCTAATACCTGCCGGGCCCTGGGGATGCCACCATCGGAGTGAAACCCCTCCTTATCTCCAAGAGAAAGCATCTGCACAAATAAATATATACAAAGGGATCTGTCTAAGGACTGAATCCTTGATGTCATTGATAGAGGAAGTGTCCAGATGAGGAAATGCAGCCCATGAAGGTCTGCACCTTGTCTACTAATGATAATATTAGAGAATTGCCTGGAATACTGAGAGGTTATGTGATTTGCCTGAGGTCATGAGTAGGCCAGGGAAAGGGAACAAGTGTTTATTAAGCTCCTACTATGTCCTTTGCATGGTACATTCACAGATATTATTTCATGGAGGCTTAAACCCAGGTCTTTCTGGTTTAGAGACCAACTCTTTCTCTCTCCCTCCCTCACTCCTATGCCACACTTGCTCCTTTAAATACAAAGTACCTGCAAAATAAATACAAGATACATTTACAAGGGGAAGACACTAGTAGCTGAGGACAGGGGGAGGAAGAGAGATCAGGAAAGGTCTTGTGTAAAAGTTGGCCAGTGATTGGATATGCCAGAGAAGAATAGTGAAAAGTCAAGGACATTGCTGAGGTTGGGAACCCAGAGTTCCGGAAGGATGGTGGTTACAGAAAAAGGTAAGTTTACAAGAGGGGTGGGCTTGTCCTCAGCAGCATTTGAACCCAAGTCTTCTGGCCTGTGGCCCAGTGCCTTTTCATCATAGCACATTGGCTCTCACTACAGCATCAGTCCCAGAATTTTCATTTTGTCAAGATAGAGCACAATTGATTGGATGATTGTATGTTTAAGCAGTTTCACTATGGCATTGTGATTTTGATAAAGTGCCCCAGTGGTTGACCAAACCCAAAGGGTGTTGATAAATAAATTGACGTCACCTTTGCAGGGCACTGTAGTGAATGAAGTGCCTTCGAGCTTAATCCTTGACCCTTTCATTTCAGTGTTTTTCTTGTGGATTGATCTAATGGCAATAATGGTATCTATACTTCAAATAAAATTGACACAAATAACTGATACATTGTTTGCCAGAATCTGGATCTGAAAAGACTTTATTAAAACCTAAAATGGAGGACTAAAGTGAGCAAGTCGAAATTTAGCAAGATAAATTTAAATCCTCCAGTGCAATGCAAGGCTCTGACTTCAGGCTTTAGGCCTCACTGATACACAGTGAGCTTTCCTCTCTGATAACTGGTTCTTTCACTTTGCTTTCCATATGAAACTTTCCTGATCCTAGAATCCTCCAAGTACAGAGACCTAAAAAACCTGCTTGGCCTTTCTGGCCCTTGAGGTGATTCACCTCTGTAGTAGCTGACATTCTTCTAAAGTGCTTTATTAGGTAGATTATCCCATTATCCCATGATCAATGACCTAGAAAGGAAAGTGCTGATTCCAAAGAGCTTCAGGAACAGGTCACAGAACCTGGCTTGCTCTTTTTTGAGTTACTAAACCAATAGATAAGGGAGGGGTGAAAATATAATTTGCCTAGACTTACACAGACATTTGATATAAAGTATTTCATATGATTGTTGTAGAAGAGATGTGGACTAGACAGTAATAGATTTTGATATATTCTGAGCTCGTGGAGTGGTCAAAGTCAAAGAGTAGTAGTTAGCAGCTCAATGTTAGCTTGACTGAATTCCCCAGCAGAGTGCCCAAGGGATCTTGGGCTTGGTCCTATGCTGTTGAACTTTTTTTTCACAATGATTTGCATAAAGGGATAGTTGGCACACATCATGTTTTCACTTGCTACAAAGCTGAAAGGAGAAGGACAGATAGCTAATACACTGGACAGTAGAGTCAGGATCCAAAAAAGATCCCTCATGGTGCAGTGGAAAGATCATCAGTTCTGAAGTCAGAGGGCCACAAGGCTCTATTTCTTCACCAGCCTTTTGGCATTTATACATGGGGCCATATGGAGATTTATGGCACATTCTAGGCCACAGATGTTTCTTTATTGCAAAAGATTCTGCTGAAATGATTCCAAAGCATGAAGTCAATTCACTTCATTGATCACACCACTTACATGGTATGAGTCAAGTAAAATAAAGAGTCGTGTGACTGATTTTCTTTCTGCTTTCAAGTAGTTGGGTTCATAATGGACAGATAAATAAGGCAAGTCAAGGCTTATCACTAAGTCTTGATTCCTAAAACACAATTCAATTCACCTTAAAATGCTTGTGTCCATTTTTGTTTTTGTTTTGTTTTGTTTACTAGAACAACTTCTTATATTGATCAGCTGAACACTTGGTATGACTTGAAGACTCACCAGGAAGTGACCAGCAGCCAACTTTTCTCAGAAATTCAAACTACCTTAGGCACCTTTGGGCTGAATGGGTTGGACAGGCTATTGTGTTTTATGATTGTCAAAGAATTGCAGGTGAGACTGACTTAGGATCCCACTTGTCTTCCTTTCATATACATCTTATTAACCTCAAGAGAGGTGAAAGTCAGTGGTGCTGAATGAATGACTGGAAATTTTGCTTCTAATTTTTTGTGTGTGTCTATAAGTCTTGGTTCAAAGTATTACCTATAAGAGCAAGTGGATATTTCTGGAACCCATTTAATTACATTTCAGTTCTGATAGATAAAAGCTTTTATCTTGTGAGACATGGTGAATTTTATAGAAGCCAGTGAGCTCCCCAGCCAGAGATCTTCGTAATAGAAGTTGCCAATGCCTAGTTTCTTCTGTCTTCCAAACTGTAAATGAAAAGCAGTGTGGAATAGTGGATAGAGCAACTAAATGGATTTGGAGCCAAGCAAACTCAACTTGAACGCTAGCTCTCCTTTCTACTCTTTATGTGGTTTTCAGGGAGTCATTTCCCCCCTTTGGGCTTCACTTCCCTCAATTGTAAAAAAAAAAAATGAGGGTTTTACCAGGTGAACTGGAAGATCCCTTCAAATGCCAATATTCTAAGTCCAGTCATGACAACTACAAGTTTTCTAAGTTTCTCATATACTTTAACAACACATTTCAAAGTAGAAATATATAGCCCTTTTTTAAAAAAAAATTCTGTAGTGTTCAGATTTTTGGTCATTTTCTTTTTTCTCTTTTAATTTGCTTTCTGTAGAATTTCCTCAGTATGTTTCAGAAAATTGTCCTCAGAGACAAAGCTGTTCAGGATACTTTAAAAGCCCTTATGAGTGTCATCAGTCCCCTAAAAGGCATTGTAGGTAAGTGCCTTTCATCTGATTTACCAGCAAGTCTAATGTCATCATCTCTCTGATTTACTAACCTGCTGATTGTGTCTTACCTTTTCAGCAAATGCAAATAAAACTTACTTTTCTGCCGTTGCCAAAACGCAGAAGATTTGGACACCGTATCTTGAGGCTATCATGAAGGTATGTGTGTTTATAAGTTAACCATCAGGCGGCCTTTTTTTCCTCTTTAATATATATGATAGTTGAGGATTCTGTGTTCTCACAGGTATTTTACGTTCCTGTCATTTAAAGTAACCATCTCTTCTGTATTCATTTGCTTCTTTCACTCCTCTCTCTGGAGCCAGTCTTCTAGTTGGCCCATCCTTGCTTTCTTCAGAACACTTTTATTCTTATGAAGAAGAATGTCCCCTTGCAGCTGTGATGGCGGAAATGATGGTTCTTTCCTTCCCCCAGTGAAATACTCTCTTCCCCTCTCTTTGTAATGAGGTAAAGTTCATCTGGTAAAGAAACACATTAAATTAATCTGCTTGGTTACAGAACCAAACATTTGTAGATTGGAATGGAATATATGGCCCACTGTGTGTGTAGATGTTAGGAGCCTAGGCTCTTTGGAACATGAACTGTCTTCTGTCAGTTGAATACAGTGTCTTGCGTATGGATAAGAAAAACAAAAGCGATGAGAGTTATTTGGTGTTTCTGAATCTGGCTTGTTTTTGAACAGCATTGTTAACGACCTCCTTACTTTAGGACTCTGACAGTCATAAAGTGTCGTTCATGGATTCGTCATTCTTCTGAGGGGAATAGTATGTTGTGATGGAGAGACCAGGATTGGGAGGGAGAGCACCAGGGCTCAAATTCCAGCTCTGCCATTGTACTCCTTGTGTGACCTTAGGCAAAGTCACTTCACCTCCCTGAGCCTCAGTTTCCTCACCTTTATAATAAAGCATTAGGTTAGATACTATCCATGGTCCCCTTTCTGAGATAAGTACTATCTTCTGCATTCTACTCTCTTCTTTTGGGAGAGGCTGCCTTGTAACATTTTGTTCTTGACATTTAACTAAAATAGCTTCTTTTGGGAAATGTCATTAACCATCCAGATATCTCATTGGACTTTCATATAAAGCAGCATCCTTTTTTTTCCATATGTACATTTTTTTAAAAAAGGTTCAACAGTGACTTTGGGGCATTTTCTTCTTTAGAAATGTTTTATAAGTGATCCAGAGTGGGAGCTAATGTGTGGTGATTATCCCGACTCTTCAGGTAATGAAACACGCCAAGTTTTCCAAGGAGGGAGAAAACAAGTCAATAAACTACAGTCTGTTTTTTGTGGGACTGAGCAGTTTGAGTTCATAAAGAAAAATAATCCAAACTGTACCCCTGGGTCTGAGATGCCAATTACCTGACCCAGAAAAGTAACATGAACATGTCCTCCAAGTCTGCTCCTCTTCAAAGGCAGAGGGCCCCGCGCTCTTCCTACCCATGGGACCTTGTGACTCAAGGGTCGCGCTTGGATGCTTGACATCTGCCTTGTCACCTTGTCCTGTCTTCACTTGGGCTTTCTCTTTCTTGTTTTATTTGTAGGTTGGACAGATGCAGGTTTTGAGGCAACAGATTGCCAATGAGCTCAATTACTCCTGCCGGTTTGACTCCAAGCACCTGGCAGCAGCTTTGGAAAATCTGAACAAGTAAGAATGAGAATTTGGGGATGGCTAGGTGGCGCAGTGAATAGAGCACCAGCCCTGGAGTCAGGAGTACCTGAGTTCAAATCTGGCCTCAGACACTTAATGCAAAACTAGCCATGTGACCTTGGGCAAGTCACTTAACCCCAATTGCCCTACCTTCCCCCCTCCAAAAAAAAATGAGAATTTGAAAAAGCAGTTTGTGCCCCCAAGGAAGTGCTTGATTTAAAAATCACAGTTTTGCTCTTTTCTTAATTGCCCCTAAGGGTATTTTACAAGCATAAATTCTCAAAAATTGACAATCATATTTTCATAGAATAATTGCATCTGTTACCTGGCAACAAGGTAGTGGAGTGTTGGGCCTGGAATGAGGAAGACCTGAATTCAAACTCAGCCTCAGACACTTACTAGCTGTGTGACCTTGGTCAAGTCACTTAACCTTTGTTCGACCCAGTTTCCTCATTTGTAAAATGGGAGTAATAATAGCACCTACCTCCCAGGATTGTTGTAAGGATCAAATGAGATGATGATTGTAAAAGTGCCTAGAACACAGTAGGTGCTATATCAGGGGTGGGGAACTTGTGGCCTCAAGGCCGCAGGTTCCCCACCCCTGTGCCATATAAATGTTAGTTTTTATTAATTATCATCATTATTTTTACTATTCTGAAGACTTTCTTTCCTCAGTATTATAACTGATTTCTCCTGTTTTAATGACTCTGTTAACAGATTCAGAATCAGTGTTTGGTCTCTAAATCAGTGCTTTAGAGAAAGTGGTAATGGGGGGCAGCTAGGTGGCACAGTGAATTGAGTACTGGCCCTGGAGTCAGGAGGACCTGAGTTCAAATCTGTCCTCAGACACTTAACACTTACTAGCCGTGTGACCTTGGGCAAGTCACTTAACCCCAATTGCCCTCCAAAAGGCAAAAAAAAAAAAGTGGTAATGAAATATAGTTTAGTCAACCTCTGAAAATCTCAGTAGTTCCTTACAGTTTTGGGTCATTATGACTGAGTTTGATAAAGTAACTTTGTGGAATTGTGATGGGTGGAGACACCTAGGTGGCACAGTGGATAGAGCACCAAACCTGGTGTCAGGAGGGACCTGAGTTCAGATGTGGCCTCAGATACTTACTAGCTCTGTGACTGTGGGCATGTCATTTAACCCTAATTGCCTTAAGAAAAGGAAAAAAAAAGATGATGGCTAGTCATGAGAAGTTATAGAAATTGGGTACTGGAAGGGATCTTATCTAATCAAGGGTTTTTACCTGCGTTCCATGGACCCCCATGGGGTATGTGTTTATGTTTCTGGTGGGGAGAGTATATAAATTGGGGGAAGGGAATTATAATTTGATAACTAATTCAGTATAATTGTTTTCCTTTGTAATGCTGTATATTTCACGCATTTAAAAACATTCTAAAAAGGTATTCCTAGGTTTCATCAGACTGCCAAAGGGGTCTGTGACACAAAAAAGGTTAAGAACCCCATATTTAGTCTAATCCCTTCCTTTCGCAGTCACTTGTGCAACTTAAAGCTGTTGTATGAATCTCAAGTTTTTGGTCTCTATTTTTTATGGTTATTTCATGTTCACTTAGGGCTATCTTAGCTGATATTGAAGCTCATTATCAGGACCCTTCACTTCCTTACCCTAAGGAAGATAATACACTGTTATATGAAATCACAGCCTATCTGGAAGCAGCAGGAATTCACAATCCACTGAATAAGGTCAGCTTCCCATGTTTTTATCAGCTACTATCAGGACCTTCCTACACAAAGAGCATTCTTGATAAACTCCGTGCTTGGCCAGCTCAACTCAAGTTTTCTTCTGTGACTTGATATTCAAGATAAATATTCAGATATATATTGAATCATTATTGCTTCATAGAGATACTGTCATTTTGACTAGCTCTGTAACTGGGACTTGTGCTACCTCCTTTAGCAAGAGGAAAGCAGTCTTTGGTACTTGAAGCATTATTGATTGAACTCTCTCTATTCCATCCCTCCATGCCTTGTAGATCTCATCCCTTTGTCCTTTTTCCTCTTCCTTTCCCTCTAATCCCATTCCTTCTCCCTCCCCCATCTTCCATTACCTCTCTGCTCTCTTCCCCCTCCCATTTATCCTTCACCCTCCCTGCATACATAGACCCTCTTAGGCCTGCCAGGGCACTAATGGGATTCGTATTCAGTGGGAAAATAGTAGACTGCTGAAGAGGGGAGAAATGAAAATGCTCTGGTCCCAAATGGACCCATCCGTGCATTGAAAGTTAGAATTTTTGGAACCATTCTTTCTGAAGAGCAATCATAAGTAAGATGGGAGCTTGACACTTGAGAGCACTGATAAAGTATCTAGACACAGGGGATATACTAAGACAGAAACTCAACAGGCCCTGCCCTCTGGGTGTTTGTGTTCTGTTAGGGGTGCAACTTGTAAAAAGAAAATTAAAAATATGCTTCTGAGAAAATTTGATTTTTTTTCTTTCCCTTCTATCCCCAGATATATATAACAACAAAGCGTTTACCCTATTTCCCTGTGGTTAACTTCCTGTTCTTGATTGCTCAGCTGCCAAAACTTCAGTACAACAAAAACTTGGGTACTGTATCCATTTATTCTTCAAAGTGGTTAATATTAGTAATCAGATCAGTAATTGAAGAAACTCACATTTGAGAGAGAATTTTGACTGTCATATATAAGACCTAAACATGTTTTTATAAGGTAAATGCCTTTGTGCCTCTGAAGTGTGATTTCCCTTCCAAAAAATTGAATTCAGGTTTAAATATAAGGCAGATTATTACAATCAGTTCTCAGGGATTCAGAGATTGGTTTGTTTCTTCATTATCTCCCCTTTTGACCATTTTACCATTTTCAGTGCCTCTATCGTAAGGTGGGCTAGGTAAATAGAAGACCCTGAAACTCAAGCCAAATAATTAGACTGTTTGTTAGAGGATTTATAGTGAGCAGAGGGACATGAGAAGGGTAAAACAAGTTCAATTGAGAAATGGGGGAGTTAGACAAGAAAAATTACTATGGCCACATAACTGCAATTGGTTTTGAGTTTACCATGAATAAATTTATGGTTTAAACCATTAAGAAAAGTGAAGAAACACTAAAGCTCATAGCTACAAGATGATTCAGATACCCAAATGAATCTTTAACCTCACCAATGTTGAGATTCCCTCCAATAGTGAAGATTGCAATCCATGCAAGACTACCCATCCTTTATAATTCCTATCCATATCCTCCCATAAACTCAACACAAAGGGCTCACCTAACATACTTCAGATTTTGCTCACTTTCTCTTTGTTCCAGAAAGATGCCAATGGAGTTAGCAGACTGTCCTTGGTTATCCCTCACTCTTGCCATATAAGCAGCTCCTATTTTTCACTCATACAACTCTTCAGTGACATCCTTTCCTCCATATTTGCTTCATAATCCCTTGTTTGTAAATGTGTTGCATCCCGATCATGTCCAGCATTCACCTCTCTTCTCTCCTGTGAGTGATGCCAGCATTCAGATCTGTATTGCCCTGGGATGACCCTCAATTTTAGATGCAGGATTGTGGTACAGAAATAAACTTTAGTTTATAATATCCAAATCATTTTTCAGTAAATATTTATTAGACACCATAGAACCGTCCTGTAGGGGGTTAAGAAGTAGATATGAGACTGATACGGCAAGGTTTCTATCAACAAAGACCTTAGAATCTCATTAAGGAAATAAGAGGTAAACATGTAAAATATCTAAATAGCCATGAAAGGCATTATTTGTTGTTGTTTTTAATTTGTTATTTATTTGGTTTTAGCTTGGGTTTTTTTCACATTTTGAGTTCCAAATTCTCTCCCTCTCTCTGACTCCTACTGCGCCCACCGAGAAGACAAAGAATATGATATCAGTTATATATGTGAAATCATGTAAAATATATTTCCATATTAGTCTTATTGCTCCCCCCCAAAAAAAAGGCAAGAAAAATAAAGATGGAAAAAGTATACCTCAGTTTGTGCTCAAAGTTCATCAGTCCTCTCTCTCTGAAGTAGGTAACATTTTTCATCATGAGTATTTTGGAGTTGTCTTGAATCACTTCATTGATCCAAGTAGTTAAAACCTTCACAGTTGATCATTGTTAAAATATTGCTGTTACTGTATACAGTGATCTCCTGGTTCTGTTCACTGCACTTTGCCTCAGTTGATATAAGTCTTCCCAGGTTTTTCTGAAACCATCCTACTTGTCATTTCTTATATTACAATAGTATTCCATCACAATCATATACCACAACTTGTTCATTCATTCCCCAATTGATGGGCATCCCCTTGATTTCTAAGTCTTTGCCATCAGAAAAGAACTGCTATACATATTTTTTGTACATGAGTCCTTTTCCTTTTTCTTTGATCTCGTTGGGATACAGAACAAGTAGTGGTATTGCTGGGTCAAATTTTTGCAGTTTTATAACCTGAAAGGCATTATTTGAAAAAGTACCACAGTTGGTCATGCAGATAACCACTGGTCTTGGAATTCAGTACAACTTTGCCATATCTGAGAATGTAACCCACCTTTTTTCCATTCATTAATCAGTCTCTGCTGACGTTTTTTTATACTTACCACTCTATAAATTCTGACTACTCCTCTCTTTGTCTTTAAGCTTTTGTCCAGTCTTTTCTAGACTTGCCTTACAATCTTGTTACTCTTCTGCTCTGAAACCTTCAGTGGCTTCCCAGTGCCTACTCAACAAAAACTCCTTAGCCTGGCCTGCAAGGCCTCATCCAACCTGGCCCTAATCTCAACCTTTCTAGCCATAAAGTCTATTTCATAGCCACAGAGTCATAGAATCTTAAAGGTGGAGAGACAGTCTAGTCCAACATAACCTGTATCTTAAAAAATATCTCCTCTATACAACATTTCTTAAACTGTGGGTCACAACCCCATATGAGGTTTAAGAAGTGCTGAAGGATCCATGAGTGGGAAAAATTTAAGAATTGATCCTAATTCTAATTCTTCTTTACAACATGACTAATATGAAAATAGGTTTAATGTGAATGTATATGTAGAGCTTATATCAAATTACACACCATCTTGAGATGGGAGGAAGGTAGAGATAGGGAGAAAATTTGGAACTCCAAATCTTATAGAAGTGAATGTTGAAAACAAAAATAAATAAAGTTAATAATAAAGCTAATAATAAGAACAAAAAAGTTTAAGAAGCCCTACTCTGTAATATACCAGACAAGTGATTATTAGGCCTCTCCTTGAATTCTCTCCCAAAGAGAATAGATCTAGTCCCTCTTTTCATGGGACAGTCCTTCAGATACTTGAAGACAGCAGGTCTTTTTCTTCCCTGGTCTGAATAGTCGTCGTTTCACCTACTCCTCAGGTGGCATGACTTCATGGTCTTTCACCATCCTAGTTGCCCAACTCTCTCTTGACTCATTGAAATCTTACTTATCTTCTAGAGCCCCACCAACATACTAGTCTTCCTTGTGATCACTCCAGCCAGAAATAAGTAGAAATGTGAAATTCTACAGCACTTTGTTTTTATACCATTCTTATGGTTCTCACTTACTTCCCTGTGTGATACTTATTTGTATGCATGTCTTTACCCCCCTCCTAGATTATAACCACCTAAAGGGTAGAAATTATGTCTTATTCAGATTTGTATGCCCCAGGGCATAAGCTGCCACATAAGCTCACAAGAAAAACGTCTTGAACACATGCTATATTAGGTTTCCTTCTGTTGGTCAGGGTCCATTTGGGAAATGATCTCTGGATTCATTCACTAGTGTTAACTTCACATTGCCACAGGTGTTAGCTGCAGGACTCTCTAATTACTTAAATATGTTTATTCACTTTGTGAATAATTTTCTCAGTGTTCAACAGTCTTTCCTAGGCCTTACACCATTCTTGGAGTTATCCCTTTGGCTTTATGTATCATTTTGATAGCTCTTGCTCTTTCCAGATGGTTTCCCTGACAGGGGTGTCCTTAAGAAAGTGCTTTGCAAGCCTTAAAGTGCTCCATGAATGTGATTTGTTACTGTATATTATGATGAAAAGCATGCAACCATTCCATTGAGTAGCTTCACCTAAATGCCATTAACAGGAAAAATTGTGTGACTGTTTCACATCAGCCTTAAATTTGACCAACATCAAAGAAGCACAGATTTGCAATTCCTTGAGACCTCATATCTAGTTCAGACTGAACAGACCAAACACCCATGGCAAGTGGTCTCTTCTTGAAGAGCCCAGCAGGAGGAGCAGCAGGAAGCTAACATTTATAGAGCTCTTTAAGGTGTGCAAAGCACTTTACATATATTGTCAACTTTGTCAGCTCTGATTTGCAGTATGTTTCTATACCTAAATCTGCCTGTCTGCAACATCTCTCAGCATTGTTCTTAGTTAAGCCCTCTGGGGCCAGTCAGGGCTGAGCTAAGCTGTCTTCCACATGACATTATTCCAGTATATGAAAACAACTCTCATGGCCCCTCCCAACAGTCTTCCCCTCTTCAGTATAAAACATCCTCTATCTCTTCATCTGATCTTGGTAATGCCATAAAGCACCAAAACTTGGGAAAGTGAGCCAGGTATCCCAGAGGCTTTGCCACTTATCCCCTGCTGCTTTAAAATTTGGGGAAGAGATTCTCCTGGAAGCTTTCTCCTGAGATTCTTCTTTAGGCTTTGCTGCCTTTGCTCATAGTATGTGACTAGGGGCCCTCGGGCCAGGAGAGAGGCCCAACATAATTGTGCCTCTTTTGAAATACAGTAATGGGGATAAAAAGAAGAACCAAAAGAACACTATACAGTATCCACAATAATGAAAATTAAAATCACTTTACAAAACATTTTTAAACGCCTTTTTTCTCTTTTTTTAGAATAGTATTTTTGTTAGGTACTTTTATGTAACATCCAATTAATGTAGCACTGTCTTTTTGAAGAATTCTGTCAACCTTTTAGAGTTTGAAATTGGGTCTTCACTCAATGCATGTGGATAGTCACAAGCTTTCATGCTGTCAGTGTATCTGTGTTGAAAAAAAAACTGTAATCTACAGCAAAAGTACATTGTGTTCATGGGAAAAACTACCCAAGGGAATAAAAATAAAATGTTATGACTAAGTTGTAAACCTATGCATATCCCTTGCATTTTGGGCAGCTTTATAAAAAGCTGATTTTTATTAATAATAATCATGTAGTGAAGTCAGTGTTTGTAAAAGAGAAAATTAAGATTACTCTAAATGACAGTAAAGTTCAGTTTATATGTGACAGATAATTTCAGATGATTGAAGTTTAAACACATTTCATTTTTCTGTCAAAAAATGATAAACTCTAAGAGTAGAAAGTGACAAATGCCATCGATCACAATTTCTGTATGATGGCTTTGCTTAACTATTTTGTAGAAAGGTCCTTGGGGGTATTAGAAAGTTATTACTGCATCAAAACAAAAAGTATCCATAAAAAATAAAAATCACGACCTCTAAAAAAAAAGAAAGAAATTTATTAGCATTGACACATTCACTCACAAAGCATCACAGAGTTAGAACTGGGAAAGACCCTCAAGGTCCTTTAGTTGAACCCCATCACTTTACAGTTGCACAGTCCCAAAGAGAAGTGACTTGCCCACACAAGGTAACAGTATTATTTCATAAACGGTTGGGTGGAGATGAGACATTTTGAGATTCCCATTGGAAGCACATAACTTAGGCGTTCTGTTTTGCCTTCAGGAATGGTCTGCCGAAAGCCCACAGACCCCGTTGACTGGCCTCCCTTGGTCCTAGGACTGCTCACCCTGCTGAAGCAGTTTCACTCCCGATACACCGAACAATTTCTGGCTTTGATTGGCCAGTTTATCCGCTCCACAATGGAGCAGTGTACAAGGTAAGAATAGTGCTCTTTGTGAAAGCTAACCTCAGTTTTACAGAGGACTGATGGAGGAAGTATTCCAGGTATAAAGCTCTAAAGATCTACTCTAGGAGAAGGGAATAGCATTTATGTAGCATTGGACTATGTTACAGGCCCTGTACTAAGCACTTTGTAATACTAGATCTTTTAATTCTCATACTATCCCTCTGAGGTAGGTGTGATTATCCCCATTTTACAGGTGCTGAAATGGAAGCAGACAGAGGTTAAGTGACTTGCCCAGCATCACACAACATCACACAGGATTTGAACTCAGGTCTTCCTACCTCCAGACCCAGTGCTTTAGCCACTGAGCCACCAGCTACTTGCATAGAACCCTCTGGAAGGAAGTCTGAGTGGTTACGTAATCTGTGGTCTGCTTCTGTGTTCAAGCAACCTTGCCTGACACTACACTGACACCAGTCCAAACAGATGGAAGAAAGGCCAAAAAGATGGTCTTTCCATTTGTAAAGACCGAGGAAGGATACCCTGACCATCCTTGGGAGTGTGCGTTTCTTCTTTGGTATTTCTTGAATCCTACCTCCTTCAGCTCAAGAAGCCTGCTCCTCCTGGTTCTGTCCACAAGCAAAATAAGGAAATGCCAGTCACCAAGGTCTCTAAAGCAGTGTGAACAGAGTCCTCTGCTTCAGGCAGATTAGGGTGGAACCTTCCTTAGCCACTCTGACCGAGAGGGCTAGAGTCAGGGCCCTAGCCGTGAGGAAACAATAGAAACCAGAACAAGAAAAGGCCAGATGTGTTTTGCTAATCATGAAGGGTAAAAATGTTCAGTAGCACTTCATCATTGCTTTCTGGGTATAAATTGGATTCCAAATTATTAGACAGTCATTGCACTCTAGCTGAGCTACTTCCAAAGACTAAATCCACAGACTTTTGTGGGGAATTAGAAAAGTTAGGACATCAAATCCTGGAAGAATTTGAGCCCCTGGTAATGTAACAGAGGAGAAGTGATAGAGAAGTTGCTTCTTGATTTAAGAAAACAAAACAAAACTGCTAATTGGTACTATCTTCTTAGAGCAAAAAATTCTAATTCCTTCTGATTCTGTTTTTCTCCCCCTTTCTAGTCAGTTATTAAGCATTTATTAAGTGCCTACTATGTTCCAGGCATTGTGCTAAGGGCTAGGGATATGAAGAAAATCAAAAGACAGTCTGCACTTAAGGAGCTCACAGTCTAACAGGGAGACAGGCAAACGAATACATACCAACAAGCTCTATACAAAACAATTAGGAAGTAAAAAGAGAGAAGACACTAGAATTCAGAGGAATTGGAAGAGATTTCATGTAGCATATGGAATTTCAGTTGGGACTCCGAGGAAGCCAGGAAGCAGAGATGAGGGGGAGAATATCCCAGGGCAAGGGGCAGAGCTATAGAAAATGTTCTGAACCAAGAGTTGCAAAGTCTTTTTCGTGAAGTGACTAGGAGGCCAGTGTCATTGGATCAAAGAATATATGATGGGGAATAGATGCAAGATGACTGGGCATGGGTGGCAGTGGGTTATGAAGGGCTTTAGACAGGGGACTTTGTACTTAATCCTGGAGGTGATAGGAGACACTGGAGTTTGATGAGTAAGGGGGTGACATGATCAGACTGACTCTTGAAGAAAAGCACTTTGGTGGCTAACTGGAGGATGGATCGGAGTAGGAAGAGAACTGAGGCAGGCAGACCCACCAGTAGCTATTGCGATAGTCAGGACATGAGGTGATGAGGGCCTACACAAGGGTGGTGGCAATATCAGAGGAGAGAAGGGGCTATATTCAAGAGATGTTACAAAGGTTAAATCAAGAGACCTTACAACAGATTGGATATAAAAGGTGAGAGAGGAGTCAAAGGTGACACTTAGGTTTTAAGCCTAGAGAACTAGGAAGATGGGCTACCATAATAGGGAAGCTTGGCTGTTGAGTTTAAGATGTCTACTTGACATTCAGTTCACGATGTCAGAGTTAGAGGTGGGAGATGAGAGGTTAGAGCAAGATAAGTAGATTTGAGAATCATCAGCTTAGAGATAATAAGATGAGATTACTAAGTACGATAATATTAAAGAAGTAGAGAAGGGAGCCCAAGACCAGCAAAGGAGACTAAAAAGGAGTGGTCATGTAGATAGGAGAGAATCACCAAAGAATGGTGTCCTGAAAACCTCCAGAAAAGAAAACATCTAGGAAAAGAGAATGATTAACAGTGTCCAAAGGCTGCAGAGGGATCAAGAATGTCCAAGTAGGATTGAGATAAAAAGAAATTTACATGGTCCTGGGGCATACCAGGGCACGCACTGCAGACATCTCTGCTTCTCTTGGATTTCTGGGTCCTGAGTGTGCTGCCCATCTATATAGTTTTAATAGTCACAAAATCTCCGTTTCTCTTTACAGCCAGTATAGATGTAAAACCTAATGGTAGTGGGTGTGAACTCCTCTGTCTCACCCAGAGAATTATCAAATCTTAGAACTGGAAAAGTTACCTTAGTGGCCTCTTCTCCAGCCTTGAGCCTATGCGGGAATCTCTTCGTTGTGCCTGACATGTGGTTTATCTAGACTTATTGAGGACAATTCTGGTAACTAGGGAAACTCTGCCTTGAGGTAGTCCATTAAACGGCTAGAAATTTCTAATCATTAAAAATCTCTTCTTTGTATCTGAACCTTCCTATAACTTGGTAGTCACGGCCTCTAGACCAGTGGTTCTCAACCTGTGGGGTCGCCTAAGACCATGGGAAAACACATATGTCCGATGGTTTTAGGAACTAAGACACTGCTCCTCTATCCGTCTCCAGGCGGGTCGCCCACGTGCAGATACGCCCACATGCGAGTATTAAAGGGTTGAGCATTAGGAAGGTTGAGAACCCCTGCTCTAGAGCTAAGCCCTCTTCCGTAAGGCAGTCCTTAATATTGACATATGTCCGATATTTTAAAATATTTGATGCCAGTCATGACCTTACTGAGTCTAATCGTCACCTGATTAAATATCGAGTTTCTTGGCTATTCATCTTGCCCCATATATTTGCAGATTGGCAACGTCCTCTTAAAATGTACGCCAAACTGGACATAATATTCTAGGTGTACGGTTAGACCAGGGCAGAGTACACTGCGACTATTAGTTCCTTTTCCTGGATGAATTATGTCTATTAATACAATCTAAGATCTCATCAGTTGATTAATCATCAGATATTTATTGAGGCCTACTGTGTGCCAGACCCTGTACTAAGGACTGGGGGAGAAGGTGGGGTGTGAAGTGTAAGAAGCCTGGAAAGGCAGGAGCAGGGCTGAGTTATAAAGGACTTTGAATAAAGATAAAAAGATTAGTAACTGATTGGTCATATGGAGTGAGTGAGAGTGAGAAGTCAAGGACACCGCCAGGGTTACAGGCCCCAGGGATGGCAGATAGGGTGGTTAAGTTTGAGCTGTCCAAAGGACATCCAGGTCAGATGTTCAATAGGCACTGATTCAGGAGTGGAGCACAGAGATGGGTACTTCTACAAGGACACAGATAGCCTTCCCATTGTCACTTAGTAGTCAGTGGTTGAGATTGGCTGTAGCTTGTTAGCCCATGACCACCCTAACCTTGAGCTAAGGTGGTCCTCAGACAAAGAGTAAAGTTTCTTGTCAGGCCCCTACTCAGAACCTTTCTAGATGGGTCAGTCCTGTCACAATTTGTACCCCACCAGCTGAGCCTTCAGGACCCTAGAGTCATCTCCAAAGCACCCAAAGGTATTGGAGGGAAACTTGATTGGGAGCTCTTTGACATCTTAAGAGTCATCAATTTAGGGGCAACTAGGTGGCACAGTGAATAAAGCACCAGGCCTGGAGTCAGGAGGACTCATCTCTGTGAGTTCAAATCTGGCCTCAGACACTTACTAACCATGTGACCCTAGGCAAGTCACTTAACCCTGTTTGCCTCAGTTTCCTCATCTGTAAAATGACATAGAAAAGGAAATAGCAAACCACTCTAATATCTCTACCAAAAAAACCTCAAATGGCGTCACGGAAAATTGGACATGACTGAAAAACAAGAACAACATAGATTTAAAGCTGGAACATAGAAGTCATTGAATCCAGCCTCTTCATTTTACAGTTGAGGACACTGAGAATAAGAGGTTAGTTGACTGCCCAGAGTCACACAGCTAATAAGGACGTGAGGTGGGATTGGAACCTAGACCATGACTCCAATTCCAGTTCTCTTTGGTCCACTCTGCTACCATGCCAAGCTCCTGAGAAAAATCAACAGGTCCAATTGCAGTGTGTTAATGTGTTTTAAAATATGATGTTTAGTAAGAGAATATCTTCCTTCAGTAGCTTACTAATATTTCAGAAAGCTGTTTGTTGAAGTACTGATCAGTCTCTCTGTTTCAGCCAGAAGATTCCAGAAATGCCTGCCGATGTAGTAGGTGCCCTTCTGTTTCTGGAGGATTATGTTCGTTACACAAAACTACCAAGGAGGGTAAGAGAACGTGTGGAATGACCCAAGACAGGCCAAGTGGGAAGGAGGACAGCAGGGCCTCAGCTCAGAGGACAGAACCCAGGGGTGGAACATGCTCATTATGAGAGCCATGTAGAGGAGAGGATGCCAGTCTTCCACAGGAGGTAGAGAGCTGCTCTGTACACGGGAGCCCCAGCTTACCCTCTGGCCACTACAGTGGAGCCCCGTTTTCTTCTAGCTGCCCCTGCCTTCTCCACTCAGTGGGCTATTGCCAGGTACCAAGGGAGAGAGGCACGCAGTCCTGTCACTACGCTGGGCCTTCTTCCCTTCTTCTCCCAACAGGAGCTCCCCCAGTTGTGCAGACAAAGCTCCAGGACAAAGTTCCTCACATAGAGGAAGAGTAGATATGAAAAGACCATCAAGCTTTCTCTCTGTGTGAAGTGTGTGTATATAACATACCTATCTTGTTAAGTGTCTTCTCAGCACCTGACCTCCCTTGACTCAGACCCAGGCACCTGTCCTGTCTGTCCTGAGCCCCATTTCTGCCCTCAGACCTGCTGTCAAACTTATCCCTGCTAAGGTGTGAAATCACCTCTAAGATCTTAACTGACCAAGGGTTAACATCTCTCAGGGCATTTGGATTCTCATATTAGACTTCTGATTCAGAGCAGTGAAGCTCCAATGATGAAACCAGGGGCAGGGTTGAGAGCCCTTGGTGTTAAGTCACTGTACTAGAGACCGGACAGTGACTAGCAGTTTGCTTTCAGCAGCTCTGAAAGCAAACAGTCACCTTGTTATCAAGCACAGAATTCCAGATATATTTGCAAAGATTCTCCTCTGCTATGTTTCTTATTCCAGTGAGAAATAGAATTTCTTTACCTTGGCTATCCCTTAAACAGGAAGAATATTATAGGAGCTTGTATGTAGACTCTTTCGTATTTGCTCTGAATTTGATTGCATGATAAATGTTTCATTCTGCTTTCTGGGTTTTAGGTTGCCGAAGCACACGTGCCTAATTTCATTTTTGATGAGTTCAGAACAGTCCTGTGACTTTTTTAAAATAACAAAAGGAATGTCCTTGTACGTCTCCCACCATCATTGAATTTGGAACATAGGAACACAATTCAGCAAATCATATACCTGCTTTTTTTTTCCTTCAGCGTGTGGGAAACACAGAAGTCTGAACAAGATGAATCTCACCATGTTAATTAACATCATTGCCATTGTTTAATCATGATATTATATGCAATTTATATCATGTAAATGCAGAACACTTTTGTACTGCATATTATAAATGCTGAATATAATTAATTGCTATGGACAAAAACATTTAGTTTTATGTTCTAAAGAGCTATTTGTGCAACCTTGACTTTTCTATTTCAATAAACAATACGCATACCAAAAGTTTTCTTGTGTTTTTAAATGACTCAAAATAATTTATTGCCATATAAATCCTTTTGCAGCAAATACCACCTCAGTCTGTACTTTTGCATCTTATGGTCTTTCTAAGAGTTGATGTGTTACTTTGAGATTTGCAAAGTGCTTTACAGATATTATTTTGTCCTCACAACCCTGGGAGGTATTATCCCTATCCTGTAGATGAGGAAACTGAGGCAGACAGAGGTTAAGTGACTTGCCCAAGGTCACATAGCAAGTAAGGGTCTGAGATCAGATTTGGACTTTGGTTTTCTTAACTCCAGGCCCAGAGCTCTACCCACTGCACTGTCTGTGTACCTACATAATGGTAGTAGTAATAGTAGCCAATACTCCTGTAACACGTCGTTTTTAATCCAGTCCTGTGATTTCATTGGCATGGGGAGCTCCCTAAGGTGCTGAAGCACATCAGCAATTGTCATTTCTAGTCCCAGAGAGTTTCCTGGGGCATTGAAGGATTAAGCAACCTGGATGAACCCAGCTCTTCCTAACTCCCAGGCCACAATAAAGATCCAGGGTCTCCCTCTGCCTTTCACATTAACACTTCCATTTATAGAACATCACACGTACATTAAAGCAACATAACTACTCAGTTACCAAAAGAGCATGCTGAGAGTGAAAATGAATCATTGAAGCCTCTTCCTAAAAGTGTAATATTCATAGTCTTAAGTTGAAAGGGATCTGAGAAGATAGAGTGAACTCTTCCAGTCAAGGCAGATATTCCTGGCTGTTCTCTGATGCTTTACAACAGGAAGAGAGGGCAGCTAGATGGTGCAGTGAATGGAGGACAGGCCCTGGAGTCAGGAGGACCTGAGTTCAAATCCAGCCTCAGACACTGAACACTTATTAGCTGTGTGACCTTGGGCAAGTCACTTAACCCCAATTGCCCTGCCTTCTCCCTACCAAAAAAAAAAAAAAACAGAAATAGAGGCCACTAAACCATATGCAAGTATCCCTTGCAGATTCTTTATTGACTTGGAAAAGCACATGTTTATAGTATCTACGTTTTATTGTATTTTTGTTAAATATTTGCTTTAAAATTACCTTTTAATCTGGTTCTGGTTGCACTCAGGGGAGTAAGCGTGTTTGACTCCTCTGCTTTACAACGTCCCCCATCTTGCATGTTTCTAATGATGGGGAGAGGGCTTTTGTTATTTCAGGCTCCACTATTGACCAGAGATTCCATCCAGTTCATGTGATGGGTGACTGCTGCCAAATCACTCTCACAATGTGGAGATTCCAGGGTGAAAACCTTGGTTTTGTTATGGTCAAACACAGGTTCAGAGCTCAGAAAAATAACCCGACACCAACTAGTGTTTTCACAAAGCTTATATTGATCGCACTTATGTCAGAGAGACCAAGAAAGAATTTTGGATCACACAACAGTCTCCTCTATCCTCGTAGGCCATAAAGACGCACATACCTAGTCAAATTAAAGTTACGTTTCCAAGGTTCAGAGTTGGCTCTGAGAAGAGAGATTTGACATGTTACAAAAATAAGCAGGGCTGGAGTCAGGGGGTTCCTTCCCCAAGTAAAGCAAACTTCTTTAGGAAACCCCAACTCCCTTTTAGCTTCTTAGTTGTTGGAGATTAGATTTTAACAGTCCCTGGGACAAGTTTCAGCCAGCCAAATAACCTAAACAGGAGAAATGGCCCCAAACCCTAAATGATAAAGGGGAATCAAGAATTCTTAGGACAGTTCCTGAAATCTGCAGTTCGTTCTAATTCTTTCTTCCGGAGCCAAACAAGAAATCTATCCAAGACCACTCCTCTTTTTACTCCTCGTTTCTGTTTTCTATTTTGCTATTTTTCACACTTCACTACTTTTTATTACTAGTATTTTACTACTATTTACTCATTTACTATTACTATTCCTGAGCTAAGACCCAGCAAGCAAGCCATGCCCTGAGCTTGGCATAACAACAATCCTTTGCGCTCACCCTCTGGAAGAACACTGCTACAATTAAATCACAGAACTGGTGATCACTGAGCTGGGGCAAGCACCAACAGGCCCACACATGAAGCCATGCTATGAAAGGACTTTTTGTCATTACACAACCTTGCCTCGTCGTTGCTACACTACACTGTTTGATTCTTTGTCTAGCCACAAGTGTATATCTCAAAGCTTAGCCTCACTACCTCAGGTCTCCTACTAGAGGAGGCCCCGACACACGTGTCTCATTTCTCTCCCCCAATAGAATAAAGGAAGCTTGTTGCTTTTAACCTGTGTGAGCTCTTTCGTACTTTTTGAGTTAACAGTGGTTGTGACTCTTTGGTCTTCTCTTACCAGAGTTGACAGCCCCTTGGGTGTTTGAAAAGTTTCCACTTGGTCTTCTCTTGTACATCTTTAATGTCTTAAACTATTTTACATATGATACAATTTCTAGAATGCTTACTTTTTGTCTAATCAAAGATTTTAAAATTGACTAAGCTACTACCAGATTAATAAATACCAAAATTTCAAGGGATTTTAAATTATTTCAAAGTACATTTTTTTTTTTGCTTTTTGGAGGGTAGAGGGCAGGGTAATTGGGGTTAAGTGACTTGCCCAAGGTCACACGGCTAGTAAGTATTAAGTGTCTGACGTCAGATTTGAACTCAGGTCCTCCTGACTTTAGGGCCAGTGCTCTATTCACTACACCACCTAGCTACCCCCTCAAAGAACATTCTGAAAATAAAAACAACATATGACCTTGTTCACTTTTATTCATCAAACAGTGACATCCTCAGAATTCCTACTTCAGTGTTAGGTGTTATAGAGGTGACCCTCAATACTCAATGGATAGGAGCAGAATTCAAACCCTCCATCTTCTGACTCTAAAAGTCTTCACTGGCTGACCCCCATGCTTCACCCTCTTCATCTTCATCTCCTTGCTTCCCTGGCTTTCTTCAAGCATCAGCTCTATAGTCCCACCATCTGCAAGAGGACTTTCCTAGTCTTCCTTTATCTTAGCGCCTTCACTCTGAGGTTATCTCCAATTTACCCTGTATATATCTTCTCTGTTCATAGTTGTTTGCACGTTGCCTTGCCCACTAATTGGTGCAGCTAGGTGGCACAGTGGAGAGTGCCAGGCCTAGAGTCAGGAAGACTCATCTTCCTCAGTTCAAATCTGACCTCAGACACTTACTTGCTGTGTGACCCTGGGAAAGTCACTTAACCCTCTTTGCCTCAATTTCCTATCTGTAAGATGAGCTGGAGAAGGAAATGATAAACCATTCCAATGTCTTTACCAAGAAAACCCCAAATGGGGTTATGAAGAGTTAAACATGACTGAAAAATGATTTAACAATGACAATGCATATTTGTCACAAGGATTTTCTTTTTCAAAGGGAGAAGAGGTGAGAGAAGATGGATTTTCATTCACTGAAAAAAATTGAATTACATTTAAAAAGCAACAAAAACTGTTTGTGAGTGGTTAAAAAATGGAAAAGCAGAGGAATAGAATAGATAACAGAAACCTAGAAGCAAACAGACACAGCCTGAGGTCTCATTAACACAAGAATACAAAACACTTGGAAAAGAACCATTTGACAAAAATTACTGCGAATACTAGCAAGCAGTTTGGCAGAAAACAGGTTTACAGAAGACTGATATCTTATATTCCACAAGATACTCCAAGAGGATAAATTATCTAAATATTTTTTTAATTACATCATAAAAAAAATTTACAGAAGAGTGGGAAATTATTTGTTTGGTTTGGGGTTCTTTTTTATAATAACGGTTAGTGGGAGAATTTGTACCCAGACAAAATATAAAGGAAAGATCAAAAGACAAACCATTTTGATTACACAAAATGTAAAATCTTTGCATGTCTGATTCCATGCATCCAGAGCAAAAGGAGAAGTTATGAAGGGGAAAGGATTTTTACATTAAGCATCTCCGATAAAAGTATGGCATGCAAAATTTATAAGAAACTGACACAACTCTCTTTAGTCGAAAAGCCATTTCCCTGATAGATAAGGAGTAACAAGCATTTATTAAGCACGTACCGTGTGACAGGGACTGTGCAAAGTGCTTTACAAATGTCTCAGTTAGTTCTCACAACAACCCTGAGAGGTAGGTGCTATTCTTCCCATTTTTGCAGTTGAGGAAATTGAGGCAGACAGGTTAAGTGACTGACCCAGGGTCACCCAACAGGATAAGCAGTTCAAAGATATGAATCAATAGTTTTCAAAAGAAGAAATGCAAACTGTCAACAATATGAATACTACAAATAATTAAGTCCCAATTAAAACCCAACCTTCTAGAGGAAACCTTCCCCCATCCCTCTTCATTCTACTGCCTTCTCTCTGTTAATTACTTCCTATTTATCCTGTGTATGGTTTGCTTTGTATGTTTTGTTTACACGTTATCTCCTCCATTAGATTATAAGCTTCTTGAGGGCAAGGACTGTTTTTTGTCTTTTGTGTGTGTGTATCTACTGCTTAGCACAGTACCTGGCACATTGTAGGCAATTAATAAATGTTTATCAATTGATTGTTAATAAGATGAGTACAAATTAAACTAGTTCTGAGTTATCATCTCACATTCATCAGATTGGTAAAAAAAAAATATGGTAAAAGATGAAATAGTCTCTGGTGGAGATACTGTGGGAAGATGGCCTACTAATATAGTCAGTGTTCTTGGAAATATAAATTGATAGCGTTGAGGTTCAAGGTAGGTTTTAGGGTTGTTTCAAAAGAATTCACAGATTCAGACCATCTCCAAAACAAGCAAAGGCATTTTTTGAGAATTATGCCTCTCAGAAAATGGGCTGGGCTGCAAGAAGCGACCAGCCACTTGGAAGAGCAGGGTAGAGATGTTTTATAGAATAAATGAAGCTGATTACATAACAGAATATATGAATATGCATTGCAAAATATATAATCATTAAGATCAAGGAGGAGTTTACTAAAATGAGGAGGGGTACTCACCTTGGTGAAACCTCACATGCAATAACCCAGAAGGCAAACAGAAAAGCCCACTGTGTGGGAGGGAGGAAGGGCATTTATGTATGATAATGACATTATAATAAGCCTCTCTACATCCTAAGTTCACCTTAGGACAGTTCTTTGCTTTTACTGTGCAGGTGTCCACTTAAGCTGTGATTTAGTGGTTAAACATCCTGGTCGATGTCCTGTTGGTGCAGTTTTCTGATTGGCTTGCTATTGTGGTCCTGTCTGAGGCAAAATGGTTGGCTGGATACTGTGGTCCTGTCTGAGGTTAAATGGCTGATGTGTCTGAGAACATGGGCACATCTGCTATTGTACTGAGGCAGTGAGGCATGTGAGGAAGTTGGAATAGTGAGTCTTAGGACAATTCTTTATTGGTTACACAGGCATCCATGTAGGCTATGATTTGGTGGTCAAACATCCTGGTCCGTATCCTGTTTGTGTTGCTTTCTGATTGGCTGGCTATTGTCCTGTCTGAGGCTAAATGGCTGATGTGTCTGAGAACATGGGCACACCTGCTATTCTGGTGAGACGGTGAGGCATGTGAGGGAGTTGGAGTATTAAGTCTGGTGGCAGTAGCTAGTGAGGGGCAATGTTTAGCATTCCATCATTCTCACCTCAAAGATCTGAGACCCAAATTCATTTGGGAAAAGGGATGAAGGTCTTGGCTTCTGTAGCTTCTTCAAGCTGACAAGAGGCATAGAGCTGTCTGTCCCTGCCTGTAAAGCCAATCATGAGGACTGCTGCTGTGAATAACTTTAAGGATATAATTGCATAGTATAGTGAACTCTGTATTTATTCAGCAATAAACTAAAACAAAACATTCAAGAAACTAAGGCACAACATTCACAACAATATAACATAACAACTTCTTAGTAAGGTGGTCACATAGTCTTAAACAAAACATATCATTCAGTAAATCACAAATCTCCTCAATCAATATAGAGTACTCAAGTAAAGTCTTCTTTCATCTTGACTCCAGGCTGGCTTCCAATCATCCTTAAACCAATCTTCCTTAAGGGGCTGCAAAAAGTCCTAGGGGCGGCTAGTGGCCCAGTGAATAGAGCACCGGCCCTGAAGTCAGGAGGACCTGAGTTCAAATCCGGCCTCAGATACTTAACACACTTACTAGCTGGGTGACTTTGGGCAAGTCACTTAACCCCAATTGCCTTCCAAAAAGAAAAAAAAAGTCCAAACACCATCCACACCTAGGTCACAATAAGTCACAATCTCATCAGTCAATGTAGAGTACCCAAGCAAAGCCCTCTTTCATCTTAACTCAAGGCTGACTTCAAAACCCCATGGCTCCTCTTCCATGGGCTGACTGTTCCCAGCTCTTGCCTGAATTCACCTGACACTTGTCTAGATTCACACACAGGCAGCTCTCTGCTTCAATTCTATATCTCAGCCCATGGGGACTAATCCTCTCCAAGCTCTTCACAGTTTCTATTTCTAGGAAGACAAAGCTTAACAGAGCCACAACAATATTTACACACATTAAGCTTAACAGAGTTACAACAACATTTACACACTTTGCTGCCACTATCATCTCAATTCACTTTCCGTCTGATAAAGTAACACAAACCAACAGACAAAGCTTCTGTCTGAGAAATCAAACACAAATCAACAGTAAAGTCCCAGGATTTCTGTAAACAGCAGTAAAGCCCTCTTCCAGGGCTTCTGCATCAGCAATAAAGTCCTTTTCAGGGATTCTGGTAAAGTCCTCTTTCAACAGACAGAATGGTTCACTCTGACAAAGTAACATCAACACAGACAGAACAGACAGACAGAGGGATGAAATCACAAGCCTTCTCTCTCTCAGTTCTGCTTGGTCCCAGCTCTGTTCAAACTTTTATCTGCTCCGCTCCTTCCTGTTCCACTCTTTTGGCAAGTTCTTCTCATTGTGGGCTCCATATGATGACCTTAGACCTATTAAGGGCATGGAAGTTCTCCAAACTCCCTTAGGCCTGCTAAGGGCAACACAAGGTATTCTGTTTCCAACAAAGACTTGATGAAATCAAAGGCAAGGTTCAAAGGCACTTGAATAGCTGAAACAAGAAGCAAAGTACTACTTTACTTGCCATTACACTGCCTCAATGGGTCCCAGAGGAAAGGAAGGAAATGAATGTAAACTGAACATGAGCTGTGTCAAGGGGAGGTATGATCTCAATCAGGGGCTCATGTTTCTCCTGATGCTTGTCCTGTAGGGTCATCTGGAAGCTGACAGAGGCCAATCTGGAGGAGACAAAGTGGGCCAAGAGATTTAATACATAAAGGCCAAATAGTAAAAGAATAAAATAATGAGACGGGGGATTAAAATGGAAGATAGAATGGAAAGTAACCAAGAGGCCTAGGTGGAGGTGGTGCCACCAGATATAAGGTCATGTGATTTCTTCATCCCTCCAGCCTTCTCGCAGTCTTGAGTTCAACCTGCTATGAATGTACAGGCAACAAGATGTATCAGCAACAATATACTCCTTCAAAGGTCAAAAGATAATCAAGGGCCATTTAATTATCAAGAACAACATTGGCCAGAGAATTAAGAGAGTCCTTGAGCTCAAAAAGTGAATGAGAGGTCTCCCTGGCCATATTCCAGAGTGTCTGGGTAATATTAACAGGTACCTCCTCATGATCTAGAAAACCAGTTATAGGAGCAAGGAAAACTGCAAGGTCATTAAGAAAATGTGGAGTATTTTTTTTAGAACTTTTACATTTCAAAAGCAGGCTTTTTTCCTTTCCTCTAATTTGTCGCTTTTTAAAAAATATTTATTTATTTTTGGTTTACAGCGTTCAATGCCACAATCTCTCAAGTTCCAAATTTTCTCCCCCTCCTTGTCCTCCCTCCCTCCCCCCACCATGGCAACATGCAATCTGATATAGGTTCTAAAAATACCTTCACATTAAACATTAGTCAAGTTGTAAAGAAGGATTATAAACGGTGGAGTGTAAAATGAGAAAAAAGGGACAAAACAGAAGAGAGCAAGTAGTTTGCTTCAATCTGCATTCAGACTCTGTAGTTCTTTCTCTGGATGTAGACATCTCCTTCCATCATGAGTCTTTTGGAGTTGTCTTCTAACCCTGCATTGCTAAGAGAAGCCCAGTCTATCAAAGTCAGTCATCACAGATATGATGTGTTTGTCATTGTGTACAATGTTCTCCTGGTTCTGCTCCCTTCACTCAGCATCAGTTTACATATGTCCCTCCAGGTTATTATGAAGTCCATCTGCTCCTCATTTCTTATAGCACAGTAGTATTCCATTACTTTCATATACCACAGCTTGTTTAGCCATTCCCCAATTGATGGCCATCCCCTTGATTTCCAATTTTTTGTTACCATAAAAAGAGCTGCTATAAATATTTTTGTAATATGGGTCCTTTCCCCACTTGTATGATCTCTTTGGGATACAGCCCTAGAAGTGATATTGCTGGATCAAAGGGTATATGCACATTTTTATAGTTCTTTGGACATAGTTCCAAATTGCTCTCCAGAATGGTTGGATCAGTTCACAACTAAGATGGCGTATTTTCAAAAAGCCATCACTTAATGCATAATTTGAGGGGCTTAGAAGCATTGAAAATAGTGATATCGAGGTGAAGATATCCTTGAGTATACTCTCCATAGCGAATATAGGGTATTAGGCACTTAGAAGTTAGAAAGGAAGAACCCAGAAGAACTTCTGGGATTTTTCCAATGCCAGAGAGAAAAGTGTAGCCCTGAGGGGTGCAGACAGTCAGGGAGTTGTTAAGGGCAACCTAGACATCTTCCCCACGCATGAGTGTGGTCACATGCTGGCAAGTTTCCTGGCCACTTGTCTGCCTGGAGAAGGTCACTGAGGGGAATGGATTAGGTGAGGGCAGCTGCATAAAGGACCTCCAAAAAGTGTCAGTGACTTTGTAGAAGCAATGAACTAGGAAGCTAAGATCAGAAAAATATTTACCCTTTTATTTTTCCCTAGTTCTAGGTCCCTAGTAAGTGCTATGAGCTCGACCTTCTGGGTAGAGGTCCCAGAAAGCAGAGGTTTTGCTTTGATAGTACAATGGGGACTGACTATTGTGTATCCTGCTCTCCTCATCCCTTCTTCAAAGCTGGATCCAATGGTGAACCACTGCTCGTTGGGATTGGTGAGAGGGAGGTTTTTTAAATCTGGTCAGCTGGAATAGACTGAGTCTAGGGTTTCCTCAAAGTCATGAATCAGATCATTAGAGTGGGCATTGTCAGGCAAAAGAGTCACTGAGTTGAGAGTGTGACACCCGGAGAGTCAAGTCAGCAATGTCTAAAATGAAGGCCTGATAGTTAGTGAGCCTCCCACTAGCCAGCCATTGGTGACCTTTGGTTTCTAAAATACTTTGAACCCACAAATGTATAACCTGTTATTGAATTGTTTGAAAGTCCTCCACCTCACTGAATGACCATATTATCCCCTGGAACATTATACTCAATTTTGCTGGGTAGATGATTCTTGGTTTTAATCCAAGTTCCCTTGATCTCCAGAATATCATATTCCAGGCCCTTCAATCCCTTAGTGTAGAAGC
>CM053580.1:498748330-498822998 GCA_028627135.1 Pseudochirops cupreus | reverse complement strand
GAGAGAATCGACTGGGGGAGGGGGGACACACTGGGATGGCTGTTTTGGGGCGGTGGGTGGGGGAAAGACAGGGAGAAAATATGCAACTCAAAATCTTGTGGAAATGAATGATGCAAACTAAAATAAAATTTAAAAAAAAATAAAAATAAAAAAATAAAAATCCTTCTTCAGCTGATCTCTAGCTTTTTGGTAATCTTCATGTTTCTTGGAAGCTTTTGGTGTGGGAGTTCTGACTGTGTTGTCTTCCTCCCGTTCCCTGCTTTGTTCCTTCTTTTCCCCAAAGAAGGAATCTAGAGTTTGGTTGCTGTTCTTACTTTGCTTCCTATGCTTATTCATGGTTGCCATTGAATGTTTTTTTTGCGTGTTTTTTTTTAGCTCTGTGGAACTCTGCTTCCAGAGGGGACAGCTCTGTCCCAAATCGCTGGGGTTTTCCCAGCTGCTGGGGTTTTTAGAAGGCTGCTGGGTCCCTCCCCAGCTCCAGCTCACTAAAAAAAAAAACCCAGGACCACCGCCCAAGACCACGATCCTGATCCAGGCCGCTCAACATGAGAGCACTTGGCCTCTGAACGGTCGCTTGGCCCCCCTGCAGTCTGCAGGCCGGGAGCTCTGAAGTGGCAATGTGGAGGCGGGTACAGAACCTCCACACTGCTTCTTTGCCCTGGAGGTGGTTTGGCCAGACCCTCTTTTCTTCCCCGATTTTTAGCCGAGTTCCACTGACCTTAGTCCTTTTTTCTTATGGCTTGATAATTCTGGATACTGCCATAGCTGCCGCAGATCCACTCTCCTGAAGCTCCAGCTGGGGCACAGCTCCTCTCATCCAGCCACCCCCAGGGCAAAGCCACCATTTCAGGCTGTGCTGGTTTCAGCTCTCAGAGCTGAGATGGTTGCTTTGAGCCAAGCTGCCTTCAGCAGGAGATATATCTGTGTGTGTTTTAGAGCCCTAGAATTTGTTTAGAGTCATATTTTTCGGGTATTTGATGTGGCTGTGTCAGAGCTGCGATTTCTTGGCTCCGCCCCCCACCTGTTATTGAATTGTTTATCTTCCCAGTAGGGGTGGATGAGGAAGGAAGAAGGGAGAGAATCTGGAACTCAACGTTCTAAAAACAAATATTAAAAAAATTTGTTTTTACATGCAACTGGGAAATAAGATATACAGGCAATAGGATATAGAAATCCATCTTGCCCTGCAAGAAAGTAAGGGGGGATGTGGAGGGGATATGAGAGGGCAATTTGGGGGAAGGGGTATTCAGTATACTTGTCATCTCGGCGTGGGTGTAGAGGAGAGATGGGGAGAAATTTTGTAACTCAAAATCTTATGGAAATGAATGTTGAAAACCAAAAATAAATAAATTTAAAATACTTTCTACCTGGTGAGGAGTTAGAACTTGTAAAGGCTGGCCAAGAGTAAGTTTCAAGGCCACTGCCCAGAGGCAGGAGGGTCATGCAGAAGCAACAGAATCAAATTGTTTAGAAAAGTGGGAATCAGGTCCTAGAGACTGAGTTTAAACTCCCAAAGCTTGGTCTTGCCTCTCATCTACATACAAGGTAATAGGCTTTTCCATTTTTGGTAGGGCTAATGCTGGAGTGTTTAGCTTTCAAGGTCTCAGATGCATTAGTCTGATCAGGTCCCCATTCTAAAGGAAGTAAGTCAGGGCCCTGAGTAGAGTCATAAAGGGGCTTGGCAATAATACCAAAATTAGAGATCCAGATTCTACAAAATCCAGTCATGCCCAGAAAGGTATGTAGCTGTTATTAAGTAGTTGGAATAGGGATGGATAAAATTGTCTGCTTTCTTTCTGGTGTTAGAGAACAGGGAAGTGGGACATAGTACATGACCTAAATATTTCACAGATTGACAAGCAATTTGGGCTTTAGCTAAAGAAATTCTATAGCCCTGAGTATCTGTGAAATTTAGGATCTGTGTAGCAGCAGTTAAAGAAGCTGGCTACAAATAAGAATATTGTCTAATACTGAACCAAATTACTGTCTGCTAACTACAGATCTCTCAAATCCTTTCCTCGAGATTGGTTGAATAGGTGGGGACTATCCCTGGGGAAGGATTGTCCATGTTAATTGGTGTGGGGTGGATTGTTCCCAAGACCTCCATTCAAAGACAAAAATAAACTGGGAATCTTTATGAAGTAATATACAAAAGAAAGCATCTTTAAGGTCCAGGGTGGAAAATACTGGGTATTCCCTGAGGTTTGAGTTAGGATAGTATAGGGATTAAGCACTATAAGGTGAATGGGGACAACAGCTTCATTAATAACCCTCAGATCTTGCACCATTTGACTTTTTTTTTGTTTGGGTTTTTTGCTTTTCAGATGGAAAAGGACAGGGCAATTGGGGTTAAGTGACTTGCCCGAGGTCACATGGCTAGTAAGTGTGTCAAGTGTCTGAGGCTGGATTTGAACACAGATCCTCCTGACTCCAGGACTGGTGCTCTATTCACTGCACTACCTACCCACCCCCAAACCTTTATTTGACTTTTTAACAGAAAGTATGGGGGTGTTACTGGGGGACTGGCATGTAATCAGAAGTTTATATTCGAGGAATTTCATAATTATTGGTTGCAATCCTTCCCAGGCCTCAGGCTTAATTGGATATGCCTCAGCGAGGAAATACATTTGTGCCTTGGAGGTGCTTAGTCAGAGTAGCATAGGTGGCTCACCCTGGACTTCCCTGATCCCAAAGGGAAGTGTCTACTTTCTCCTAAACTTCAAGTGGAATTTGAGGGGGCCATGAGGAGAATAGCAAAAGGGTGGTTTTAAGGAAGGAGAAGTGGGACCCCAATTTCACCATTAGGTCCCATCTTAGCAAAGAAGCTGGGCAGGAAGGGAGAACAAGGAAGGACAGATTGCCTAACTGGCAAGGTAGAGGAAGGGTCATAATACGCTTTCTAAATTTACCTTCAATCCCCACAGCCTGAAGGTATGAAAGATGAGTGGGGCTAGAATAGCACAGAGTAAGTGGCTCTTGTATCAGCAAGAAAATTAATGCTCTTACCTACCGTATCCAGGCAGTGGGCACTTGTGAGACCAATGGCTCTGTCTGTGACTGGGGAAACAAGAACCAGTGTCATGAGTGGGATCTTTCTGGGTTCTGGATATGGTGGCAGCCAAAAGTTAAGCCTCTTCTCTATTCCTAGCCCTAGTCCTGAGGTCCTTTTCCTCTGCAGCAGCTCAGTCCCTATTGCTGAAAACTCCAAAAGTTGGGTTTATGGTATCTCGGGACACCTGGCTAACTTCTGCAGTTTCTTCTGCACGCCAAGGATCACAGCTTTTCAAGGAAGGTGGAGTCTACATTTAAGAGCCTCTACCAATTGCCCTTGAAATAGGGCAGGGTTTTCTTGGGCTCCCTGAGTAACCTACTTAAGTTTTTCATAACTGACCTGTTTCATAATCCCCTCTGCATACGTTCAGTGAGGCAAGTTAACACGTGGTCCCTTTTCTCCCTATCTCTGCTACTCCCTACTGGGGTCAACAACAGGAATAGCAGTAGCTCCCCAGTATGGGTGAGTACCTTCCCATAAGGGAAGATACAGCCACATCATCCCCAAATTTTTTAGCTAAATCCCAGATTCTCCGTTTCTTCTCAATTGTGCAACAGGTGAAGATAATGATATTAACATCTCCCCAAATAAGGTCAGATTGTAGAGGCACAGTAAATTTGGCGGAGTCCTCAGAGTAATGGTCAAGTTTTTCCTTAACCTAGGCAAGATCAGACATTGAGAAGGGGGCATGAACCCTAATTATCCCTCCTGATGAAGCTGGTACTTACCTCAAAGGGAGGAACCTAGAAGGAGTGGGAGTGGTTGAGTAAGAGGCTTGGGGAGGAGGAAGAAAAAGGGCCCTGATCCTGGTATGGGAGATACTAAGGGGCAGGGTTCACTGGGAGGTTGTGGAGTCCAGCACTGGAAATGTAGGTCCAGGGGACAAATGAAGAAGGGCATTTGGGGATTTGGTGGATAAGGGGGAGGGTCCCAGAGAAGGCTACCAGCTTCCTGATAGAAGTTACTCTACTCCAATGGGGAGTGACCAGAAGCTCCAGGTTCTGGTGGATTGAGAAGAGGGACTCAGGGATTTGAGAGGAGGGGATCATCAAGGATGTCAGGTGATTCCTCCTTTTTGCCTGGAGTGAACTTAGCCAGGAACATTCTACACTGTGGTGCAGGTTCTAATCTTGTGAGAGGGCCATAAAGGCCTGGACATATGGGACTTCAGTCCATTTCCCCTTATGGCAGCAATAGAGGTCAAGCTAGAAAATAGTATTGTAATTGATGGACCCGCACATAGGTCATCTTTCCTGGTCCTTTAGATTGTATTGAGCCCCCCCCCCCCCATAGCCACCACTCACCTCTTCATGTAGCATCCCTGTGGAGATGGAGAAACAAGCTTAGGGAGCTCACCTCAAAATTCCCAAACAGAGGATCTTCTCTCTAGAAGGAAATTGCCCACCGAAAAGTTCCAAAGAGGGAAATTTCCCACAGGCACGAGGGTCCAACCACCCTATCAAGCCTTCCTAGGTACTTGAGGGATCCCAGCTAAGAAAGGGAAAAGAGATAAGCTCACCTTGGATCAGAGCGAGGAGGTCAGAATCAGAGACTGGGCCCACCCAGGGATGCCAAACTATTGAAGTTCAAGGTGGATTTTATGGTTATCTCAAAAGAATTCACAGATTTAGACCATCTCCAAATCAAGTAAAGGCATTTATTGAGAATTATGCCTCTCAGAAAGTTGGGTGGGCTCCAAGAGGAACCAGCCCTCTGGCAGAGCAGGAGAGGGATTTTTATAGAGTAAATAAAGCTGATTATATAAGAAAATATATGGATATATGCATTGCATAATATATGATTGTTAAAACTGAGGAGGAGTTTACTAAAATGAGGAGGGGTCCTCACCTTGGTGAGACCTCACATGCAGTTAATTACCCAGAAGGCATACAGAAAATCTCACTGTGTGTATGTGTGTGGGGGGGAGCATTTATATATGATAATAATATTATAATAAGCCTCTCTATAGCCTAAGTTCACCTTAGGACAGTTCTTTACTGTTATTGCACAGGTGTCCATTTAGGCTGTGATTTAGTGGTCAAACATCCTGTTCCATACCCTGTTGGTGCTGCTGTCTGATTGGCTGGCTATTGTGGTCCTGTCTGAGACTAAATGGATGGTGTGTTTGAGAACATGGGCACACCTGCTATTGTAATGAGGCAGGGAGGTGTGTGAGGAAGCTGGAATAGTGAGTCTGGGGGCAGGGGCTAGGATTCCATCAATAGAACTCCTGGAAAATAATTTATATTCATTTGAGAAAAGTCACCACATTAGTCATATGTGTATGTAACTTGTGTGAATTCAACATACAGTTGAACTATATGTAGTTCAACATAAGTAATAAGTTCAATTATATATTAAATCCACAAATTCAGCAAAACTGAATGATTACATGAATGAGCAAGAATTTAAGTGCTGCTTACTATGCATCAAGCATTGTGCTTAACACTAGTCATACAAATATATAAGCAAAAATAGTGCCTGCGCACCGCTTACATTCCAATTTGTTAAGTCATTTCGGTCATCTCCAAGTCTTTGTCACCTCATTAAGGATTTTCCTGGCAAAGATACTAAAGCGGTTTGCCTTTTCTTTCTCCAGCTCATTCTATAGATGAGACAACAGAGGTAAACAGGGTTAAGTGACTTGCCCAAGGTCACTCAGCTATTAAGTATCTGAGACCAGATTTGAACTCAAAAAGATGAGTCTTCCTGACTCCAGGCTCAGCACTCTTTCCTCTGAGCCACTTAGCTGCTCCTTATAGTCTAATAAGGGGAGGCAACATAAATATGGGTGTGGTGGCCAGAGAGAATCCTGTTGAGAAAGTTACAGGGATGGCAACAGGACCATAAAGGGGTATTTTGACACATCTCTTCAGTAGCAATTACAGGATTAATTTGATTATGTTTCCAGAACTATAAAAACTCAAGGAGGAGTGGGAAGATGAGCGGGTGAAAAGATGGGTGAGAATGGGAAGTCAAGTGAAGGACCTGCTTGGAAGAGGGAATCTGGTGAATCACTTACCAATTAGAACAGCAGGGTCTCCAGGCAAGAGTTTCTCAGTTAAAAGGGTTAAACCCTAATAATTTAAATAGTGAATAGTGACGGCTTTCCACTCAATGCTCCAGACTCCACCTGAGAATGTGCTTCTTCTTCACTTGATCTCAATTTGCATATTCCTCTTTAACAATAGTTAGGTATTGTTCCAGAAGTCAAAAGACCTGAGTTCAAATTCAACCTCAGACACTTCTAGCTATGTAACCCTGAGCAAGACACTTTATTTCCATTTGCCTCAGTTTCCTCAGCTGCAAATTGAGGATCACAATAGCACCTACCTCTATCAAATGAAATAATGTTTGTAAAGTATACTTAGCACAGTACCTGGCATGTAGTAGGTGCTTAATGTGCTTATAGTAGTGCTTAATAAATGCTTATTCCCTCCCCCCTTTTAGTATTCTCATCTTGCAATAGAATGCAATTCTAGAATCTCTTCTTCATTCTAGCCACTGACAATCTATCCATTCTGCTTAAGCAGTGAGAAGGGACAGCCTCAGTTGCCCTTCCTAACATGCCTGGTCAGCTAGAAGTCCCCCCCTTGCTTATGTTTCCATTGACTTCCTTATCATGGGCCACTTGGGTACCAGCCCCAAGTGTGAGGGAAGACGTGACAAAGATTTAACCAGGCAGGTAGTTCATAGGAAAGAACTCCAATTTAATGATTCTTTGAACAAGGTTTTTATAGAGCAAAATGATACAGAAAGATAAAAGGACTCAAGTTTTACTATCATTATCTTGAGCCTGTTACATCCTAGAAGTAATACAATTTGATAAGGAATATGTTATCTAGGTGTTATCATTGTCTTTAGTCTGTTATATCCTGAAACTAACACAGAATGGATAATTTGATAAGGAATATGTTCTTTAGGTGCCTGAAGTCTGGGGGTAAAGGCTTTGATGTCAAGATCCCAAATAAAAGTCCTTTAAAGTGTAGCCCCGGGGGGCCCAAGGAGCTAGCCTAACAAAAGCCACCAAGCCACATCATGAAGGGTCCTAATTAGGGCACACTGTCAAGATTTTTATCTGAGTCCTGGATCAGGCCTCCTTGGCTCCCCACATTTCCTTATGTCCCGTATTGCTTCACTGAGAAGAAGAAGAAATAGTTCTCTAGTGGTGTGAACAGTTTAATATAATCACAAGTCTTTGTGAAGCACTTTCAAAGATATTTTTTATCTTGGCTATTTTTTTTTTAAAGGGAAGGGGAAGAGTTTGAACCAGTCTTAGGATCTCATCTAGTTAGCACCTGAGGAGCAGTTTCCTCTCCCAAAGCAGATAATCATTTTCCCTGGGGTTTGTAGTCATAAAGAGCTGCCTGGGGCTTGTGAAAAGCAAAATCTACCTTCAATTGTTTCCAACATAGCTGTTTCAAACCTTCTCTTTTTACTGTGTGACAGTCCAGTGTGTTTCAGAGCTGACTTACCACTTTTTCTACCAACTAATTCTTTAACTGCATTGGCTTTCTTATATGTGAATAAAAGTCCTGGTTCTCTCCTCTCTCAATAACTTAGCTGCATATGTGAAAAATACAAAAATTCAGTTGTTTCTATGGTACCACTCTCAGATCCATCAGCTCTCGGACTCAGACTGCCTTGTTTTAAAGAGACCCTGATCCCTTTTCAGCTACAGCTATTTAAAGATGCTGTAGGGGCCCCTCTGCAGGAATAAAGGGATTTTCAAGGGTAATTTTGATTTATTACACAGAGTCTGCTCCTTAGGCATTGACTTTAGAACTTAACCCTTATAGATGATAGCTCTTCCCTAGAGCCAAGATTCCACTGCAGAGGGTCATGGGATACAGGATTAGAGCTGAAAGAGACCTTCAAGTTCATTTAGTCTACAGAAAAGGGAAATGAAACCCAGAGAAACTGTGACTGTCCGAGGTCATGCATATAGTAAACAGCAAAGCCTAGATTTCAACCCAGGTCTTCTGACTCCAAACCCAGCATTTTCTCTACTGTATCACACTGACAGAAAGGTACAATCTATGACAAAAAATTCAGAGCAGCACTCCAGTAGCAAGATGATCAACGGGGGGAATGGCTGATTATGATATATGAATATGATACAATATTATTGTGTCATGAGAAATTGTATGAGGAATTTATAGCAACCTGGAATTAAGTAAGTCAGGGCAGAGAAAATTGTATTGGAGAACCTGCTGAATAAATGAGTATTTTTTTAAAGAGCTACTATATGCCAGGCACAATGCTAGGCATGCAAGACACATTTGTGTCTTACAAAAAAGTAAGACAGCCCCTGTCCTGTCCTTCAGATGTTCATATTCTTGTAATATCTAGGGGACTGGGTGCCGGGGAAGGGAATTTGTGTCTACAGAGTCTCAGAATATGAGTAGATAAGTAGGCTATTACATTTTTTTTGAGTGGAGATTTTTATTTAACATGTTTCAATTTTAAGTTAAAAGAAAAACAAAGCTCACATCATCTGAATCTTTATATTTTTCTTTCTTTTTCTCCTTGACGGCTACATTAGCAACCTCTCAGCAGGGGCAGCACCAGCTGCTAGGCAGATTTTCCAACTTCAACATTACAGATGAGAATTCCTGTGTTAACACTGGACAGGGGCTTTGCAAATAAACCAGGTCAGAATAGTTCAACATTTATATCTGCTGCTTTAATGAAGTAATTAATTTTATCCTCCAGCACTGTGACCTCAGTGCCAATGTAAAGGATGGGGGCAGAGTAGATTCAGGCAAGTTCACCATTTCACAAGCTGGGCAAGGGTTGACTGGTTGCTTGTAATGGTCCTAGTTACCTAGCCCAATGGGACCTTAGTTTCCAAGGATGGACTGAGCACCTTACAGGCAAATGAAGGGAACACATACCCTTTCTAATAGCCATGCTAGACATGATTTGATTACTGTTACCAAAGAAAGAAGTGGAAAGTCCTTTTTATAATAGCAAGGAACCAGAAACAAGATAGATGCCCATCAGATGGGGAACGGTTGGATAAATTGTGATACATAAATAGTAACGGAATTTTCCCATACTGTAAGGAAGATGAAATATTTCAGATTCAGAGAAACAATCCCAAGACTGATTTTTTTAAAAATGCCTCCCACATCTTGACAGAAAAGTAACAGACTCATGTAGATCATGAATTATACATTTTCGTATCTGTTCAATATATTGACTTTTCCCCTAGGCTGTATATATTTGTTACCAGGGAAGGCTGGGTGACTACATATAGGTGGAGAATGGAGTTCAGCAGAGATCAGGGTTGGAGATATAGATCTGGTAGTCGTACAAATAAAGAGGATAATTGAATCTGTAAGTACTGCTGACAAGATCATTAATGGAGAGTGGCTTTAGGGAAAGAAAAATATGCAGGAGTGACCCCTATGGTTAAGGGATGCATCACTGATGATGACACAGCAAGAGACCACAGAGCGGTAGACATAAATAATAATGATAATAATTAGCTTATATAGCAGTTTAAGGTTTACAAAGTACTATATTTTACAAAGTACTATATATGTATAATTAAAAATAAAGGAAGGAAAGAATATATAATTCTTTTATCATAATTTACTGACCTTCCATCTCTCCTCTGGCCCATTGACCCTCATTGTAGCCTCCAGGATGTTCACCCACCCACCCTATTTTTCCAGGCCTTCACTGCTACTCTACTATCACTTTCTTCCCTCAACAATCTAACCCTACAGTTAATCATTTCAATTATGTATGTATATATACATATATACATATATATACACATACATACATATATATACACACATGTGTATAATCTATGTAGATACACATATCTATATAGATTGTAGATATTCATATCTATTGATTTGCTTATAATATATGGATTTGTTTATATAGATTATAAATACATCTGTATAATTATAATATTCTAAATATTATAGCTATATAGACATATATAGGTATAGATATGGGAGACATATAGGTATAGATATAAATATATAATCTATGGAGATATACAGATACAGATCTATCGATTTGCTTGTCTTCTTCCCCTACTACAATTCACTTCAATGCTGGATTACCCAGAGAAAGAACTTTGCAGTCTGAATACAGATCAAAGCACACTATTTCCTCTCCTTTTCTTTTGTTGTTTGGTTTTGTTTCTTTTTTCTCGTGGCTCCTCTCATTAGTTCTAATTCTTCTTTATATGTTTGTGTGAAATATGTGAAAATGTGTTTAATATGAATGTATAAGTAGATCCTATATCAGAACGCATGCCATCTTGGGGAGGAAGGAGGACAGAGAGAGGGAGAAAAATTAAAACTCAAAATCTTGTGGGAGTGAATGTTGAAAACTAAAAATAAATAAATAAATAAATAAATTTTGAAAATACTGGATTACCCTCAACATCTGCCTTCTCCACTCCTGGTGCAGAACTCCTAAGCCCTCCTAGTGCTGCTCACAACTTGTTAACTCGGTTCACTTCAAATTGATGTTATTGAATCTCATCTGTGAGCTCACTGCTGCATGGTGGTCCTTTTATTCTTCCTTGATTGACTCTTGAAGAAATTAAATTGATTCTCAATCTCACACCCCTTAGCAGTTTTTCAGGATCTTTTCTTCTCAGCTCCTCAAACCCCTCCAGATCAGGAGGCATCCTTGCCTTCTACTGCACTGAAAATCAAGAGTATTTATTGTGAGCTCCCTTGTCTCCCCTACTCCACACCTCCCTCAAAACTCCTCAACATCTTCGCCTACTCTCCTTTCCTCTTGTCTCTAAGGAAGAAATGGCTACTCCTTGCAAAGGTCAACAAACCCTCTACCTATGCCAACATTATATTTGGGGAAGTGCCCAAATCAGCATGCTCTCTGCTCTGTAAGTTCCACTCCTCACTTCCTGGACTTCTCCCCCTCACCCTCTTTTGGGTGCCTCCTCCACCCTCTTCTATCTGATCTTCATCTCCCTTTTGTTTGTCTTCTTCCTTGTTAGAGTGTAAGCTCCTTGAGGGTGGGAGCTATCTTTCATTTTGCTGGTATTTGTTTCCCAAGCATTTAGCTCAGTGCTTGGCACTGAGTAAGCACTAAACAAATGCTCTCTTTCCATTTCTCTGTCTCTGTCTGTCCGTTTGTCTGAGTCTCTTTATTTCCCCTTAATCCCATCCCCTCTCATACATTCCCATCTTCTCCAAGAACTTGCCCCATTTATCATCACTTCTCTCTCATTTTTACCCCTATCATTATCAATCCCAACTTTAGGCAGGTATGCTAGACTCATCCTTTAAAAACCTTCACTTAACCTTGCCAACCCCTCAAACTATTACCCTATATTTTCCTTTCCCTTTTACTCTTTTCTCTTCTCTTTACAATCTCTTCTTTGATCACCCCATTCACACACATACACTACCACCATCACCACCCACCAGCAGCCGTCATCTCTCTCCTGAACTCTAGCTCCATATTGTCATCAACTGCAGAATATTTCCTCCTAAATATTGTGTAAGAGGCATCTGACACTCAACATATTCAAAACAACTTATTATCATTCTACTTAAATCATCCTCTCATCCAAATTTTCCTTTATCTAATGGGAGTGCCACCTTCCCAGGCACCTGTGTTCATAACCTTGGATTAATCCTTGACTCTTTCTTCTCTTTCACTCCCATATCCAATGTCAGTTTTTTTGTCAGTTCTACTTCCATAACAAACATCTCTCACTTCCATCCCCTTTTTTTCCACTCAACCATCCATCCTAGTTCATGCCCTTATCACTCTTCCTTTTTGAATTTGTCTCTTTGATTTATTTTTTAATTGTGCTTTATTTTTTTTAATCTGGAAGTTAAACACTCCCCCTTTAAAAAGAGCATCTTCTTACACATAGAAGGACATATAAAATCATGCGCCTCCATTTCATACCACTTGCTTTAAAAAAAAGTATGTGATAAATTCTACACATTACTTTCAAAACTATCCTGCTTGCCTTATCACTTTTTATCTGTATAATAAACTGCTAATTGATCTTTCTGCTTCTAGTTTCTTCTGTCTCCAATACAACTTTCACACAGGTGCCAAAGTTAACACAGGTCTGACCATGTCATTCTCTTCCAAAACCTTCAATAGTTCCCCTTTGCCTCAGAAAAAATAGACATCTCAGTTCAAAATTTAAGACTTTTCACAATCTCACTACCATTTTCCCTTTCCCATCTGATCTCATACTCGTCAGAATTGCTCTCTCCATTGTACCCTCTAGATGCCCAACCTGAGAGTCACTAACAAAGAATGTCCATCTGGCTGAACAGCGATCAATAACACTTGCTTTTCCCTCCTTTTATCTGTTGGTGTTCCCGTGCACCTCTTTCAGGTTTATGGATTTTGATCTTGTATCTTATATCTGATATCATTGATATGCAAAGAGGCTTAAATGTGATAATGTATGTAAAATGCTTTGCAAACTTTAAAGGATATGAAAACTTCAGTTATTACTACTACATCACCCCTTCTCATGATTTCTTCTTTTGAACAAGGTATACCCTTTCCATGGGGACCATCTCCAGTCATCCTGATCTATACCTTGTCACTGGAGGCAGATGGCTCTGGAGGAGAGAGTGAGGCTGGTGACTGCACAGCCCTTTCTCCCTTAAATCCAATTCACTTGCATGTGATGGCATCACCTTCCTGATGTCATGGTCCTCTTCAAGAATGAAGGATAAACAACAACAACCCTTTCCATTGATAGTCTTCGCCAGTCATTCTGACCTATGTCTTGTCACTGGACTCAAATGACTCTGGAGGAGAGTGAAACTGATGACTTTGCCCAGCTCTGCCTCACTTAGATCCAATTCTCTTGCAAGTCAAGGCATCATCCTTCTGATGTCATTGTTCCTCTCTGAGAACAAGAAAGAAGGACCAACAACAATCTGTGAGTAGCAGTAGTTGCCCCCTGGGGACCCAACTGGTCAGTTTCCATTGGGTAAGGTGGCTATTATTTCCTCCTCTTTTCCTGTCCATGTGAGGAGCCATGCCCGTCTACATGTGAGTGTCAAAAGGAATGCGAATTTTGATTGCTTACACATTGCAAGGTATCTTGGGTTTGGGGGCTAGATTTTTTCCTACTTATTTATTCTATCATTTTTTTTTGAACTGGGACAATTGACTTTTATTTCATGTAGTTTTCATTTATGATTTCTTGAAATATAACTCTGGAAAATTAGGCTTTGATAAAGCACAGTGGATTCAAATGGAGCTGCTTGACTATGCCTTTAAACCCAAATCACTCTGGTTCTCACTGGTCAATAATATGTCCCAGCCCAAGTCCTACTTGTTCCTTGTTTGGGTTTTGATGGCTCAGGATGAGTGTAATTCCTTTGTAAAGGCAAACTAGGCCACCTTTTGCCTCAATACTTACCTAACCTTTAATTACTGAATGGGTGTTGCCTCAGACAAAATGAGACCTGGGAAAAACCTGAGGTTAAAAAGGCCAAGGTCTTCCACTATATCTGAAGCCATCACCAGTTGTCCTGACCTATGTCTCGCCACTGGTCTCAGATGACTCTGGAGGAGAGAGTGAGGCTGACGACTTTGCCCAGCTCCATCTCACTTAAATCCAATTCTCTTACAAGTCAAGCCATCACCCTCCTGATGCTTCCGGTCCACTTTGAGAACAAAGGACAAACACCACCACCCTTTCCATTGCTATATGCAAGTCACGAGTCACCATTTCACTAACTCTAAGGAATATTTTTCTTTTTCCATTAAAATCTCAAGTCCACTTCATTTTCCTTATTTTGAATGTATATATATATATATATATATATATATATATATATATACACACACACACACACACACACACACCCCTACGTTATATTATTATATATAATATATAATATATATGTGTGTGTACATTTAGATCTTGAAATATTGTTCTCAAACATTTAATAAGCACCTACTGTCTGCCAGATACTGTGCTAAGCACTGAGAAGACAAAAGAAAGGTAAAAGACAGTCCTGCCCTGGAGGGGCTCACAATCTAATGGGGGAAACATGTAAATAACTATGTACAAACAAGCTACAGACAGGATAGATTGGAAATAATCCACAAAGAGCAGGAACTAGAATTAAGAGGGATAGGGAAAGACTTCTTGTAGAAGACTTCAGGGAAGCCAGGAAGCAGAAATGAGCAGCTGAATTCCATGCAAGGGAGACAGCCCATCTGGAATCAGATGGAATGTCTTGAGGAACAATAAAGGAGCCAGTGTCACTGAATCAAAGATCATATAAGGGAGTATAAGATATAACAAGACTGGAAAGGTGGGGGCACTAGGTTATGAAGGGCTTTAAATGTCAGATTTTATATTTGATTCCGGAAGGGAAAGAAAGCCATTGGAGTCTAGGGGATAAAGTAAACGTGCTCTGTATGAAGATCACCTTGTCAGCTGAGTGGACGATGTACTAGAGTGGGGAGAGAGACTTGTGGCGGGCAGACTAATCAATGGACTATTGCAGTAAGTAGACCAGGCATGGAATGATGAGGGCTTGCACCAGGACAGTTGTAGTTTCAGAGCAAAGATGGGAATATATGCAAGGGGTACTACAAAGATAAAACCTGCTGAGACAAGACTTGGCAACAGATTGGATACAGGGAGTGAGAGATATTAAGACATTAAGGATGACACCTAAATTGTGAGCTTGGGAGGAGGGGGAAAGGGGCAGGGGACTTGGGAGGATGGTGGTGCCCTCTACAGGTATAGGGAAGTTTGGAAGCAAGGGAGGGTTTGAATGGAAAGATGAGTTCTGTTTTGCACATGTTGAGTTTAAGATGTCTACTGGATATGCAATAGGCAGCTGGAGATGTAAGAATGGTGATCAATAAAGGGAGGGAGGAGGGGAGGTTTAGGGCTGGATAAGTAGATTTGAGAATCACTAGCAAAGAGATGAAGAGATGATAATTGTTTTTTTTAATTTTATTTTTTTCCTCAATGACATGCAAACAGAAACTTTTAACATTTGTTCCTCAAAATTTTGAGTTCCAAATTCTCTCCCTCCCTGAGAAAGCAAGAAATGTGATGTATATTATACATGTACAGTCATGCAAAACATTTCCATACTAGTCATGTTGCAAAAGAAAAGTCAGACCAAAAAAAGAATAAAGTTTTTAAAAGTATGCAAAATCTGCATTCAGATTCTGTCAGTTCTTTAGAAATAATAATTGAATTCATGAAAAGTGATAAGATCACTAAGAGAAATAGCATCGGGGAAGAGAGGACCCAGGACAGAGCCCTGTGGGGCACTCATGGGTACTGGTTGTGACCTAGATGAGAATCCAGGAAAGGAGACAGAGAAGGAATGGTCAGATACATAAAAAGAGTATCAGGAGAGAGTAGCGTCCCAAAGATTCAGGGAGAAGAGTATCAATGAGAGCGATCAGCAGTGTCAGAGGTTGCAGAGAGATCAAGGAGGATGAGGATTGAGAAGAGGCCATCAGATTTCGCAATTAGATCATTAGTGATTTTGGAGAAAGCAGTTTTGGTGGAACGATGAAGTCAGAAGCAGACTACAGAGTTAAGGAAAGAGGGGAAGAGAGGAGAGGCAGTGGGAACATCTATTGCAGTTGGCCTGAAGTTTAACCACAAAAGGAAAGAGACATATGGGTCAAGTCAGTGGAGGCAGAAGGATCAAGTGAGGGTTTGTTGAGGAGAGACATGCACATGTTTGAAATAGACAGGGAGAGATTGTAGGTAAGTGTTCTTATTTGCCATGACACAATTGGGTCAAATATGTTTAAAAGCACATTTACAGTTACTTGATACAGCAGATATAAAAATAAGTAAGCAACTAAAATAGTCCTACAAATAATTATCACTTCCATTTTTCAAACTTATTTTCTTAAAATGAAAGGCTGACATCAGTAAGTGCTATTATAATCCCAAACTAAATGAACTGGATTGCAACTTAATCCTAAAATTGCTTGCTTATCCTTTTTTCAATGTTTTTCTACAAGAGTTTTCGGGGATCTCCAATTTCACACTGTTTAGAGACTATGGAAAACATCTTCATTTTTCCATTTTCTTGAGGCTTAGATGCAAATGCCAACAAAAAAGCAAAGTCATAAGATTTCAATCATCATTTAGTTTATTTGCATAGTCAACATTTTCACATATTAAACATAATGGATCCCAAAGGAAAACATGTTTTCACTATCAGGACTTAAAACTGATTTGTGATTTAACAACCATTTCTCTTAGATATCTAACAGTCTTCATTTTAATTGCAAAGCAAAACATTTATTTACAACTGTTTACAAACGCAAAAGGTCAAAAACAGATTACTCCCCCTCTTGCCCAAGTGTCTATGTTTTAGCAACAGTACGGCATTCAGCAGCACAAGTCCTCCCAAAGTCTCTTAAGGCTTGGTGAAATTCCATGTATTCATGCTCCAATGGGCTTCTCTTCAGTTTAATGTAAGTATTTCATTTCTGAATAAATGAGAGGAAATATGACATAGCAAGCTCTGTAAAAGATAGCACCACTTCTGAAAAAGGCTCGTGGCTTTGTAATCCAGGGTTCTGTCTTAAAACAAAAGTAAACAGCATACAAAGCAACTGCAAAAAAATGTCCAAGTAGAGTCACGGGATTAGGCGACAATCTATAACAAAAAAAATTACACATTAGAAAGACCTAGTCATTTAAAGTTATTAAAAAATTCAATAAGTATGGTACCAATTATGACTGCATCTTTTAAATTAAACAACTATTCTCCCAATTCAAAGGATATTTAGCACTGTGTATTGTTTTCTAGTTTAATGATAGGAATAACTGGTTTGTGCTGGGAAACCTGATTTTAAAAAACACTGTAGTTCTTTTATAGTTTAAATAATTCTTTGGTTCCCAGCTTCTGTAACTCTGACAGTTGGATGGAGAACAAAGCCTCCTGGAGACTTGGGCCTAGACCAGCTAAGTGGCACTGAACCTCAAAGATAACTTTTTCTAGAACAACTTTATATAAACTGTAACATATATAAACTTAGACAAACTTTTAAATCATTGAAAAAGGGCTAATAGCTTCATTTTCCAGCCAATCTGTTAGAACATATTCTTAGAAATACCTGTACCTTAAATATTCCTAATGTTTTTCATGATTCTACCCACTTGTTAAAATTAACTTTAAAAACACCTAATTACAATGGGAACCACAGAATGGATAGTATGGATTAAACCACAAATAACCAAAAACTTTCATCTTAGTCATAATAGGTTTGATATAAAACCTCTACCACAATAGTTGCTCTCAGATTTTCTCTCAGGGTTTTTGCCCATCTTCTAATAAAGATATGAGTGAGCAAAAAATACAGCCAAAAGGTACGTATCAGCAAGGAAAACTGGACATCATGAAAAATCCACAGTGATCATTATTGTCTAGTCAAACCAGCCATAAAATGTTTGATTAATTTTTAAGTTTAAATTTATACAACTTACACAGAGAGCAACCCAACCGGACCAGCAATACATTGTCCACCAAGTTTGAAGTAACAGAAACATGCTCTTCTTAACTGATGTAGGGTCTCTATAATATAATTTTAAAATCATCTTTAATCAAAATATTCATGTATTGATCAACACACTAGCAATGAGAACAAGTTAAAGATGAGCCAGAATTACTTATTAGAATGTAATCTAATTATAATTGAGACTTGTAGATATAAAAAATTTCCCAGTATCAATTTCACTAGCCCATTTTTCCAGTAAATTCTGTAGTCTACACTATGCAGACAAAAATTAGTAAAAAAGCTGTTTACCATTTGTTCATCAAAATAAACTCTCCTTCCATTCCAAGATCATTTGAATGTAACTGCTATGTAAGAAATTCACTTATTTTTCTAAAGGATTATTTGTGAAGTCGATTTTCTCATATAATCCATACAATGCAACAAGAAGAAAAAAATTAGATTTGAGGTGTGACATGCCCTGGCGTCAGTTGAGAAATTGAATAAACACTGAGTTGTAGATACTAGTCTACATGTGAATAGTTTCTGAGGAAAGACAAGACCTGGAAATTTGACTTCCTTGGAAAGTGGAGACAGACCATGATCTCAAATGTAAGGCTGGCTGCCACGCCTGGAATAGCTAAGGGGAAAAGGATGGAAATAGAAGGAAAGGGACATTTTCAGAAAACAATGGTTTTAGAACAGAGAAGAAAATAAGAGAAGCAGAATACTGGAAAGCCTTAAATTATTGCCTTGTAGAAAAGCTAGGAAAGGAAGAACAGAAGAACACTACATCTAAGAATTTCTGGGGCTACTATCAAGGTTCAGAGTAATTCTGACTTGAACCTGAGAAGCAAACTTAGGGTCTAAAGTGAAAAACGCGTTACTCTTCCAAGGAGGAGGGAGGAGAGGGGGTGACAGGAGAAAAGAGAGAAGAGAAATTATAAGAGAGAGGAGAGACACAGAGACAGAGAAGGAAAATATGCAACTTTTAAGTGGGTTAACCTACCAAGGAAAGTTGTGACCTCGAGAATAAGGGCTAAAGAAGGAACCAACCATCTGGGAGGACAATGAGAATTATAGTTTCTGCAGGCAACTGATTACTGTTCTAAACTTAGGCAAATTTATGATACAGAATGTTTGTAATTTACCTAATCTGTCTATGGTTTGTATTCAAAGACTCCTTCTCACTGTGGGTAAAGTGTTTATGTGCTTACATGAAAAGCATTTTCTTGTCCTGCAGTGGACAAGCTGGGGAAAAGGTACCCCAAGAGAAAGGTGAAAAGTTAAACCCAGAGACTCATACTTTGAAGGAGAAATTTCCTTTCTTCAAATTAGCAAACATTTTTCAAGTGACTACTATATAAAAACACTGTGTTAAGTACTTAAGATGCAATTACAAAACCAAAAATAGTCCCTGCCCTCAAGAAGCTTACATTCTATTTTTCCTCTGAGGATAGTCACAGAGAGTTACAGGAAAGGGGCAGCAATAACACATACAGGACGCTTCTACTGAGTCTGCTCTTTCATCATGATCACATAGCACCATTTTATATGAAAATACCTGATTTAGCCCACACTATATAAAATCTATAGGATAATAGGGTTTTTCTCTATATCTCCTCTGTTAATCAAAGGACTGATGCTACCTTTAAAGTATATTGTGGAAAAAAACACACTTCACAGGGAGCTAAGACTCAGTTGCCATTTCTTAGCTACATAGCTTTAGACAAGTCTCTACTCATACATCTATAAAATGAGGCATACAACAGAGCTCGAAGGCTCTTTCATTTCTAATACTCCGTTATTACAATCCCTCACTTACCATCTGTGCCAGAAAATAATTCATAAAGAGCCTGAGCAAGAACATTCACAACAAATGAATGGGATTTTCTTCTTGACCGATAGAATGAATTTTGGGCCTAAAAAAAAGAAAAAAGTGGATCTTTTATAATGTAAGAATGAAGAAGAAAAGCAAATTTTCCCAGTGATTTTCCTAATTTCCCCAAACTGAGGTTATGTTGCTCATCTCTGACTAATAGCACAAGAGACTTAGCCCTGGTGACCTCTAGAGCTGGGGTAAGTCACTCACAGGCTTGAATTTACATGCTTTATTAGATGAAAGAGTTCTGTACAACTAATTATAAAACTCAAAGTTCTGATACAGAAATTAGAGGCCTTGTGAAGAGTTAAAGGTAACAAACCAAAGCAACACTTCCAGACCCTACATCAGTGCCTATAGCCATTCGTGAGTAGGGCCTTAAGGCAATGCAAACCTTCTTTATCATGGAGCAGAGAACACACAACAGAGACCACACAATGGTTCTGAACTCCTTTAGATGTCCAGGATGGGCAAGTTCCTCTGAAGACTAGGGTGAAACAGCTTACCTGAAGAAGTGCTCTCTCATCACAAAGGTCAGGAATGCTCTTTAGCAGGCGCCTCCATATTTTTATGTCATTGAAAACAACAGTCATTCCCCCACCAGTAAGAGGATGTCGTATGTTATAGGCATCTCCCAAAATTAGAACACCTGCCCCAAGAAACAAAGAAATGATCATCTGTAGCATCATTTCATTATCACTACTCTGTTCATTTTTATTAACTGCTGTTAGTTAGAAGAATAGAAGAAAAGACTACAGAGGAAAAAATTAAGAAAAAAAGAATTACAAGTGAAATTTTCCTCTGGTGAACCTTCAATAGGGTATAATAGGTTAATATTTTATGCACACATTTTTATAATCAAGTGTACAAATCAGAGTAGGACTTCTGTCAAAATTCAATAATGCATTTTAATGAATGAAAACTACAATAATATCTTATGTCAAGGAATACTAGAGTATGTTGTCTCACTGAAGTTTATTATGAACCCAATTACACAATCAGACTCCTGAACATGAGGATATGCCTGTCCTTGTGTATAGGGACCTGTGTCTCATAATAATAAGGACTTCTAATTATATATTTTTAGAACTAATGATAACAGCACTTTAGCAGCCAAGGATCTTCAAACAATTCAAAGTCAATACTCTTTGAAAAAGGTCTCATAAAAATGGGACACTAAAGCTAGGTATCATGTCCTAAAAGAGGTTTACTCTGATAATAGCAGGATAACAATAGTGTGAGATAAGACGAAATTTTAAAAGTTACGTTTGATTAGAAATATTGAGCTAGTGAGGAAGTGGTTTGGAAAACAATTGGGTAACAACTATTTGTTTAAATACTTATAATAACAAAATTTAAATCAAGTTACATCTCGATAACTAAATGAACAGAATAAACCTGGACTGAACCTAAGCGCAATCTTTCTCCTTCCCTAAAAGTTTTTTGATAAAGACTAGAAACCAAAGCAACCTAAACCTGAACTTCCATCTTGTTATATAAAGAATTCTCAGCTTACTGATATTCTTCTTACACAGGTTAGGGGTACATCCACAGGCACTCCTTGCTATTTTTTCCTCTTTTTCTTCTTAACTGCTACCTAAAATGCCACCCACTTCTGCTTCTCACTTTGCCCTAAGAAGAGGAGGAAGCAGTAGGAAAAGCTATAATGAGAGTAGGCAGTATTAGCAAGGAAGAGAAAAAAAGAGAGGGAAGTAGAGAAAGACAAGGTTAGTGGGCACGGCTGGAATCCATAAGGCTTTATTTTATCTCCCAATCTCTTAATACTCATTGCTGCTTCCCCTGCAACCTCTTTACTGTATGAATGTTAAAACTAATTTTGGAGGTAATGAGTAACTGCAGTTCAATAGTACTTAATTATTTTATACATCTGAATAATTTGGTAGATAAACAGGCATTTAATCCCATGTAGTCATCTGACTACTTTTCCAAAATTTTTTTCATGAAATTCTACCTCTTTTGTTTACTGGTGAAGGAGGAAGGAAACTTGCAGGCATAGACCTCAAGCGATCATTCTGAATTCCTTCCAGGAAAGGTTCTTTTATATGATCTGCAATAAAAACACAGATATATTTACATCAGTTTAAAACATTTCATTTTCAAATGATCATACTTCCCTAAATCATATAATTCCCTAAACCATATATGACTGTCACAAAGTACCTTGTATAGAACCCAAAGGAAGAAATAAATCTATCCACAACAAAACCTCAGAATCAAAGCTTCAAAAATCCATTCAAACTGACGTGTTGATGATGAGGCAGAACCTGAGAAGAACTCCTACATTCTACATGAATGGTATTATAAAACCAGTTTCTAGAGGTTTGGTCTACATACAGTTGCTCTGAATTGTCATCTAGCCCTAACTTGAGTCTCAAGACACTTATGTGGTTTTCCCAAGGTGATAACCAGTTTTCAAACCCAGATCCTTACTTAAAATCCTGTGACAGCCACACTATGATAATAACAATGATCTTTAATAGAGATGGGGGAGAGGAAAGACAGAGCAAGATGCTGTAGTACTTGCAGTAGGGACAACAGCAAAGATCAAGGAAGGACAACAGACTGACTTAATAATAAAGGGGCAATTCTAGGAAAAACTAGTGGGTGCTTTTTTCAGTCCAGATCAACAAAGGAAGATAGCCAAAGGCCCTAAGTAGGGCATCCAAGCTAAATGGGCTCATGCCTGCAGCTGGCAGGAGCATAGGCAAGAATTGACCCTGCAGGTCTGTTTGTCTGCCTCCACCATGGGATGAGACCTAACAGTCAGCAGCCTGCAAATGTACCAAAGGCCGGGAGCATGAACCAGGGGCTATGGCCAGTAGTTATACTATGCAGATTCTGAACTGAGGAAGGAAAGGTGGAATAAAGTGAATTAAAACAAATAAAATAAAATAAAAAAAAAAACAAAGAGAAGTGATTCCATGAGGCAAGGAACACTGGAACAAAACCAAAGGGTTGTAAATAAATAGAAAAAAATTTAAGGTATTTCCTATCACAAACAACCGACCTGGAAAAACAGGACAGAAAAAGAAAATCTAAGAATTATTAGAATATCTGAAAACTTGAACAAAAACAACAAAAACAAGAACAACCAAAAGCCTGGATACTGTATTGAAAAAATCAAGAATGAAAACTCCCTGACCCTATCAGAATAAGAAAAGGAAGTGAAAATAGAAAGAATCCACTTAACACTGATTGAAATTCCAAAATGAAAACTTCCAGGAACATTACAGCCAAACTCCAGAATTTCTAGATCAAAGAAAAGTCATTGTAAGTAATCAGAAAAAAAGAGATTGAGTACCAAGGGGCCATAGTCAAGATCACACAAGACCTTGCAGCTACCACTACAAAGATGAGGAGAGCTTGGAATACAATAATCCACAAGGCAAAAGATAAAACACATATACCTAATAAAACTGAACACAATCCTACAGGGGGAAAACAGTGAAACAGGATTTTCAAGCATTTCTGAGGAAATGATCAGAGCTTAGTAGAAATTCTGAAAAGCAAACAGGATTCAAGAAAAACACAAAAAGGCAAATACACTTGAGTAATTGGAACTATATAAGAATGAAATATTTACATCTCAATAAGGGAAGAGATGAAAACTTTCTCCAAATCCTGTCATCAAAGGTCACAGAAGAAACTAAATAAAACAGGAAGTCCTGGGTTATATTTGATGATCATAAGAGGAAAAAAAAGGAAGGGGGGAAAAGGAATACATTAGAGAAGGAAGAGGATTGAACTTATTATCTCATATAACAGAGGTATGCAAGAAGACCTAAAACATGGGAGAAGGGGTACAGTGAGCTGGTATCACTTGAAACTCACTTTCATTTGAACCAAAGGAGTATAGAATAAAAAAACACAATGGGTTTGGTGTAGAAATACATTCAATCTAAGAAGGAAAAAGGAGTTAACTGGGAGAAAGGAGAAAGCAGAATAAGAAGGGAGTTAGACTCAGAAGCAAAACAAATTTTAGTGCTGGAGATGGCTAAGAACATGTGATTGGGGTCTAGGAAAAGGGGTAATTTGGATCAAGATCCAGCAAAAAAGACTGAGAAGGATTAATATTCTATTAATTTCAGAGAACACAATGAATTAAAAGGCACCATAACATAAAATAATGAAATGCAAATGACAACCAAATTCTAGTTTGGCCTTTCATTCTGATTAGGTGGCTCTCCTAGAATCTTCATTTAATGAGGGTGTACACATCAGCCAAGTCTCATTCCTCTTCAGGCTGTACTCTGTACCTCCTCTACCATGCCCCAGTTCTTCATAGGGAAGTCTCACTCTAGTCATCCCTCTGTAGCTTCTCTCTTTGACTGAATGGCGGCTCCCAGAATCTCACATTTAAGGAACATGCCCAGGTCAGCCATGCGTCACTACTCTCCAGACTGCATGCTGGACTTTCTTTACCACCAACCAGCGCCCATCCCACCCCTCTGAGCTGCTTCTCACGGGCTGTCTTTATTTCCACTTGCGTTTGTGTTCCCTTAATAAATGATAAATCACTGACTCTTAATGTTGCAAACTTCTGTGGGCTTCACTTTCCTCACCTATAAAATGAAGGAGAAATATAGGTGATCTTTAATGACAATATCCAGTTCTATAATTCTGATTCAATTTTAAAAGAATCTTTTTTTCATATATGCATTAATTTAACTTGAGAATTATGAAAGTCAAATGATCAAAGAGGGAATAATTCTATCCATATGAGCTGAAGAATTCTTCCCATACCACATCTATCTCATGAAATTATACTTTTTTCTCTATGCATTCATGGTAGACTTCTCTGTGGTTCATGGACAAGAAAAAATTGAATAGAAAAATTGGGCAATTAGATAAACATATTTAAAGAAAAAACTGTCTCCCACATAAATTTAAAAGTTTAATTTTGAATAGAGTCTAATTGGCTGAGGACAATCTGACAGAATGAAAGCTCCTTAAGAAGGATTGTTTTGCTTTTTGGTCTTTTTGTTTTTTAATATTCAGTGCCTGGCATAGTGCCATAGTGATGGCTGACTTGGAGAACCCTAGAGTTAACTAAAGATTAACCGCAAAATTTAAGGATATAAAATAAACTCACATATATTGTCTGTATTTCTGTATATTATCAACAAAACCCAGCAGAACAGATAGAGAAATGCCATTTAAAATAACTACATAACGTATAAAAATGCTTGAAAAATCACATACAAAAGAACACACAGGAACTATACAGGAATACAACTATAAAAACTTCTTCAAAGAAAACATAGACCCGTGGGGCGGCTAGGTGGCGCAGTAAATAAAGCATCGGCCATGGAGTCAAGAGGACCAGCGTTCAAATCTGGCCTAAGACACTTAACACTTACTAGCCATGTGACCTTGGGCAAGTCACTTAACCCCAACTGTCCTGCCTTTCTTCCCTCCAAACAGCCAAAAAATGAAAAGAAAAAAAAAAGAACTATAGACCCAAATAATTGGATAAATATTAACCACCAATGGCCTAGGCTGAGCTAATATAATGAAAATCTTAATATTAACTAATTTATTTGACAACATACCAATCACAAAGCATTACTTTACAGAGCTAGAAAAAACAAGAAAGCTCATCTAGAGGAACAGAAGCTCAAGAACCCCAAAGGAAGTAGCGAAAACAAAAGCAGGAAAGAAGGCGATTCAGCTGCGCCAGCGCCCGGCTACGCCGCAAGGCAGCCGCCATCAAAACGCCAGGGAAAGGCTAGAGAAAGAGGCCCCTCGGGGGGCAGAGCAGGCAGAGCACGGACAGAAGCGAACGGACGCAGCAGTTCAGTGACTCGCGGCGCGCTGCGTCTCGCCCTCGGGCTACTTACGGCCCACAGGGTAAAAACTGGGAGATCAGTAACGAGGTCTGACTGAAATCAGTTACAAGCCTGCACTGACCAACACAAGCTCCGAACGGATGGGGCGCGGGCAATAACGCGTGGCAACGTGAAGAGGAGGAGCGAGGAACAATTAACCTTTCAGACCTCTGGGTAAGGAACGGCACACGGCAAAACAAGGGGCAGAGAGGATCACAAAAGACAAACTGGACAATTCTGATTATATAAAATTAGGAAGTTTTTGCATAAATAAAACCAGTGCAGCCAAAATTAAAGAGGGAAGCAAGTAACCAAGAAAAATATCTGCGGCATATTTCTCTGATGAAGATCTCACTGATAAGACGTAGGAGGAACTGATTCAAATGTACAGGAGTAAAAGCCGTTCTTCAACTGGTAAGTGGTAAAAGGATATGAATCGGAAGTTTTCCAAGGAAGAAATAGAAGATATCAATAAGAATGTTGAAAGAATGCTCCAAATCACTAGTAATTAGGGAAGGGCAAATTAAAACAACTCTAAAGTTCCACCTCGCGCTCCCCAAACTGACAAAGCCGACAAAGGGGAAAAACGTCAAACGCCAGAAGGGCTGCGGGGAAATGGAGCTCTGTTGGCACGCCTGCAAGACAAGCTAGCCGTTTTAGAAAGCAGTTTGGACATGTGCCTCCAAAATCACATTGCTGAGTTATGTACGCCCTTTGATTCAATAACACCACTACAAGGCCTAGACCCCAATGCCACCGAAGAAAGAAGAAAGGCACTCATATGGTGTTGTCGTTTAGTCATTTCAGGGGCTGACTCTCTTGTGACCCCATTTGGGGTTTTTTTGGAAAAGATACTGGACTAGTTTGCCATTTCCTTCTCTAGCTCATTCTTCAGATGAGGAAACTGAGGCAAACAGGATTAAGTGATTTGCCCAGGGTCACATGGCTAGTAAGTGTCTGAGGCCAGATTTGACCTCATGAATCTTCCCGACTCCAGGCCCTGTTCTCTATCCGTGGTGCCGCCTAGCCGCTGAATTCATATGTAAAAAAAAATTATAGCGACTTTTTGAGGTAGTAAAGATCTGCAAAGTAAAGGAGTGTCGATCACTTGGGGAATGGCTTAACAATTATGGATTAATTAACACCACGGAATAACAGTAACAATTAATACCATGAAATAGTAATAGAATTACTATCATGCAGTAGGACATTATGAAACGGGAAGGTGCAGAAATTCCTCGGAAGACTTTTAATGAACTGATACAGGGAAATAAATAGGGCTAGGATAACAACTTACACAATAACATTGTATCTGATCAATACAATGAGCCACACATGCTAGCCACCTCCTGACAGAGAGGCCATACAAACTGGGTACAGAATGTGACGTATTTCTGGGAAATGGCCGATGGAGGAATTCATTTTGCTTAAGGATGCATATTTTAGGTTTTTGGTTTTATTTTGGGTTTCCCCCAAATAATGATGTAACGGTAATGGAAATTTGAAGATCTTCCCTGCCCCTTAATAAGCCTAAGAGAATTTGAAGACCTTCCCTGCTTTGAAAATATACTCTGTCCCCTAATAGGTTGAATGTAATCACATGAAACCTGTGGTGGGAAGAGTTTGCAGAAAGGTGAAGAAGAGCCCACAGTAAGCTGGGAGTCAGAGCAACTAGACATGGTTGGGAGAAGAAGATGCTTTGAAGGGAGACAGCTTGGCTTGTGAGTAAATATTAGGCTTGTGTTGGTTTGTGGGAAGGCTAAAGGATGGTCTGGCTCTCTGCTATGTTATGGTGCATTAATTCCTATGTTGCTATGATGGATTTGGTTTCCTGGTGTTGGAATTTGGTTTTCTGGTGTCTGCATAAATGTTTTGTTTCTGTCTTCTATATGGAGAGGCTGTTATATTCTGTGATCAAGTGCTATGCAGGTATATTTATAGTGACCACTAGCACTGTGAATATTGCAATGGCACTATAAAGGGGGAGAAAGAAAAGGGAGGAAAAAATGGATTTTTGGTGATTGAAAATATTTAAATTTTTAAGGCCTATATATACATGCATTTGAGAAATGTTTAGAGAATGACATAATCCTTGAGAAATTACATATGGGTGACATAAGCACCTTTCATAACTACTTCAGTAAACAATGTCGTGTGAAGTTTTAAACAGAGTCACTATACTGATACAACTGCAAAGGTCACATTACTAAAATGAGATCACTTTAAAAAAAGAGAGACAAATAATCATAGGCTACGCTCTTTTGATATGTGTAAAAATAGAAGGGGGCCAAAAAAAGAAAGAAAGAAAAAATGATGGGAAAAGATCAATATGGCATTTCGTACGTTTTTTTAAAAATGTAAGTAAAAACTATCTGGCAACAGGAGACACTAAAACTAAACTTTTAACACAATAATTAGAACAAGAATAAATATTTTCTATTAGGGATTTTATTTTTCTAATAAATGGAAAACACAGACTCTGGAATCAGACCACCCGGGAGCAAAGCCCAGACCTGCTCTTTGGGTATTGTCACTTTATCCCTCTGATTCTTGGTTTCCTCATCTGTAAAGTAAAACCAGGGATAATTTCTAAGCTTCTTTCTAGCCTCAGATCCTATAAAGAATTTAAAATTCATTCACTTAATAGTTCCCTAAGGAAACCCATTCCCTTGAAAAGTTTTAGTTTTAAAATATAAAGTCACTTTTAGTTAAATAGTTTATAAAGATTTTTACAAGTTTAGGTAATTAGAAAATTGTATTTTTTCCTGCAAAAAACCTCAAAACTAACTGATTTAAAGAACATTTATTCAAAAGTAACAACAAATTTATCTGTCATTTCCTGCTTCATAATACTAGAAGTGCAAACTAGATGTTAGCCAAGAGCCTTTTCAGGTAAATGCTCTCTGATTTTTTTCCCTAAGTTTCCCAAATCAAAAACTTTTGAATGAAATAGGCACTTAAATAGGCCTAAGATACAGTTTCAAGCAAGCAAACAGAGTACTCTAGAGATCTATGAATACTGAGAATGCCTAATAACTTTAATAACAATATCGGTATTAAGTCAGTGAAATAAGAGCAAATGAAATGGCAATTTAATTATAATAAGACTATTTGTTAACACCTAGACATCATTTTTATTACAAACTTTCCTCTGATCACTTGGTTAAGCCAGTATTAAGGTATAGGTTTGGACAAAATAATGAGATGGCTCAACCAGTTTTTCATGATTTGCTCATGTGTTTTAGCACTGTTTAAACACTGCCTAATTAAGAAACTGAGCCAAGGAAGAGGGAAAACAACAAACCCAGTAATAACGGTAGCTGACATTCATATAATTCTTCAGTTGTGAGATTTTAATGCCAAAATTTAACAAAAGAAAGAAAATCCTTTTCTTACCAGGTAACTGTGGATAAATGCTCTCTACCATATAATCTCTTAAGTCTCTTGGCATTTCTCCACGAATATCAACAAGAACCCGAGTTTCAGTGGATGAAATCTGATAGATGAGAACTGGACTAGGATCTGCTAAAATGAGTTCAGCATGATTTGCTTTAAATTGTGGCACGTCCTAGGGATTGTAAAGAAACAAACAATGATCTTTTAATTATTTTCTAAGACTTCAAACTAGTATTATTTCTTTTCTAGACACATTTTTACACTACCTTCATAAGAAAGCCAACAAAATGGGATGTAACAGACACTGCACTGGAGACCAGGTTTTTCCTGAACTTGGAGAAAAGGCCATCTGCAACAACTGTCAATGGTGCACGGAGTTCCTATAACATAAATTAATGTTTGTTGGCTTAAAATGACAACAAATGTACAGTAAACATGTTTAAAATTAAAATGTAAATATCTATTATTTACATATGTATATTTCCTATCTAAAAATACTGCAATCAAAGAAGCTATTTTGACTAGCTAAAAAGATTTAAGGATCTTTCTTTTCTAAGTATTTACCCTATCAAAGCATCTTAGAATCCAAAAGTCATGAGGTATTCTGCTTTCTGCAACTGCAACATTTAAATCATGCAAGTATTAAATACTGAGGATCTCAGGATTACTGGAAGATATAGGTCAAATTTGGTTACAGATTACAAGGAAAAATGCACAATTTCAATAGGTCCATTGTCTATTTTTGTTGTTATAAAGACATTTAGCCTAAATACCTTTACTTCCTCCACCATGAGTAGGAAGAACCTTGAGAAATCGCCCACTGAATTATAATCATTCTCAGCCAAACAAAGAAACTTGGCAACAAGTACGCCTAAAAAAAGGTGTGGAAAGGACTACCAGATCAGTCTTAGGAGTGCTCTCTCTCTCTCTCTCTTCCCAGAGGAACATCAGAGTATTTGAAGACCTATTTAATGATGTTGTTCTATAAAAGACTCTAATTATTCTAACGTGTAATTGTTCATTCTTCCTTCCCTTTTTCTTTCCTTGACCCTTCCTTTTCTTTTTTCCCAATCTAATCCCCCCAACTCCTCTACTACAGTCCATTTCTGATCTCAGATTCACTATCATCATAAAATCTTGTTTCAAGAGCTTTCTGAGCCTTGTAATTTTAGAAGGAAAGATACAGATGATACAAGATTAATATGCTTCAAATTGAAATCTGTTCTTATTTTGTGCCTAGCACCATTTAGAGCTCAAAGAACCCTATGTGTGAATAATAAAATTTGAAGCAAAGAAAAAATTAGCTTTTTTTATAATAAAAAGTATCCACCACCTTTTTATGAAGAGTTTAATAAATCTCACCTTGATATTTCCAGTTTCTTTCTCTCTGTACTGAACTCCAATCACAATATCATCCTCCTCTAGCAATTTCAACACAACTCCTTCAATGTACTTTACACTAAAGAAAGAACAGCAAGAGAAAACAAATGAGAAGATTCTTACAGTTTTAAAACAATGAAACTCTATGAAACTTGGGTCAGTCTTGATAAATTTCTTTTTACTTTCTCATTCTAACTCACCAGAACCTGATTTTATTTATATACATGTACTTTGATATGGAATCCTGGACATGAGAAGCAACATAATTTATTTCATTCAACCTTTCTAAAGAAAAATATAAAAATGATGTCCTTTAACCAAAATCTTTTTTTCTAACCTAGTGTCTAGTTTTTAGAAAATATATGATACAGAGTATGAAAATTAGTTAAGAACTTAGTTCACATGGTTTTTGTCAAATATCCTATCTCTCACATTAAGTTTCAGATAATGATGCATAGTTTTAAACATTCAAGTTAAGAAAATAATTTATTCTAAAGTTTCAAGATTAGCCGTACAGATCAGCACCAGCTTCTGACATACTCTAGAGCCTACGATGCTTCAGTGCCAGTCTCAGTCCACAAAAAGATGACCCGAGAACCAAGCAGTGCCATCAGAGGCATGATGCGGAAGAAGGACCTTCGCCTTCTCCGACTCCACCCTGCCAACTAGTTGTAGTAGCTTAGGGGAACCCTTCTCTTCTCCTTTCTTAGTAAACACTAATTCCTGCCCCACCCCCTCATTCCCACTTATGTACGAAGGTAACCCAAGCCCCTCTCTGCTCTGAGTCTTGTAACCTCCTTCCCAACAATCATCCAGATGTACTGCTACTTTGTCTACCAGGCCCCAAGTACCAATCTGGCCCTTCCACCTGCCTTGAAGCTGAACACTCCTTTATATGTGTTATCTCAATTAATTAAAATGTGAACTTCTTGACAACAAGGACTGTCTTGCTTTTCTTTTTGTATTCCCAGCACTTAGTACAATGCTTGGCACATAGTAAAAGCTTTAGAAATGCTTTTCTATTAACATTCCATAAACAAGTTCCACTTGTCCACTTGGACAAGAATAAAACTTCCTCATAATAGTATGTGACTAAAAAAAGAGTACAGAGCAAGCAGCCATAGCCAAGTTCATGTTTATCTGTTGAGGGTCAGCAGTGAGGCTAGGTTGACACAGACTGCAGTCCTGTAGTCTGTAGCTAAGGATAGGGTTAGAACTGGACCTATTTCATTAGCAAAGGGAAAATCTGGGTGAGGCAATGACCTCTACCAATGAAATTCAACCACTTAGAATCTTAGAAAGCTGCACAAATAGTCACTGAGAAGTTAAGTGACTTAAGGTCACACTGCCAGGATATGTCAGAAATGGGCCTTGAACCCAAGTCTTCCTGGCCTCAGTGACAACTCTCTACCCACTACAACATACTTCATGGATGCTGATACTGTAACATTCACAAATCTAAGTATCCCACTGAACACATAACAAAGCATCACGTAGCAATAAGTGCACAGAATCTGCAAGAGACCAGAGTTCACATTCTCATTTCAACATTTACTAGTTGAATGACTACAGATAAGTGACTTAACCTCTTAATCTGTTTTCTTATTTATAAAATAGGAATACTGATACCTGCATTATCTTCCTCATAGGTACGTTGGGGAAAAACCATCAAATCTAAGCTATTCCTGGTCCAAAGAGAATTCTCTATGCTATACCCACAAAAGCAAGTCACAAACTCCTTGGTCTCAGTTTCCTCCTCTGTAAAATGGGTTGGTTGTATTAAGTGGCTTCTGTGATCCCTCCCATATCTAGATCTACAAAGAGGTGAAATGCCCTGAAAATTAAATTGTACCATACTTAATGTGTTATATATTTTAAGTAGCCCAAATGGTACAGTGGTAGCTCCCAGAAATTAAAAGAACCAAAGAAGTTCTTTAGCACACTGGGTAGATGGCTACTCAATAGGGAATTTATAAAAAGACAAGAATCATGCAGGATAAAAAGGCCTAGAAGGGCTGTAATTTTTACTCATAAAAAGGAACTATCTACACTTTTGATATCACAGATCTATTAAATTATGATATTTGCCCTAGAAATCACTTAGGAAAATTCACTTAATATTTGTACTAAGCAAAATTATCACTAGACATTATTAGTAGCAGTAGGAGTAGTCTTTATGACTGTCTTTAAACACTGTAAAGTAGAGTCTCTTACTTGGGTTCTGCCATAGCTGCCTTTCGGAGATTCATGATGAACCGTCCATGATGGAACGCTCGGCCACTCTGCACCTGACTGTTTGCTGAGCATGGGAATGGAACTTCCACTTCTTCTGTGCACCCTTGGTCATGAATCACATAGCCATGCACAACATGGGCATCAAGGCCTTCCACTGTACCTACAAAGCAATGCCATTCAACATAATCAATTGTGCCCACTCCATGCCTATTACCATGTTAAAGACTGTGAGGAGTTTACAAATAAAGCTTAAAACATTTTCTGTCCTTAAAGAGTGGCAATCCAAAGAGTGAAGCAAGACACAGATTATGATGCTGATGTAACATCTACAAATACTCAAATGGATCTGTCATCTCACTGATTTGGACATTTGCTTGAATCATGAATACACTGAAATGCATCCAGGCCTGCCCAGTGTACAGGGGGCCCACCAATGGCCGAGAGGTCTTCCTCAATTTCTTCTGACATTTCAATGATGCCAATGCAGCACTGATGTTATCTACTTATTAAGTCTATCTGATCTTATGACCAGTCAATGAGCTTCTTAGCTCATCATATATTCCTGTAATGACATCTTTTAATCCCATTCTTTCAGGCTTCTTTCTTCTCATTACATGCTACTCAAACCTACCATGAACCTCTCCACCGCCCTCTGTGGGACACACATTTTTAATTTCTCAAAAATGATACTGCTCTAAGACCTTCAGTCATACAAGGTGATGGAATGTTGGCACTTAAAAGCTTGGCCTTTGTTTTTTGGAAGAAGTCTTGGATCTTTAAAAGAACTTCACGAACTTCTGAGGGCGATGCAGCCCCTTCTTTCTCTTGGATGTTTCAAAGACTAAACTCAATGACCGTTTTTTACTATACTTTATACACACAAAGGGCAGCAAGGTGGAGCAGTGGATAGGGCACTGAGCCTGGAGTCAGGAACATATTCCTGAGTTCAAATTAAGCCTCAAACACTTACTAGCTGTATGGTCCTGGGCAAATCATTTAACCCTGTTTGCCTTAGTTTCCTCAAATTTCCTAAAATGAGCTGGAGAAGGAAAAAGCAAACTTCTCCAGTATCTCTGCCCAGAAACTGACAAGGAGTTGGACATAAATGTACAACAATAAATACATATAAAGGTCATTGATAAGTTCTAAAAATTGTTATTTAACTACCTTGTCATAATCTAGGAAACAGAATGTTCATTTATCTACTCAGTCTTTCTTGTGAGGAGTCAGGCCAAATCCTTTTGAGTGATTCTAGATCTCTTCCAGGGACTACAATATTCCAGTGCTTGATGTAACTAGAAGGATGTCATCCACAAAAACAGGAGCTTCTTGAGAAACTCACATAGACAAGGAAGTCTCTTCAACTTAAGATTCCACACAGGATATCTTCTCTATCATGGTGATGATGCTCTTTGGCAAACAACTATCTCAATCAACCAACAAGTATTTATTAAGCAAAAATTATGTGCCAGACATTGGGCTAGGTTCTGGGGATACAAAGATGAAATGGAAATAGTCCCTGATCTTGAGGACCTTTCATTTTGATGATGAAGACAATACACATGTGTTGTACAGGTAAATACAAAACATTTTATAGCCAAAAATAAATGCCTATACTAAACAGATGTATGGTTACATGTGGAATGGGGAGGAAGTCTATTTTTTAATTCCTTCTCTGATCCTTATGACAAGGTCAAACAAGATTTTCTCTGTTACACCTTTCAAATAAATTTGAATAATACTAATATGGAAGATATCTCGTTGGAAAACAGTTTTTAAGGTAGCAATCTGTTCTACTGAATTCAGAAGATTTTCAATAATTAATGAGCACAGTGACATCTTGTATTCTCTACATCTTTCAATTGTTTAATAATGAAGACACAGTTTTCTCCAGATTATTATTTGCAAAATCTTCTCTCTTCTCTGTCAATACTCTCACTGAGAATGCCCTTGATGCACGTGCAGATAATTCTCATCAAAATTTTATGTGGATGGCGAAAGTGGTACACGAGGTCAACAACTAATGTTTTCTCAGTCACCTTATTTTGGGATTAATAAGGATAAAGATTTTTTCCCAATACTGTGGCATCATCTTCTCCCTTTAGATACTTTGTATATCAATTCCTCAATGCCTTTATAACTGTGCCTCCTCCAGCAAACATATACTCTATGTATACTTGGCCTAATTCGGTTCCTTTTTCCCCCTTTGTTTTCTTTAGTGCATTACTACCTACTCTCTCTAGGCAAGCACTTTTGGGATTGTGGTGTTAGACTTTAAGTGTGATGGCTCTACCTTCCTTGATGATGAAAAGAACTTTATCATAAAAATCTTTGCAAATCCTTTCCATTTTTCTTGTGTTTTTTTTCCTTCCAAATTTAATTCTTCAATGAAGGATGAGTTTTTAGGATGACTAATCATTTAGGTCTCTTGTTAAGCACTCTTTAAATGTTTTACTCTTCACTACTTTTGTCTTGTTTTATGAGGACACGCTGCTCATAATTTTCCAGATAGCTCTGTAATATTTCCTAAACATATACATATTATTCATTTGATGCTGCCTTTGTGATCTGTTCAGCAAATCTAAACCGCTTTTTAGTTTCTTTTAGTATTCTTGTTAATATAACTGATTTTCATTGGTTAAACTTCTGTATTAAACTGGTCTCTGCATATGCCCTTCCTTCCATCCATTACTCAGTTTTTATTATCAATTTGGTCAGAATTGTTTTGAATGTACATATTTTTTTCTCATCAATATTCCAAATGCTAAAAGACACTAGAATAATCCTGATCTTTGCTTTAAAAAGCAGTGGTTTGTACATATGCAACAGATTAGGGATGACTCCCTTATAAGTAACAAATAGTTTCCTGTCTACTAAAATATAATCACTTTCAATTTTTGTGATGTTAACTCAACGAATACCATGTCTTTCACCATCTGACTACTTTTGTCAGAGAAAGTACTCATTATGCATAGGCATGAGGCTTCTGTACTTTATCTTTGTCCCCAAGTCTTTGTCCTTTTGTTCCTAGACAAAAAACAGTTCCAGTCCTCCAGGAGCTCACAATCTAATGGGGAGACAGCATGCACACAACTATGGGCAAACAAACGACATACAGGATAAAGACGAAACAGTCAACAAAGAAGGCAGGCACTAGAATGAAGAAGACAGGATTTTAGCAGGGACTTAAAGGAAGATTGGTTCATAATCGGAAATTATTTTCATTATAGTCAGTTTTTAAACACATAACCTGACGTCTCATAAAAACAATCCCGCCAACTCAGAATCACTGACTCTAAGACTGGACCTCAGCAGCCATCTTCCTGCTTAGCCATGGGGAACCTATGAACCATCCCCCCACTTAGTTGCAACATCATTTGTGTTCTTAGTTCATAGAGTGAAAATGTCAAGATTGATTTAATTCAGTTCTCCCAGTATGATGTCTGCTCATTTGCCAATGGCCAAGGACCTCACATTTAGAGTGTCAACAACCAAGTTCGAGTTTACAGACTATCTAAAAACTGTGATTCTCAGCAGCCCCTGCTCCCTTTTCCAGCGCTATGCCACCGTCACTGCAGAAGTGGAAGGGCCGAGAATCGTTCTGCACTTTTCTTTATTTCATGGCCCAATAATTCACCACCAAATGGTCAACCTACTGGGGATAAGCCTTCTTGTACTTAGGGTGATCTTTAGAAAGGAAGCCCTATTGCCAGAATTGTACTCAATGAAGTTGACAAACAATAATGGAACACACCCACCCACCCACCCACCCACACACACCCACCCACCCACACCCACACCCACACCCACACCCACACACCCGGGAGTGGGAGGTGGGGCAAAAAGGAGAGAAACAAAGTATTACAGAATGAATGCACATATCCAAACTTTTTAAAAAAGTGAATCAGTACCACAGAGATTACTGCTACATTTTTGTGGGGTGAATTTACTCAATGGAAGATCACAGGTCATTTATTTTCACACTGCTTATCTTTCCAAGGCAAAGTGTACATTTTCTGGCACTTAAAAACCTTTAAATGGTTTAGATTTCTTTGTTTTTAAGTGAAGTGGCATGTTTGCTGAGACCAGCAATGTTCTATATGAGCCAAATATGTCTGATTCCTGAAGCACCAAAATATAATGCAGTTTAAAATCAGGTGGAAGCAGAAAACAAATAGGAGCTCTCCATAAACAAAATCAAGTTCAGGGACATTATCTTCTAATTTTTAACATACAGGATAAATTTAATTCTTTCTACATGGAAAGGCCACTGAAGACCACACATTTTGATAGACAATTAAAATTGCTCTTCAAATCCAGGGACAAATTTTATGACCGAGACTTAACCTTGCAGCAAAAATCTGACTCTATCTGATCCAAAGCATTAACCATTTTTCTGCTCTGCTCTCTTATCTTTCAAGATTACTATTCTTTTATGATGCCTGATGCTAGAATCCCTTCTTAAAAGAGGGAATGATGGCACAATCCCTGGGAATCAAGGATCTGGTTTTGAATTTGGGTTCTATTACTTACTATCTATGTAACCATGGGCACATTTCTTCACCCTTTGAGGCCTCAGTTTCTTCGTAAGGAAGTTTATGAAACGGATAAAAACTTTTGTGGTCCCTTCTAGATCTCAATCCTATGATTTCAAGTTAGTTATTTTTATATCAACTGACCAAAAGATACCAACCAGAACCCTAAAAATGGTTTCTTAGTGTTTTATTCAGCCCACTGTGTTCCATGGCAAAATTCTATCATTATAAATATTCACATGCCTTCTAACATTTCTAAAATTATATACTGAGAAAACATCTGCAGGAAATCTATTCACTACTCTAGTAAATTTTCAAACTGAGTTTTCCTTGTTTTTTATTGCATGGCTATTTTAATGCTACAATCAGAGTTGGCTCATTAGCACTTTTGGAAATTCTAAAAAATATGAGTGCAAACCATGTCCCTTTAAGCCCTTTAAGACAGGTTATCTCAGGATAAGCATATAAAGAAACCCAGTTTGAGGTGTTTTTCAAACTTTTCTTCCTACGTCAAAATCAAGTGCCACCATAAAAATAGCTATGGTAGATCTTTGGCAATGTATATCTTCTTAAAAGCAGGTACACCAATACTCTTGTATTTCAGTTTCTTCTTCATTTTTGCCTATATTAGTAGTTTTAATGTCCATATAAGAACGAAAAGTTATCACCATATATTAATTATAATTGCTCAGTATCCCTTATGTCTCTTCCTACCCTCTACCACAAAATGTGATATCTAGAACATTTTTCTACTGAAAAGAGACTAGATAGTAGTATCTTCAAGTCATTCTATCAAAGACAGCTGGTCATAACTAACAAGCATTGTTGTGTTACTATTATGTCCTGCCTTTAGTCAAGCTGGAAGTTAATGAACTCAGTCAGCTTTCAGAGACATAAATTGAAATATTCTCTTAGAGATGTAGGTTTAATTGAGTTAAAAGAATTTTTGTATAAAGCAGTTATACACAGAAATTTTGTATGCCACCAAATAACAATGAAAAAAGTTAGGATCTTGGCTTTATATATACCTACCTTCAAGACCCAGGTCCTTAAGAGCACAAAAGCCTCCTGGCTGTAACAATTCTCCAAGTATCCTGTCAGGCTCTTTTAAATCTCTCTCAATTACTGTCACTTTTCTTCCATCTCTGGCAAGTACTGTAGCTAAAGTAGACCCAAGTACACCTGATCCCACAATAATAACTTCTGGGTCACACTCAGAAGTCACTAATGTAGATACAACTGTTCCTAGTAGGCTTGACTCTGTAGCATCCACTTCCTTTTTGCCCTGTGTAAGAAAAGAGACAACACTGAATTATAATTCTTCAAGTCATTCTGATAAACAACAACTGACATTTATGCATGCTTCAAAGCACTTGCAATAGCACTATATCCTCTCACACTTAAAAACAACAATAAATTGCTGATGAACTGTGGGATTTAGATATTAATGTAAAAAATTTGTAAGTTTTCTTAAGTACCAGATCATTATCACTTTATCATTCCTTTCCTTTTTAATACTAATAAAACAACTTCCCATCCCTACATGAAATGTTTTTAACTGAAAGAACAAACTTAAGAGTTGCTACTATTACAAAAAATTATTTTTAGCAAAGCATTAGGTCAACAGAGAAATTTACTCTTCAGCTCTAAAACATAAATAAGTAAAAACACACTCTACATTACAAATTATTTACAAATAAAAAACATATTTCTGGACATTATTATGGAGATAAATTAAAGAATTTATATTCCAGGAAAAAGACAATAAACTTCACTTTAAAAGGGGTTTCTAAAACCTAGTAGGGTACAAGTCTTATTCATTCATTTGTTCATTCAAAAAATATTAGAATGTTTCCAACATACTAGATATGTGCTAGGTACTATATTCTAAGAAATGCCATTTGCTTTGAAGGAAGATCTCCAAACCATAAAATGTCAGAATTAGAATGATTAGAGTCAGATAACGCTAGAAGCTTAAAGTTATCTACTCTAAATCCATGTAGAAGAGATGAACTCCATCCATAGCATCCCTCTTAATGGACACCTTCAAAGTGACAGGGAACTCATTCTCTTTCAAGGCAGTCAATTCAATTTTCAAACAGAAAATGGCATAATATAGGAGAAAAACCTCTGACTCTGATGTCAGAAGATCTAGGTTCCAGTTTCAGTTCTGCCACCACTTGTGTGCTCTCATTATTTCACCTCTTTGAGGCTACTTTTATTTTTGGTCTTTTTGGAGGGGGGAAGGCAGGGCAATTGGGGTTAAGTGACTTGCCCAAAGTCACACAGCTAGTAAATGTCAAGCATCTGAGGTCACATTTGAAATCAGGTCATCCTGACTCCAAAGCCAGTGCTCTATTCACTGAGCCACCTAGCTGCCCCTGAGGCTACTAATTCTTAAAACGCTTTTATAGATTGACCCCCAAATTTGCTTCCCTGTAACTCATCCATTGGTGCTTCTATTATCTGGTATGACACAGAATGTCAAATCTGTACTTCTATATGAGAAAACTTCAGACAACTGAAGGCAATCACCAGCTCCCATCTTTGCTTCTTCAACTTAAACATCCCTAATAATACCTTTGACTAAATCTCATCTACAAAGTTTCAAATTTCCATTCTATCTCCTGCATGGACTCTATTTTGTTAATAGTCACCTTAAGAATGTCACACCTAAAAACCAAAATAGCAGTCTAGATGGGATCTAGCCAACAATCTCCTTGTTCTCTCTAGTCATGTCTGGGATTAAACTTTCATTGTTGTTGCTGAGTCCTTCCAGTTGTGTCTGACTCTGTGATCCCATTTGGTGTTTTATTGACAAAGATACTGGAGTAGTTTTGCCATTTCTGTCTCTAGTTTATTTTATAGATGAGGAAACTGAGGCAAACAGGGTTAACTGAGGCCAGATTTGAACTCAGGAAGATGAGTTTTCCTGACTCTAGGCTCAGCACTTTATCCATTGTGCTACCTAACTGCCCCCAACTTTCATTACCAAAGGCTAAGCAAACATTGCTCCACTAAAGTCCTACTCGGATGCCTCATTCTAGAACATTAGATTTGGTTGTTAAGAAATCCTTGGTAACTTTGAAGAGAGCTATTTCATTTGAGCGATGAGGGTAAACGCCAGATTGAGAGGCTTCGTCAGTTGATAGCTAGCCTTTGGAAGGCGAATCTCTTTGATCTTAAATAGGCTGATCCTCTCAAGGGACAGTTTATTGCTGGGCTTGTATGGAAGCATAGACACGATGTATTTTTGTTTTTAATATATGTTTGATGTGTGGTAGCAGATATAACTGGTATTTGGGGTATATTCTTATGCATTCTTTTGTTGAATCTGTTGTTGCTACTATGCAAGGCATGGTTCTAGGAATTAAGGGTATCCAAAATATGAAGTAGAAGGTGATTGAGTGCATAAATTAACTATGAACTAGTTGCACTGGAAGTTCAGAGGAGCAAGAGTCACTTCTGTTTGGGGAAAATAGGAAAGGCTGCTTGTAGAAGGTGGTAGATGGGTTGGACTTGGAGGTATTTTAGCAGGCAGAGATGGAATTTGGGGGGGGGAAGAAAGAGGGCATTTTAGGTGCAGGAAATTGTTCAAGTATAGATGCAGAGGTGGCAAAGTAGGAAATGTTAGGGAGGTGACAAGTAGTCTAGTTTTTTGACTAAGGCATAGAGATATAAAAAAGGGAAACTATGAGGTAAGCCTGATAGTGGAAGGTTTGGCTGCCAGACCAAGAAGTTTGAATTTTACACGGTAGAGGTCGGTAGAGGGAGGAATGAGGCCTTTTATCCCTCTAGTCACTTTTGAGCAGGGAAGTTATGGAGATTAAAGGCAGCAGTGGATCAGGGATGCTGACCTGGCAGGCTGTGTAAAAGTCTCTTGTATTGTTTAATCGAGAAATGATGAAGGTTAGATTTCTAAGAGAAAATGGCACAAAATAGTAAAGGGACATATTGAGTTTGTGCTACAGTACTTAAAGGGATGTGTGATTTTTGTCTATGTGGATAGTCTCTCCAACAATGCAAATCTCAACCTACCTATGTCTTCTTATCTTATCTCGTGTAACTCTTGTCCATATTCTCCCATAAGACGATCAAAAGGAATCCACTTTATGGGCTGGGGTCCTACTTCATTTTCTCTTGGTATCACAGGGGTACCAGTGGAACATATGGGCCTGGTCTACTGATTATTCCTTACTCTATGTAACTATTCTATCTTCTTTTTTGGTCATAATTTCCCTGATGGCATCTTTTTCTCTGCTTCTCTTTTGTAGTTCCTTTTTTGTAACCTGATACAGCTTACTCTTGCCTACCATATGTTTCTATTTTATTTTCTGGTTGATAGTAATTTTAACTCTTCAGAATTACAGGACTCTGTGACTCAAAGTAGTACAATAATAATACCGTTGAATATTCATCTTTAAAAGGTGAGCCTTTGTTTCATGGATAAGTGTGGGAGTGTTAAAATCAGTTTCCTAAATGCAATCTAGAATGCCGTTTTCCTCCTAATTAATTCTGGGCCCAACTCACTGTCCATTTATCATGTCCGTTCAACATATATTTAGAAATGAACTCTTAACTACATTATCATAGTCTAGTGATGTCAAACCCAAACAGTAATGGCTCTCTATCTCTCATATTGACTTAAAAAACCACAAATTAGCATTATACCATATTTTTACTTAATTTGTTAAACATTTCCCAATTACATTTTAATTTGGTTCCAGTGGCACTAGCAAGGGGCAGCAAGTTTGACACATCCAGTCTTGGCAACAGGCATTTTAAACCTACTTGAATTTTTTGTGTGTGCATAGTTAGGCTAAGCTCTGTCAGATTACAGTATTCTGGGAATGGATGAAATCAACGTCTTATACAAAAACAGAAATGCTAAGAAGACTTAACTACTATGGAGAAATCTTTCTGTGACCTGGCCATGCCCTGCATCTTCTCCATGACAGTAGTGAACACTATTGACAGACATACACTTGAATATGGTATAACTTTGACATATGTCTAGGAGAGATATTGTTGGAAGAGAGGCTTTAAGTTGTTACTTTGCTGGGCCAAATCAACTATGTGTGCATTTTTTATAGTTGACAGAAAATAAGTAGGGTAGGCTATTGTATTTGCTGCCTCCTTCGGTCATTTATGTGATAGTAAAGATGTGTAGTTTAATGTGGACTACCATTTATGAATGTCTGCTAATTTTCTACTAATATCTTCATTAAAGATGCATTCAATGCATGGATAGATTATTCTTATAAATATTTTGTATAGAAGGAAAATTAAACATATAGGTTGGTAGCTGCTGATGTTTTCTCAGTCTTTCTTTTTTCACTCCTTTAGACAAATACCTTGAAAACAGATCCTGCATTGTTCCCACTGTGCCACCTCCAGCATGGGGACATCTGGTTTAGTCTAGCTACTCTTCCCATATTTGTTCTCTTCCTCTTCTCTGTCCACTGTTCTTGATGCTAAAAAGTGTTAGCAAAACCTTTGTAGACCTTTTCTATCTTTTATTCATTTCCTTAAACTCCTTGACATAAGGTGACTTTATTTTTTATTTATTTATTTATTTTTGCTTTTTGGAGGGGGGAGGGCAGGGCAATTGGGGTTAAGTGATTTGCCCAAGGTCACACAGCCAGTAAGTGTTAAGTGTCTGAGGCTGGATTTGAACTCAGGTCATCCTGACTCCAGGGCTGGTGCTCTATTCGCTGTACCACCTAGCCATGAGTTGACTTTAGTTGTTTTTTTCAGTACCTTCCTATTTATTTTCTTTTGAGGCAAAACTGTTCGGAATTGTCCACTATCTTTCTCTGTATGATTTTCCAGGTAGGTTCATGCTCTAAACTACCTTTGTCCCTTTGTTAAGCAAGTAGATTAAGTATTTTTCTGACTAAAATACATTTTAGGCCCTTTATCAATTTCCACTGGTTAAATACAATTGGCATCTACATCATTTTTTCCAATTACTTCTCATTTTTTGTCTTCAGTAACTTGTTTAGATGGGTGTCATGGAGCTTGTTGTAACTGACTCATGATTCACTTCACGTTGTCTTGCTTGTGTTAATAATGGATATTTCTTGAACATCTGCTACATGTCAAAGATTGTGCTGTGGATACAAATATAAAAAAGAGAGACAGTTACCGCCCCCAAGGAACTTACAATTGAATGAGGGAAGACAGCGCACTGAAAACGAAAGGGGAGGAAAGTGCTCGGTATGGGGCACAACAGAGCAGTCGGGCAAAGAGAGAGAGACGGCTGCCTTGGGGATCCTTCTTAAATGGAGGTTTGGGGGAGAAGTTTTTCTCCTCTTTCCACTGTAGCTTTTATTGCCTTTTTAAGGATTCACATAAAGATTAATTTGCTTCTTATTAGTTCATAATTTAAAATTCCATCCTTCTTCTAGGAAATGAAAATGAATTTGTATTTCTTACCAGAGAATAAATGCATGCTTAAATATATTGGTATATGGTTGTATCAATAATTAAAGACATTCCTCCTTGCAGGTTCTCTGTGGGTGTTCGGAAGTTTATTCTCCTAATACCTATAGCTTCTGAGTTAATCACCATGCCAAATCCGAAAAGAAAAGGCAGTGCGCTAAAGCCAACTTCACCAACTCTCCTTGTTAAATCTGCATCGTGAGCATTTACAGCTTGGAAATCAGCAGCTACAAGTCAGGGCATGACATACTGTTTTGCTAATTGTTTAGCTTTTAAAAAGAGATGTTTAGTTTTTAAAGCCCTACGTAACCTGGTCCCAATCTATCTTTCTTCACTAGATAACATTACTTCCCTACCCATACTCTGTGATCCAACCTGAGTTGCTAATTAATTTATGAAATTATAAAATGAGACAGGCAAACCCAGTTCTTTGGGTCAGGAAAGATCACAGTGGCAGCAGGAAGTGAGGTGGCAATCACACTTTAATAAGACACAGAAGGTACAGGAGAAAATGACACAGACAGTGCAGAGACAAGAAACAAAAAATAAAAAAGGGTACAGAGGCAGATGGTATGGGGACTGGGACATAAGGGTGATGAAGGAAGACAGGCAGTAATGAGGAAGAGGAGGAGGAGGAGGAGAGGAATAATAATCACTCATGTAACCACGTGTTGGGAGTTGGGAGAATTGGTGGGCATAGACCCAATGGAGATGGAACAGTGCTAGGGGTGGAGTGGGATGAGTTTGAAGTTTCATTTTTTATAGGGTTTTTTGGGGGGACTGGACTAACTTATCTGTTGCTACCTTGGGGATTAGCTTATTAATATATTAAAATCATCTCGAAGATGTCAGTAAATCTTTAAAGTTAACATATTCATATCATCATGGAGCTATCAACACGATTTAGAGTTCTCTGGTCTTACTGCAAATGTCTGGAACGTGCCTGAGATTTACAGATCATAGGACCAAAGACAGACTAAAACAAGATGCAATTTTAACACACAGCCAAACTGGCCTTCTGGCTGTTTCTTCCTCACAACGCTCCATTTCCCTTCACCAGGCCTTTGCACTGGCTACCCCCTATACCTAGAATGTGCTCCCTCTTCACCTCCATCTCAGAGTCCTTTTTTCTTTTAAGATGCAGCTTAAGTACCATCAGCTGCATGAAGCCTTTCGGATCTCCACAACTGCTAGCAGCTTCCCTACCATAGTACCTTACACTGAACTACTGTGTCTGTGTTTATTAGCTTTAGATTTATATTGTGCATATTTTTATATCTCCACCATTAATATGTAAATTTGTTGCAGGTCAGGGTGGTTCCATTATTTGTAACTGTAGACCCAGGCCTGCACAGTGTTTGATGGCACATAGTAAACTCTAATACTTCTTAGTGAACACAAATACTCAAGATTTACCAAAGCTTGGGAAGTTGCATTCTCTATCAATAAAAGGAGGAACAATATAATTACACACTGATCTTCCCTTTCTCTGTCACACCTAAGTTTCTGTTAACTTTATTTTTCTAAAATGTAAGTGCCCACGGAGTAGAGGAAGCTTAAGTTTTCTAAGTGTTTTTCCTTCTTTCCTGGGTTTGGGCACTCTATTTCTAATACGTACTACACAAATAAGCAATTCTAGATAGCATAGTAATTACTGACTCAAAATTGAAAGGGATCTTGGAAACAATCTAGTCCAAATCCCATTTTATTATGAATGAATCTAAGATCAGTATAATCAGCACTGTTGTCTCATTCTAGACATCTATGTAATCTTCCAGCCTCTTTCCACAGGTCTTCAACAGTTTTCTCAAGACACTTCTGCCACAGTGATGGTACCTGACTTTCTTGGATTCCTGTTCTTAGTAGCATTTCTAGATAACTACACCTCTCCTCCCATAGTCAATATTTTGACATTGGCCACAGCAATGCTGTTGTGTGTAGGTCTTAAAAATGTTTTTACATTTCATTAAATACTGAGGAAGAATATGTTTGTTCATAATAGTTACCAGCTTTTTAAAAATTAGTCTCTGTTGGTGTAGTTGGTCTATTATTTGTCTATGTGCCATCAAACTCAAAAAGGACTTTCAAAATTCCAGTCTAACTATTCCAATCTATTTTTCATACTTGTTCAAGCCATTGGCATGTTTCCTATTTGTGTTGTTTGGCAGCACTTCTAGAGTTTGTATCTAGTGTAGCTTTTTAAGGCCTTCAAGGTCTTCAACTTTTCCCTTTTCAGATTTAAGCAACTCCTCAATTCCTACTCTTATTTTTTATCTAAACTGGACTTAGAAGTGAAACTTTTTCTTAAGATTGCCCTACAATAATCTCTAATGAATAGTTGTAAAATTTGAAGCTAAGGATACTATTAAAAAGGGTGGTATGAAATCCTTGCCTAAATCAAATATGATTTGTTTCCAATTTTGTTATCATGTAGTATAGGCATATAATAAATGATTCATCTCTGCAGCTTATTTCATGTACACTCAGTTTACTTGCTTTAGTCGTCAGTACCATCTAAGAATCTCAGGGGTTTTGGGGGTTTGTTGGGTAGCCTGATTTCTTCTCAGGTACCTTGGATTCTTGTGGTACCACAGGACAAACAACTTATTCTGCTATTCTTCACAAACAGGCTCCAAAGCAGCCAGCAAGCCTATGCTGCTCTGTCTAGTTCTTAGATTTATAGGAGTGGCTATATGGCAATGGCTGGGGAGTTAAATAAATCAGTAGCATCATCAGGGTCCAAGCAAACAATGTTTTAGTTCCTTCCAGGTCTTCACAGAGATGGTGGCAGTCTTAAGGCACAAAAAGACATTTGCTATCAAGTCAATTTTATCAGTGACTTGGATAAAAGTACAGATGGCACACTCAGCAAATCTGCACATAGCACAACGGATAGCTTACACAATTCCTCAAGGATCTTGATAGAATAGAGCACTCGGAGGAAGCTACTAAAACGAAATTCAACAGAAATAAGTGTGAAATCATAAAGGTTTAGAAAAATCCATTTTGAAAGTATAAGATAGAGGAGGTATGAATAGACAGATTTTTTTTTCTAAAAAAAAAAATCTGTGTGTTTTAGAGGCCTGCAACTTCAGCGAGTCAATAGCATGATATGACAGCCCCCGCAAAAAAACTATTAAGATATGGGGCTGCATTAAGACAGGCACAACTTTCAAGAATAGAGAGATGACAGCCTCACTCTGCTGCTCATGTTAGATCTTATCTGGGGTACTGTGTTCAGGTCTACAATCACAGTTTAAGAAGAGCACTGGTAAGCCAGAGAGGATTCAGAGGGGGCTGGCAATCAGGTTAGCAAAGAGCCTGGAGTATATGTCATATGAAGAAAACACACACATTTAGCCTGAAGACAAATGAGGGAGAATATGAAAACTATATTCAGATAGCAAGCATTTGAAGGGCTGTCACACAGAGGAAGGGGTTAGACTTACTATCTGTCTCAGAGGGCAGAATCAAACACAATGGATCGAAGTTGGAAAGGGACAAATTTAGACTTGATCTCACAAAAAACTTAGTAACAAGTTGAACTGCCCCAAAAGGGAATGAGCTGCCTATAGGGGTGGCAGGTTCCCTTTCACTGAGCTTGAGGGCTAGATAACCACTTATTAGGTAAGTTATAGTTGTGATTCCTTTTGTGAATGGCTGCTGAGGTTCCTTCCAATATTAAAATTCTATGATTCTGTGAAAGACACTCTCGTATTATTGCTGCCTCCCCCCATCCCAAATGAAGTATACAATGGGTTGGGCTTTGAGGGTCACTTTTAGCTTAAAATTTTTTTTTCTCATCTAGTTCAACATAGTTCAAATAGAAACAGCCCTTAGAAATGATAACATATTCTTTTGCATTTGATGTTCTGTGGACTTTGCACAAATAAATAAAATAAGTGCTATTTGTGGTTGAACTAAAGTATTAAATATAAAAAAGTTCATCTTCTGTAGTTTCACTGAAAAGGCTCCCATTATTACTGTTATTTTTAGTTTAGATAATAAGAAGGCATAGTAGACAGCTAGGTGAGTGGTAGATAGATCAGTAGACTGGGAAGTAGAAAGACTCACTGAGTTTATCCTGTCTTAGAGTTACTAACTGTGTTACTTAACCTGTTTTAAGTCTCAATTTTCTCATCTGTACCCTCACAGGTTGTTGTGATGAACAAAAAAGACAACATATTAGAACACTTCAAAAATTTTAAAGCACTATATAATACTGGCTATTATTATTATTCAATATTGTATAGTGGTTAGAGAACCAACCTATGAGTTAGAAATTCCCTAAACCAATAATCACAGGTCTAAGTCCAATTCTGCATCTACTGTAATGGATCTCTGGGAGCCAAAATGTTCACAAAAGCAAGTCATTTAATGAAAATACATTTATCAAGGAGGTTAACAAGAACCCACCAGGAGGGTCCTGGGGTTTTAGGAGCTTTCTGCCCAAGTTCTAAAATCTGTTTTTATATTTTTCTTCACCAAAAGGTCCACAGTTGGGTTCTAGATCAATCCTCCCTGGGTGCAAAGTTAACCTAAAACGCCCCAGGTCTGCACCACAACTTCCTGGTTCACAATAGTCCCAGATGATGTTGCAGGAGTTGGGGTGGGAGGGCCCTGAGAGGAGGAGGATGGCTAACTCACATCTCTCCTAGTCTATTAGTATCCTAATCCATTCAGCATTTTAAAAAATAGTGATAATTGTTTTAAGTTTAAAACATACACCAATGATAATAATGTCAGGAACGACTGATAGAAAATGTGACAGTTTAAATCTATTATGATTCTGGCTAGTCTTAAATCCATTACAATCTCAGAACTAAGTAGTATTCCAATTTAAAGAGGAATCAAGTCAAAAGATCAAGCTATATGGCTCCACCAAAAACCAAACATTTCAAACAGCTCCTCTATCTCAAGGAATCTTTCTCCAATGACAACAGTGTCATTTAGACCGAAAAAGTGTAAAAATCTTCACCTTAGTCAACAGTAGACTAGCATTCTGGAATCAGAACCAAATGTTAAAAACACATTTAAAACAATTAATACCTATGTAATGTTGGTCCATGAATACCTCTGGAATGGTTAAAATGGACCATAAGACATCTGGAAAACATTTTAACAAAAAACACATACAATATCAATGAAATGAAGGCCCCTTTCACTCTCAGTCAACTATCACTTTGCCAAAAAAAAAAGAGGGAGAAGACTGACAGCCTTAAAGCACAAGAAAAACAGGTTAAAAACCTGAAGAAATACTTCTGGAACAAGCAGATATAACTTCGCTAAGCAAGAGAGTAATACTGGTGCTTACAGATACACAGCACTGGATGTGTCAAACATAGCTAATGTGGTTTACCTCCCCAATGGAGCTTATAAAATAAAGAAAAAAGCACTTATTAAATGCTTACCAAGTATAAAGCACTGTGCTGAGATCCAAGAATGGAATCAAAGGCCCTCCACTGGAGACATCCAAATCAACTGAGTCAACAATATGGTGACAAAGACATTGAACAAATGGCTGTATTTGTTTGTGAAAACAGAGGAGAGGCAATTCAAGACCTGCCACTGACACCAAAAATTACAGAAGGATTATCCTGAAGGAACCCAATTTTAATGAACAATGCAGATTATGCAAGGAAATAGTAGAAACTAATACAACATGTCACTGCAGGGTGTTATATTTTTATCTAGGAAAACATGATCTGGTGGCAAGAATTATACCTCCAAAGCTTAATGTTGTTCATGAACTGACAAAATGACAAATACCCACGCTACAAATAGAGACATCAAAATATCCTGGAGAATTCAACTGATAGACTTCACTGGAACTGGATCACAGAATGATCCATAAAAACAAGTAAATTTTTAAATAAATGTCACTGAACTAAATCAATATCCAAACTACATGGAAATGGAAAGCTTTCAAAATTAAATACTCTAGCAGAGGTAGGAACAGGATGAGGTTTATTTTCATCCCAACTGTGTTGTCTGCTGCTACTATAGTTGTACCAAGGGTAATTTCAGTGTGTCTACCAAGGATGAAGTTATATCTGAATACTCTTATTCAACTACAAAAAGCAGTTATTTTGTCCATCTGTCCAATGTTCCATAAAATATAGAAGACTAATATAGGATAGTGACTTGTCCCGGGACTATTTCTATCTGAACCCTATCAAGAAAGATAACATGAATGAAATGATAATAAAACATAGGAGTATGGAACAGTAGATGGAAGAACTTCCACTTCAAACCCTTACTGGCTATTAAACCATAGGCTAGTCACTTAACCAATTAGTGCCTGAAAGGGAGTTTCCACACAGGATTGGTTGAGGGAACAGAGTATTTTCAGCCTGAAGACAAGACTCAGAGGATATGAATGCTGTCTTTTGGTTGGTCCCAGAAAGCAGAACCAAGAGCAACAGTGGAAGTTACAAAGAGGAAAACATAGGTTTTGTGTCAGGTAAACTTACTGAATTACAGAGGGATTCTTTTGGTGTTATGGGCTGGACTAGACAGCTACTAAGGTCCCTTCCACCTGAAAATTCTGTATTCTTTATCAGTCCCAAGTTCCAGTCCTATATTTCCAATTGTTGCTTGATCTCTTTCTTCCTTGATTTCTTCTGGCACCTCAAATTCACATATCTAAGACCAGATTCATTACCTTTATGCCCTAAATCTTCCTGTCCTCACAACTCTATAATAAAAAAGGTGCCTGCAAAACAAGGGAGAATGTTTTCCTGAGTCTGACCGATCTGACAGGGAGCTCTGAGAGGGAGATAACACCTGTCATCAAAGACCTAGAGATTTAAAAAGGAAAAGAGTTTTGTGGGGTTCCACCATAATGTGTTGGCTAGCAATAGAAGGTTTTAAGGTCACTTGCTTAGATAAATCTGACACTGAAGGAAAAACATAGGTGACTTGAATGAGAAGGTAGTTGGAGAAGCTTTACTAAGAATAAGAAACAACCAAAATGACTACAGAGTGAGTTAAGGATGAAGATGAAGCTCATACAAGGCAATTCCTTCACTCAGCTGAAACTGCTCTCTCCAAAGTTACCAGTGAACTCTTCATTGTCAAGTATGATGGCCTTTCCTCAATCCCTATTCTTCTTAATCTCAGGGCTGCCCGTGGCACTGCTGACCACCCCACCTCTCCTCCTGGGTCTTTTCCTCTTTGGGTTTTCATGTTCCCTTCTGGTTCATTCTCAGCCTCCTTTGCTGGTTCAGTAACCCACGGCTTCTCTGGATCCTCTTCTCTTATCTCTCTGTACTCTTACTTAGTGAACTCATTAGTTCTCATAGATTTAAAAATATCAACCCTAAGCAAAAGTCTCAAGGATCTATATATCCACCCTAAGCCTCTTTCCTGAGATCCAGTGCTGCATCACCAAATGCCTACTGAACATTTTAAATTAGATATGCCTCAAATGTCTCAAATTTAAGCATGCCCAAAACAGAACTCATTATACCTTTTTCCAGAAACCAATCCTTCTAAACTTTTTTATGAGTGTCAGAGGCATTCCCAATCCTTCCAGTCACCCAAGTTTGTAGCTTGAGTGTTAAACTCAACTCTTCACTTTCACTCATGCCATATATTCAATCAGCTGATAAATTCTCTTCTTTTTCCCTCCCCAGCATCTCTTACATTCATTCCCTTGTGACTCCTTACAAAATGACCACCTTAGTTCAGATCTATATCACTTCTCATCTGAACTACTGCAACAGCCTCCTCATAGGTCTTCCTACTTCAGGTCTCTTTTAATTCCAATCTACTATCCACACAACTATGAAAATGATTTTCCTCAAGCATTGTTCTGACCATGGCACCTCCCTATTCAATTAATTCCACTGGTTCCCTATTGCCTCTTGGATAAAGCACAACCTCCTCTGTTTTGCACTTAAAAATCCTCCACAACCTAGCTTCAGCCCTTTTCCAGACTCATTCCACATTATTCCCCTTCCTGTACTCAATGCTCAAGTCAAACTGTCTTGCTGGCTGTCCCTCACAAATAATGCTTATTATCTTCAGTCTCTGCCTTTGCATTGGCTGTCCTCCATGCCTGGGATACATTCTCTCTTCTTCTTTCAGGACTCAATGAATTCCTAGGTCCTTAGGAAGGTAGGTGGCTCAGTGGACAGTGATGGCAATGGAGAGAGGAAAACTTGAGTTCAAATCCAGCCTCCGATACTTAACTAGCTGTGTCACTGGGCAAGTCCTTTAACTTCTCTCAGTCTTAGTTTCCTCATCTGTAAAATGGGGATAATCACAGCACCTATCTCCCAAAGCAGGTATTTGCAAAGTGCTTAGCACAGAACCTTACACACAGTAAGCACTTATCAAATGACTTTCCCAACTCTGAGATTTCCTCTCACACCCTGCAAATTGGCATGGATGACAAAAAAAAAGGGCAATATTCAGTGCTGGAGGAGTTGTGGGCATACTCATATATTCTTAGTGGAGCTGACAAGTGGAACAATCATTGTGGAAAGCAATCTGGAATCATGCATATAAAGGGACTCAAATGTCCCTATCCTTTGAATCTGAGATTTCATTACCAAGTTAATACCCCATGAAAGCTACTGATAAGAAGAAAGTTGCTTTATACATCAAAATATTTATAGCAGCACTTTTTGTGACAGCAAAGAATTGGAAACAAAAATAGATACTCATAGACTAGTAATATTACTATGCTGTAAGAAATGATGATTATGATGAATACAGAGGAGCACGGAAAGACCTAGATGAACTGATTACGAAGGGAGGTAAGCAGAGTCAAGACAATATACCCAATGACTACAACACTGTAAATGGAAAGACCATACAAAAAAAATAAAAAGTGAATACAGCAAAATTATAAAGATCAAGCATAACTGGAATGAAGAGATGAGAAGACACCATTAATCTACCTCTTCATTGAGGTGGGAGGTCACAAGTCTTGCACATTAAACATGTTTTCAGACTTTTTCAATGTATTGATAGGTTGTACTGATTTTTTCCTCCTTTTTTTCTTTTCGTCTTTAAAAAAACTATCATAGAGGACTGATGGGGTGCTTGAGTGCCTGTGCTTGAACCCCAATTCCAAAACCACATCCAGTTCCAAAAATCACATTTCTCCCTAGTCTCAAAGCATAATCTCTGCCCATTTCTCCCCACCCCCTACACTATGGCTAGCAATCATTTATGACTAGTCCCCAAGCCAAATGCTTATTTCCCCTGGTATAATAACAAGTGAGAACTTCACTAGATTATCTATAAGTAACTGTCTAGCTTATTATATACATCTTGAATCTTCACTGAAGTAATTCCCTAACTCCTTATATACATCCTGAATCCCTCCTTATATATGCCTTAGGCTTGGGATATATATATACTCCCAACATCCATCTTGTCAAACAGGACATTGATGGGCGGCAGCTTGGTCAGCCTTGACTGCTAATGGACTTAGTGACTACTTGAGTTGGTGACATTTCAAGCCAAAAACCACACCTCCATGCAGCCCCCCCTGGGCTATTTCCCAGTGAATTCTGGGCAATATATCTGCACAGTAGATATCAAAAATGCATGTTCCTTTAAGAACTGGCCACTCCTGCCCTTCCCTTCCCTACCAAGATGGTGGTGTGTATCGCGGTGATCGCCAAGGAGAATTACCCACTCTACATCCGGAGCATCCCTGCAGAGCATGAGCTGAAGTTCCATTATACAGTGCACACATCTCTTGATATGGTAGATGAGAAGGTCTCTGTGATGGGAAAGGCCTTCGTAGATCAGAGGGAGCTCTACCTGGGACTCCTGTACCCCACCGAAGACTACAAAGTATATGGCTATGTGACAAATTCCAAGGTGAAGTTTGTTATGGTGGTGGATTCCTCCAACACAGCACTTCGAGACAACGAGATCCGCAGTATGTCTCAAAAGCTACATAATTCCTACACAGATGTCATGTGCACCCCTTCTACAACCCTGGAGACCGTATTCATTCTAGGGCCTTTGATAACATGGTGACTTCCATGATGGTGCAGGTTTGTTGAGAGTATAGTTTACAGTTATTTCTGAAAAATGCTGTTTTGTACAGAACTGCGGATGTGTATATATATTGCCTCCCCTGTGAATAATATGAAAGTCACTCTCTTTGGATGTCCAAAGACTTGTGTAAAGTGAGACTGTATAAAGCTTATTTCAATAAAAAGTTGAATCTGTTGAAAAAAAAAGAACTGGCCACTCCTTAACCACTCCCTAATCCTGCCCTGACTCATCTAATTAGCATATCGACACATGTTTTACTATAGAATATCCTATATAAACTTTAACTGTACCCTCTAAAGTTGCAGGTTCCCTAAAAACTTTTGCCTGCTGAATAGTGTAACAATAAATCTTTGCCAGGGTGGCTAGGTGGCGCAGTGAATAGAGCCCTGACCCTGGAGTCAGAAGGACTTGAGTTCAAATCTGACCTCAGACACTAAACACACACAAAAAACTAGCCATTTGACCTTGGGCAAGTCACTTAACCCCAATTGCCCTACCTTCCCTCCTCCAAAAAGCAAAAAATAAAAAAAAATAAATCTTTGGCATCTTGACTTAGAGAATGCTTGAGTCTGTCAATTCATTCTAGACTACTGTCTAGGGACTCCAGTTATTGGGGTTCCTGGACTCCCTGAACTCCTTGACCCCCACATCAGGATAAGCCTCTAAAAGGAATAGAGGAAGGAATACTGGGGGAAACTATGATAAAGTAAAAAACAGAAGCCATTAATAAAAACTTAATTTTTAAAAATCCTGGTTTCTTTACTTGTATCTTCCTCAAAGTAACACATATTTATCTTGTATTTGTTATCCACACACTTATATATGTATACATTGTCTCACTAGATAGAATTAAGCTTGTAAGCAGAGACTTCCATTTCTGTCTTTGTATCCCCAGCCCAGTTGGGTACAACGCCCAAAACATTAAGTGCTTAATAAATATCTGTTGATTGATTTTAATATTAGGCAAGTGGAATAGGTTTAAGTTTTTCTCATAAAACAGATAAAGAATAGAATTTTTTAACTGGGAATCTGAAGATCTTCCCTGCCCCTTAATAGATCTAGGAGGTAGTTTGAAGACCTCCCCTGCTTTGAAAGTAAACTCTGCCCCCTAATAGGCTGAATGTAACCACCTGGAGCCTGTGGTAGGAGAAGTTTGCTGAAGGGAAACAGAACCCACAGGAAGCTGGGAGCCAGAGCCAGAGAGACAGTGGGGGAGAGAGAAGTTTGTGAGTAAATATTGATCTTGTATTGGTTTGTGGGAAGGCTGAAGGATGCTGTGGCTCTCGGTGTTATCATGGTTTCTGAATGTCTTTGGTACTATGATGGAATTGGCTTACTGGTTTTGGGATTCGGTTCTGTGGTATCTCAATAAATGCTTTAGTTTTGTCCTCAATATGGAAATCTTGGTATATTTTGTGACTGAATGTCATGTAATACTTCTAGTCACTGTCTTTATTGTGATTGTGGGCACTGTAAATATTGCATTGGTGCTACATTTGGCAACGAGAATGGGATCACGAAATATCAGCCATCTAGTTGGAGGCAGAAGGGATTTAGAAGGATCCAAGATTGGAGTCAAAGGACCAGTCTTTATCCTGATCGTGGGCACTGTAACTATTCAGAAATCTAAACTCAAAGGAGAGAAGAATTTTAAGTCTACTGGGCAGAAAATGGAAAAGGAATCTTACAAGTATTCATTAAAAATCTACTATGTGTAAAACACTATTGTAGTTCAGTCTAATTTCTTGGTGACCCCATGTAGAGTTTCTTGACAGATAACGGAACATGGTTTGCCATTTCCTCCTCCAGTTCACTTTTGAGATGCGGAAACTGAGACAAACAGGGTTAAATGACTTACCCAGGGTCACACAGCTAATACGTGTCTGAGGCCACATTTGAACTCAGAAAGATGAGACTTCATGACTTCAGACCCATTATTAGCTCTGTGCCAAATACAAAGAAGTTTAAGATAAAGTCTGGGTTCCTGTCCCCAAGAGACTTATGGTCTTTCTGGTTAGATAACATCAGATTAGAAGCTTATAAGCATTTAATTCATTTTGATAAACATTTACTGAATTGCTACTCTTCCTTGTGCTAAGGTAAGGGTGGAGGGATACAAATTTTAGTAAGATGCAGTTTCAGAACTCAGAAAATAATCTAGCAGGAGGAATACAGAAATATGTAATACAAAAAGTGAAGAGGCAGTGTCATTGGGCTGACAGAGGATAAACCCTGCTGTTACAAAGACCTGGGTTCGGCTCTTGCTTCTTGGTCATACTAGCTCTAGATGACCATGGACACAATCACTCAACCTCCCAATGTCCCAGGGCATTATCTCATACTCTTAATTTTATGGTTATCCATGGAGATGCACTTTGTCCAATATCATGAAGGATGGATAGGATTTCAACTATTAGAAATGTGGGAGTTAGAGAACTTTAGGTAGGAACAACAACTGAACAAAGAGGCAAGAGAAGTTGGAAAAGGTACAGGTAACAAACCTGACCATCAATCAACAATCAATTATTAAGTGACTGCTAAATAACATTGGAGCACAAACAAAAGCAAAAACAAAAGCTCTCAAGGAGCTTATATGCTAACAGGAATGATATGTACATACAATACGTAATGAGCAAGGTAACCTTTGGGGGAAGAACTAGCAGCTGAGGAGCCCAGAAAAAGACTAATTCAGAAGTTGTATCTTAAAGGAATTCAGAGATTCCAACAAGTGTAATGGGAATACAATTAATTCTCTATATGGGCCATACCTTTAAAGATTCAGAGGGTGTAGACAGTATCTTATTTGAGGAATAGAATGGCCAGTCTAGCAGGAGTGAACAATATGTGGGGAAAAGGTGCTAAGAAGGTTAGAAAGGTAGGATGGGGCCAGCTTGTGAAGGAGTTTTAAAAGCAAACAGAGAATTTATATTGATCTTACAGGAGATCATTGAGCAGACATGGTTAGACTTGTGGCTTGGAAAAATCACTTCGGTGGCTGAGGGTGGGTGGTGGTAGCCCAGTGCTGAAGTGCACAGCCAGAGCAGCAGAGAAATAAAGCTGAAAAAAGTAATTTGGAGCCAGACCCTGGCCAAGCTTAAAAAAAAAGACCTAATTTATTCAACAAGCAAAGAGGAATTATGACAACTTTTTGTCTTGGGAATGTGATCTGATTTATTTACTAGGAAGATAAATATGAAGCACTTGATTATTTCCTATAAATTGGTATAGCTTTTGGCTAAATTATATGCAAAGTTTCTCAATTTCATGAACTCTTAACTCAGCCAAGTTCTTTCCCTCGCATTAAAAAGGTAGACCGCACACACTCTTGCCCAATCAAAAGTTGCACAACATATTGGACTTTAACTTGTGTCCCATGTGAGATTTCTAATGTTCACGTGAAGAAGAAAACAGAGGCCTCAAGTAATTTAAGACGATGTTTAGGCTTAGGAGTAAATCAGGAATGACAGTACTTCCTTTCAAGAAATTTTAAAACTGAAGGAAAAGACCTTAACAGTCACCTACTTCTTTTCCTATTCCCCATCTCCCACTCCCATTTTAAAGGAGCTATTACTTCCACAAGAAGTATACAAAATATCTATAGACTTGCTGCAGGTCTACAGGATTCTTTTTCACGCATCGACGGGACTACTTCTGATGTCCCTTGGAACTGAGAGATTAATTCTATGTAATTTGGGAATATAAAATAATGGCCTCCTATACCACCTTTAAATATTTTTACTTCATTCCATTCAATCACTTCATAAGATGAAGTCCCAAATATCAGCAGTAAGCAGTATTAATATTTCACTTGCCCCACTTTTCTTAAGTTAATGTACACACACTAGTCCCAGGACTTTTCTGACAAGAACAAACTTTTCTGGCAAGATAACCTTAGCATCTCTCCACAGCTTTAGAGTCAAAAGAAATTGAAGGTGAATAAAAGAGAAAAGAGGTTTGTGTTTGTTTTAAGTCATCATCACTAAAAGATAACCAGCATTAGACTTAAAAAAAAAACCCAACGCAAAACATTTTCCTAATTTAAAAATACAGGGAAAAAGGTAAAGTGGTAACGGTAAAGATACTCGTTCACTTGCCAAACCTGAATTTAACTCACCTTCCTGGATTTTAGCTGCTCCTTCTGTGCTGACCCGGACGGCGACTTCGTCCAGAAAAAGCCAACAAATGGCAAAGACAAAAGAATGTCAGACAAAAGCCCAAATTGAGACTTTTTTTGCTGTTGCCTATGGAGTCCTCCATTCCGATAATGGTATCGGTAAGACAGCACCATACCCAAAGAAAAAAACACTAGCACACACAAGAACAGCTCCTTGTTGGCATAAGTTACAAAGTCCCCACATTTCTTATAAAAATACGTGAAAGTGGCAATCCCTAGGAAAGTCCACATGGTGGACAGTGGTTTGGGGGCTCGGCTGGGGAGAGGGTCTTCGGGGAACCTCTTCCTCGCTACAAGCGGCGTGTTCTGCCCATTCAGCTGCCTCTGGAAACAAGAAGCCCCGAGCAGGTGTCCTCACGATACGCGCGCCCCAAATTCCCACGCACAACGTTACAATTTAGATGAAAGATCTAGCCAGTAAACTCGCCTCCTGAGAAGAGGGTGGGAAAGTTCCGCACCCCTGCAGGTCACAGGTGGACGACGGCGGCACTCCTCGGACCCAGCCCCTCGCCTACAGGTGAGGTGAGGTGAGGTGAGGGTGGGTGGAGTCCGTGGGGGCCCCACGCGCTGGTTCTTCGCTGGTCCCGAGGGGTAGGAGGCGCCCAAAGCAGCCTGAGCTCAGCGTGCCGGCCACGCACGGGCCGGGCGGAGGCAGCGAGCTCGCTGGGCTGTGGGAGGGAGGACACCGCCGGGACGCAGCCCAAGCATCCCAGCTGGTCTCAGACGCTGAGGCGGCCACGAGATGCAGCCGATAGAACCGGCACACCAGGAGGGCGGGGAGCCGCGGGAGTCCTCTCGGATTCAGCTCGGCGTCCGCGCACGCCCGACGATCCCGGTGGAGGGAGGGCCCAGCGGGGCCAGCGCCGTCGGTGGTGGGTGGCGGGGTGAGGGTGGGTTATGAGCTGCCCTGCTTCTTCCCGAAGGCCGTGGACGCTCCGGGATTGGTCTACAGCAGCGTCGAGGTGGCTATGGGGTGGTCTCTTCAGTCAGCGCGGGCGGAGGCAGTGGAGCCCGAGGGACAGGAGGCGCTTCGCGGTAACCAGAGTAACCAAGGGTTCGGGGGGCGGGGTCCGATAGCTGGCTCCGCGCGCCCCCGCCCGCCTCACCCTTCTCGCTCCCGTCCCACCCCTCTCGCGCCCGCCGAGCTCCCGACCGGCCAATGGCGAGCCGCAGCGCACGTAGGCCGAGATGGCGCTATGGGGGCAGTGGCCAATGAGAGGCGGAGGGACCGGTCCGGAGACGCCCGGCAGCGCTAGGGAGAGATGGCGTGTGTTTCGCGGGGCGGGGAGGGATGCAGGCGGCGTGCGAGGTGATGATCTGTGATGGCTGCCTAGGAGGGGGAAAGTGGTGCCCGCCATTGTTTTTCCGGCGCGCTAGCCTCCGCCAGTCCTTGAGTTGGGCCTCCTCGTTTTGGAGCCGTGGGCAGGGGCCGCCTCTTCTCCTTCCCCCCTGAGACCCGGGGTCCTCCTCCCACTCCGGCTCTCTGCAATGGAAGAGCAGACGAGAAGGCGGCCGCAGGCCTGTCCCCTCGTGAGCAGAGCCAGAGCGCGGCGGCGGCGGCGTTAACCCTTCTCACTTGGCTCAGCCGTAAAACGAAACGTGGGCATTGACGGCCTCCTTGGTCCAACGTTGCCAAACGCGTGGTCTGGCATGGGACAAGAGCAATCATTTAGTACCGGAAGGAACCCCCTGATCGGTCAAGTTTGTAGTTGAGGAAACTGAGGCAGGCTGACTTGCTCAGGGAAGAATCTGGATTTCAATCCAGTTTGGACGAGATATTTTAAGAGGTGTTGTCTGTTTTCTTTTTTGTAATTGCTACTTGAACAATATTAACTACTAAGAATAAGAATGCCATTTAGTATCTGCAGGTTTGCAGAGAGATTTACAAATATTCTCTTAGTTTACCACATCCCTTGGAGGCAGGTGCTATATTATTATACCTAATTTACAGATAAGGAAGCTGAGACTGAACAAGGTTAAGTGACTTGAAAAAGGTCCCTTCTGTCAAAGAATTTTACTTCTGATAGGGGAGACAATGGTGCTAAAAACTATTTAACAAGACATACAGGATAAATTGGAGATAATTAACGGAAGAGGGAAATTAGCATTAAGATATGGGAAAGGCTTCTTGCCAAAGTTCAGACTTTGCTGAGACCTGAAGGAAGCCAGAGATGCAAGGAGGCCAGGATGAGGAAGGAGAGTATTTCATTCATTTGGGACTGCCAAGGAAAACAACCCAATTTGGGAGATGGAATATCTTATTCAAAGAACAAGAGATTTGAGGCAAAGAAACCAACCAGCTGGCTATTGCAGTAATCCAGATTTAAAGTGACAAGTGCGGTCTGCACTAGCAGAATCAGAGAAGGGAGTATCTATGAGAGATGTTTGGAAGGCAGAAACAACAGGTCTAGGCAACTGATTAGACATGAGGCACAAGAGCGAGTGAGGAGTCTTAGATGACACCTAGGTTTTGAAGCTGAGTGAATCAGGAAGGGAAGTTAGGAAGGGGAAGGTTTGGGGGAGAAAAATAACAGATGAATCAAGTGACTTTTTTGTGAATTGATTAAACTGGAGAAAATCAGGAAATCCTGCTGAATGGGTCCACTACAAATTTATGATACATAATCTCAGCTGGGCCCTCACTCTGGCAAGGTAATACTTTTATACTGCCCTACTTGATTGACTATCGCACTTTAAATTTTTTTTTTGTATTTTAAACTTAAATACAAAATGAAGGGGAAAAAACACTTCTGTGTACATAGCAGAACATAAAGGATTCATTATAAAACCATGAATTTCCATTTCAGACTTTTCTTTTTTAAAAACTAAGTAATACTAAACTGTTTTCAAAGCTACCCAGCTTTTCTGTGCTTCCTTCTAAGTTTTCTTTTGTTTTTCTGCTGTGCACTTTTTTTTTCTTAGGTTATGATTAAAAACAAATATATATATAATATACCTCTGTATGTGTATAAAACCATACTGTACATATTTCTGAGTTCTTTCTCCAGAGGGGGATAGCATCTTTCTTCAAAGTTCTAAGTCTTTCCATGTTTTTCTACTAGTGGTTTTTCCAAATCTTTTCATTCTTCCTCCAGTATCCCATGGCTCCCTCTTCCTCTCTCAGTTAAAAACCTTGCCTTATATTTCACAGAAAAATAGCTGAATAGAGGTGCCTCTTATCTGCTGTTCTTCATCTCACTTAGCAAAGATGCCTTCTACTTTCTCCTCTTCACACAAAGAGGTAGCCTTACTTTTTGGCAATGCAAACCCCTCAATATGCACAAGAGACCGAGATTCCATCCTGTCTAATACAGCAGATGGTCCCCTCTGACATACCCATTGTGATGGACTTCTAAGATGCTTGTCATCTCTAAATCTGTGGTTCTGTGAACATTGGAAATCATCTAGTCCATTCCGTTCCCTCCCAGCCCCTTTTATGAGTGAGGGAATAGGTTTGAAAAGGTGACAGTCACATAGGTAGTAAATGGCATAGGTGAAATCTGAATCCATGTCCTTTGACTCCAGTCTTGGATTCTTTCCATTTTGCCGTGCTGCCTACTGTCTGAGAATGAGTTTTGGAACCAGGATAGGTAAAGTCTCATCTGGCTTTAAATCCCAAAATAAGACTCCTGTTAGATTCAGTGTTTCCATTTATAGGAGTCTGCAAGCAATAGTCTGGAGAACCACTTTTAGGGCATGTGATAGCAGAGATTCTTTTTGTGTGTATGGGCTGACCACTGAGGACTCATTCACTTCAGAAATCCTTTGACTCTGTGATCCTCTCAGTGGAAGGAAGGGAAATGACACACGTAATATTGCATGTGCTCTCATACGCAGGTACTGCTGTGTTGGTTGTTTTTGTGTGTTTTGTCTGTGTTACAAAGGAAGAATGGGGAGAGAATTGTTTCAAAACAAAAAGGGAAAATAAAAAATATCCTGATATCACTCTACCTCTCTATGTACTGATTCCTTTGTAAAATAAGGTAATAGTCCTTTCCAGTTCTGTAATTTTATAATTATGTAGTATACACAGCATCATACTAAGCATTCTTGCAGGACTTAGGAGGTGCCTATTCTGTTGTTGATCTTCGCTCCAAACATTTTCTGTTCCACTTTCAACTTGCCATACCAAAAGAAAAAAGCTTTATTCTCCCTAAAACAAAAATAAAAGGTTTAAGTGATACCTTGACATTTTTCCCTAGTGGAACGAATTCTGTGAAAGCTTCAAATACTTGCTGCTAGGAGAAAGAAAAGTATAAATCACTTAGACCTGTGATATGCCCTGTGTCCTAGCTGTAGACAGTAGCAGATTAGTGAATCTATTTTCCTCAGTTCTCTTATCTCTTGTTTTTCATTCATGTGTGACTGTTTCTGACCTGGTAGGTCCATACTAGTAGCCCATGGGTTTTCTTGACAAAGATAGTGGAGTGGTTTGCTATTTCCTTCTTTAGTGGATTAAGGCAAACAGAGGTTAAGTGACTTGTCCAAGGTCACATAGCTAGTAAGTGTTCTGGATTTGAACTCAGATCTTCCTGACTCCAATCCAAAACTATGTTTCCTTTAACCAATGTAGATCAGGCATCTTGCCATCTACTATGCTATGGATGTGATGTATCATATCCAGTCCCCTAGCCCCAATCTATTTTCTAACTCTTGCTCAGAGAGCCATAATCAAATCGTTATTACTAATGCTACTAAATGGGGGTGGTGACATTCTATGACACTATAGCTACTTCACTTACAAGTCCTGTGAATCTCTAAAGCTCCCTTCTTTGGCCGTTACTCTCTAATAAATGCTATAAAATGCAAACTCATTGAGGGCAGAGGCTCTGTCCTTTCTCTCAATTTGTATGAGCGAAGAGTTAGGCACACAGAAAACACTTAAGAGTAATTGAGTGATAGGTTGACTTCCAACACATTAAGAAATGAAAATTACGCTTTTTTGAAGGAAAAAAATGGACAGAAACAAGAGACTGAATTTCTCTGAGCAACGTTGGAAGGTTACAAATATTTTTCCTTTTTCCCATGGATTTATGACCTTTCCTTGTATATTGCCAGTCTCAGTGTTGCATAATTAGTCCAGAGAAGTGATTAACCATTAAAATGCTTATTATTCCTCAGAGTTAAAAAAAAAAAGAAAAGAAAAGCGCACTATTTATAAGCTATGGATAAGCTGAACTGAGAAATGGAGGAAAAGAGGGATGTTCTAAGAATCTGGTGCTTATTGGGAAAAGAGTAAAAAAAGCATTGTAGTTTCACTGTTAATAAAGTTTAGCAAGAGGGAGGAGCCTTTTGTATAAAAACTGGATTTAACTTAAGATGAATAAGAAGATCATGTGGTGGGAATGGGAAATATGTGACTGTGCCCTTCAATCCCTTGACCTCTCAGTTCTCTCTCAGGCCATCTCCTCTGTACTAGCCACTCCTCTTTTCCCCATCTCAATCCCTTGGTGAACCTATTCACCTATTTACAATCCTTTCAAAACCTTTCCAGAGTCCTGAAGAAAGCTGTTTGGAAAGGTTGGTGATAAATGGAGGCCAAAAAAGACATTACATAAGGAAGTGGAACAGGGGTGGGGAAACTTCACATTGAGGCCATAAGTGACCTTCCACGTCCTTGGATGTGGTCTTTTGACTGAGTCCAAGTTTTACAGAACAAATCCTTTTACTTAAGGGGATTTGTTCTGTGAAGTTTGGAATCATTCAAAGGGTCACACTTAAGGATCTAGAGGGCCACATGTGGCCTCAAAGTTGCAGGTTCCCTACCCCTAGTTAACCTTATGATTGTTTTTATTGTTGTTCAACTCTGTCCAACTCTTTGTGACCCGATTTGGGGTTTTCTTGGCAAAGATGCTGGAGTGGTTTGCCATTTTCTTCTCCAGTTCATTTTTACAAATGAGGAAATGGGCAAAAAGGGTTAATTTACACAGTTAAATGTCTGAGACTGAATTTGAATTCATGAAGATGAGACCTCCAGATTCTAAACCCAGTGCTCTATACTTTGCACCACCTATCAGCCCGAGCTAATGATCACCTAACCTTTTAACAAAAAGGAATTTTTGTCTTTGCCTTTGGGTACAGGCTCTGGGAATCCCCTTGAATTCTCGTTGAGTCTTCCCACTTGATCTGGTGTTCCCCCAAGGCTATAAACCTTTCATTATGGTTATGCCCTTCTGTTATCCTTAGCCTAGCCTAGCCCCCCATTGTCTGTTATCTTCCTCTGTCTTCCACTACTTAGCACCCTCGATCCTATCTAAAACCCAGTTCTCTTGGTTCTTGGCTTCCGACCTCTAGTCACCCCAGTCTACTGGCCAGTCTCATCAAGATCCTTCCTGGACCCCTCCTCCAGTCACCCCGGACTATTTGGCCACCCCTAGATCCCTCCCACAGTCTTTGTGTATATGAGATCCATCTCAGCCTCCATGAATGAAAGGGCTAAGATTCAATATGGCCTGATTGCCAATACAAGTATCACAAATGCTCCGATTCCTTAACAGTCTGGCCAATATGTCAGATTTTTAATAAACCCTGTCTTTCTTTGGCTGAAAGAACGCTTGAGTTGAATTCATTCAAGGCAGGATGTGTGTGTCACTATTTAGGAATTCCAACATCCCTAAAACTCAACAGTTGTATCACTGCCTTGTCGTCTGTATCAAAGTTACCCCAGCCACCTGAAGGACTGGCCCTAAGACACTCCTCCTCCCCCTTTACCACTGAGAAAATTTATTGAAAGCTATCAAATTCCTTGAGGGGAGCGGTCCAAGCGGATTTTCTTCCTCCGAGTTCCTGTGTTAGGCCCAGTAAGCATGGGTGTTCCGCAGGGCTCTATCCGGGGTCCTCTTCTCCATCTGTGGTGTTTCGCTTGTTGCTTGAATAACCATCTCTGTGTGGATGGTTCTTAGTTCTCCCCATCTGGCTCTCTAACCTCTGCCTCTCTGCCGACCTCCAGTCCTACATTTCCAGCTGCCTTTGGGGCATCTTAAACTGCGTGTTTGAAAGGCAGGCCAGTTTGGACATCTTTCTCTTAAAGCTAGAAATGGTTGGATGTTAGATTAATATTTAAATCGTTTTGGCTAAAAACCTGGAGTATTAGAATTAATATTTTTTTCTTAAACACCACATAATTAAAGATTTGATTAGGAATGCCACAGTACGATTTGTATTTGTGAACTATTTTACACTCTGCTTTCTGACGATCTAGTTTGTTCAACTTTGAAAATCCCATTCAATCAACGTTTGTCTCCTGTATAAAGCTTTTTAATTTCAATCAGTTTATCACTCCATAGTTTTTCTACTTTTCCACCATTAAATATATAGTTTATTCCAGAAAATCCACACTTTTATGTTTTTACTTTTTCGTGCATGTTGGCCTAGTCTTCCTAATTCAACCGTAAGGTCTGCAACAGAGGTTGGCCATGACATACATTCCTTTCTTTCTGTAGTGTTTTTCATTTTAGTGTGGTACTCTGCATACAATGGATATTCAGTCAGAAAGTTCTTGACTTGGTGATGAGGTGATCATGCATAGCTAGGACAACCAGGGAATTATTCCTCAGTAGTCTTTCATATGTGCAGTTATGTGACACAGTGTCAGTCCTGGAGTCAAGAAGACTCTCATCTTCCCAAGTTCAAATCTGGCCTCAGATACTAACTAGCTATGTGACCCTGGGCAAGTCACTTAACCCTGTCAGCCTTAGTTTCCTCATCTGTAAAATGAGCTGGAGAAGGAAATGGCAAACCACTTCAGTATCTCTGCCAATAAAACCCCCAAAAGGGGCAAGAGGAGTTTGACACAACTGCAAAATGACTAAATAACAACTAAAGTCCTTGATATCCTTTCTAATAAGCCTCTTTCTTTCAATACATCTAGGCTAAACCAAATGTAGCAACCCTCATCTTAACCAAACCATCCACTTCTTTAAACTTACTCTCAACACTCAAGCCTACCCTCCTTGTTTCTCCCAGAACCCTAGAGTTCTCCCTTGAGAACTAAATCATCCTAAATTGTTACTAAGGCAACAAAAGAACCCAAGAAAGAGAATCTGCTTGATCCAAAGTGAATCTAAAGTGACCCTACTAAACTAAGGAAGTCTAAGAGAATATAAAACTGCCTTATAAGAAATCATTCATAATAGCTAACATTTACATAGTACCTGTTTGTTCTGAAGTATTTGATTTTCAAAATGTATCATCTTACATTTGTCCTGTCATCCATGACTCAGAGAACTGTTACTGGTTCAGAACTAATCATGATTACCCTAGCCAACGCTGTTCCAATTCCCATTCTTCACTTTATGCCAAATCACTGGGGCACTAAAGGTGAAGATATTCCAGCTACTGCTTCTCCTGCCTTTCAGCTTGATCCCTGAGCCACCTGCCCACTATTTTCATGACAGCCAGGTCCTCTGTTTCAAATTGCATTTCAGGGCAGCTAGGTGGCACAGTGAATAGAGCACCAGCCCTGGAGTCAGGAGGATCTGCATTCAAATCCAGCCTCAGACATTTAACACTTACTAGTTGTGTGACCTTGGGCAAGTTACTTAACCCCAATTGCCCAGCCTTCCCCCCTCCAAAAAGCAAAAAAAAAAAAAAACCCAAATTGCATTTCAGCCAAGTTTTCCTACTTAGACTGTACTCTACCAAGACCAGGCTTACCTTGGTCTAGTTCCTACTTCAGGAAACTAAAAAAGTGACAAGTAAGTAGAAGAGAAAGGAGGGAAAAGCCTGAGGAAGGCTAAGAAAAACGAGATTAAAAACTGAAGAAAGACGAATAGAAGGTAAGGAAACGTTAAAACATAATTACAATAATTGTTGTTCAGTTGTTTGTTGTATTCTACCCTTTGTGATCCCATTTGAGGTTTTCTTGGCATAGACACTGGAGTGGTTTGCCATTTTCTTCTCTATCTCATTTTCCAGATGAGGAAACTGAAGCAAACAGGGTTAAATGACTTGTCCAAGGTCACACAGCTAGAAGTGTATGATTTGAACTCAGGTCTTGCTCACTCCAGGTCCAGCACTGTATTCACTGTGCCACTTAGCTGCCCCAATTATGATAATAGCTCCTAGCTTATTATGTTCACCTTTCATATATGATTGATTTTAAGTCATTTAACAAATGTTAGTTGTAATCATAATTTACTATTAATACTAACCACATTATTTGCATATATACTCACTGTGAACATCTTACAACATGTTCCTGCTTTCTAAAGTTCAGAGAACAAACACTGCCAGATGTATTATGTCATTTGTTTGTCTTCTCAGGCTGTTAAAAACACACACCTCTAAATTCATGATTTTATATTGAATTCACTTTTTATGTTGTCCTGTGTACGTGGCAGTATCCTTTTATTTTGTCTTTTTATATTTAAGTTCAAAATGAATAAAAATTGAAACAAGGCAAAAAAGGGAAAAAATGCTACTTCCCTTGAAACACACACACACACATACACATACCCTTTGTAATTTCGTGATTTTGGAAGTATCAGAGCTTTTATGATAGTCCAAAATCTCACTTACTCTAGGAAAGAGCCAGTTCAACATCTTTACAGAAACTTCATCATGGACTTCTGATCCAAATTAGGACCTCTCACTTTCCTAGGCAAATTGGCATCCTCAGGGTAATAGCAGAATAATCAAAAATTTTCAGGGGGCTATTAAGTTTACTGAGGTCAATCTAGAACTAGTTATAATCGTCCCAGGCAGCTCCAAGAACTCTAAAACCAATTTAGGCTCTTTTCTTCTTGAGCTGAGCATCCCAGTGGCCTTGATATTCACTAGTATTACCTGGAAGAGCACACTGGGAAATTCCATAGTATATAATATTCATTCAATCCATTTTTACTCTGTGCTTATTTATATGTTTTTTATGAAGTGCACTCAGGGGGTACCTGAGCCTTCTTTCTCTTCTCTCTGGGGTGGCTTATTAATCCATACATATCCTATGCATATATATATACCTATACATATACACATATACATACACATAATGTATCTGTCCTCATTCTGATAGGAATGGGTGGCCACTATGCTGTAACTCACTTTCAGGGTCCTAGGAGTAGCTCTGGGGTATGAGGATGAAAATATACTTCCACTACTCACAACTGTACCTCTTGACTCCCATTCAGGGTGTTTATTAATTTATAGATCAGCAAAGGTGACTTAAATGACTCTTAAAAATAAACACTTACCAAACAGAACATAGAGCAAGAATAATTAAAACATAAAATTCCACCCATAAACCTAGGGCACACTCTCCCACTAATCCATAATGTCCATGGGGGAGAATGGCCTTTAGATGTTAAAAGGCCTTTAAAATGGCTTGTAAAGTCATAGCACAGAGCCACAAGAATAGAGGACACACATGTCCAGGGCAACTCACAACTCTGGCCTTGAGGCTGTTGATCTCCCTCATGGGCAGTCTGTACCACAAATTATTGGTAGGCCCAGCCACTCTTTAAAAAAAATATTAATTGACTGATTTTTGTTTTCACCACTTCCATAAGATTTTGAGTTCTAAATTTTCTTTCCTCTTCTAACCCCAGGCTGAGAAGGCATGCAGTCTGATATAGGCTCTATGGACATATTCACATTAAGGATATTTTCACACATAAGTCATATTGTAAAGAAGAATTAAAACCAATGGCAGAAACTGCAAGAAAGAAGAAACAAATAAAGAGAGAGTAAATAGTATGCTTCCATCTGCATTTAAACTCCATAGTTCTTTTTCTGGATGTGAATGGCATTTTCCATCATGAGTCAATTGGAATTGTCTTAGATCCCTGCATTGCTAAGCAGAGATAGGTCTATCAAAGTTAGCCATTGCACAATGTTGCTGTTAATGTGTAAAATGTTCTGGTTCTGCTCACTTCACCCTGCATCACTTCATGTAACTTTCCAGGTTTTTCTAAAGTTCACTTGTTCATCATTTCTTATGGAACAACAGTATTCCATTCATTCATATACCACAACTTGTTCAGTCATTCCCCAATTGATGGGCATCCCCTCATTTTCTAATTCTTGACCACTACAAAAAGAGCTGCTATAAATATTTCTATACCTGTGGATCCTTTTCCTGTTTTTATTATCTCTTTGGGATACAGACCTAGAAGTGGTATTGCTGGGTCAAAGGATGTGTACAATTTGATCGCCCTTTGGGCATAGTTCCAGATGGTTGTCTAAAATGGTTGGATTAGTTCACAACTATACCAACAATGCATTAGTGTTCTAATTTTCCCACATCTCCAACACTTATCATTTTCCTATTTTGTCATTGTAAAGCCAAGCATGAGCAGCTTTCCGGAAGAATGCTACTGTGAACAGCTTTTCAAGGTTCTGATTACATAGTATAGTGAATACACTATTTATTCAATAATAAATCAAAGCATTCACAGAAATCAAGGTACAGCATTCACAATGTTACAGCTTATCACAGAAAATAAAAATACAGCATTCAAACAACATATCACTAAGATGACCACATAGTTTTCACCACAATGATCACAAAGTTTTGAACAAAGTACAATCATTTAGTCAATCAATCACTTAGTAACTCAGTCATTCAGTCAACTCAATTATTCAGTCATCCTTAAGGAGGCCTGCCTCCTTAAGGGTCACAAAATATAAAAGTCAAAAGTTCTGCACTCATGGGGCACGCTAAGTTACAAATCAGTCACTATTCAGTCATCATTCACTATTCAGTCATCAAAAAATACATAGGCCATCCACCCCTCAGTCACAAGTAAATTACAATCTTCTCAGTCAGTACATAGTATCCAAGTAAAGTCTTCTTTCAGCTTGACTCAGGGTAGGCTCTCAGATTCCCTGGATCCTCTTCCATGGTCCCAGATCCTATCTGGATTCACCAAACTGTCACCTGGGTTCAAAGGCAGACGGCTCCCAGTTCCTTGTCCTGCCCTCCGTGCAGTTCCTGTTCCACGCCAAAGCTCACAGTGTCCAGTCCACCTTGAATCCTTCACAGTTCTTGTTCCTAGGAAGTCAAGGCTTAACAAAGCCACAAACGAAAGTACCAACGCTACAGTCATGCTTCCTCAGTCTTGGCAGTTCTGGCTGGCCCTCGGACTTGGCAGCTCCTCAGCAGCTTCTCAGCAACTCCAGCTGGCCCTTGGACTCAGCAGCATAAGCTCAGTTAAAAAAAATCAAAATCACTTTATCCAGCCTCCATGTGGCTTGCTCAAAGAAATTGTCTCAATTGTCAATTCTCATTTCTCTTCTTAATTCTCAGTCTAGCAGTAGCAGCCCAGCCTCCAGATGCTGCTTGAGAGAAATTCTGTCTCTCTCTGGCAGAGCCACTACTGCCTCCACGATGCTTACCCCAGGAAATTCTAACTTTCATAGCCAGGGTCTTTCCTTATATACAGTATTGCTCCTCCCTATTTAGCTCCTTCCTGTTATGTCAGCAACAGGGGTACTTTGTTCAGCCCTTTCCTGTTATGTCAGCAACAGGGGATCATACCTTCTGTTTCTTTAACAGAGGCTTAATTTGAAACTAGGTGCTAAGTACCTCTCAGTTTAGCAATGCAAAAGGAACTTCAGATTTCATTACTATTACAGTCATGTAAGCCAGTCTGATAGGTGTGGTACCTCAAAGTTGTTTTGATTTGCATTTTTCTAATCAATAGTGATTTAGAGCATTTTTTCATATGACTATAGATAGCTTTAATTTCTTCATCTGAAAACTGCATGTTCATATCCTTCAACCATCTATCAATTGGGAAATGACTTGTATTCTTATAAATTTGATTCAGTTATACATATATTTTAGCAATGAGGCCTTGTTCAGAGATACTGGTTGTAAAAATTTGTTTCCCAGTTTTCTCCCTCCCGTCTAATCTTGGTTGCATTGGCTTTGTTTGTACAAAAACCTTCCAATTCAATGTGATCAAAATTATCCATTTTACATTTCATAATGTTCTCTATATCATTTGGTCATAAATTCTTCTGTTCCCCATAAATCTGACAGATAAACTATTCCTTGCTCTCCCTGGCCCCTCTTTCTGAGCTTCTCTACTCTACTGCTTGGCAGGGCCACTTCAACTGGCTGCTTTCCTTGGACTACTCCTCTTCTGGGCTGCCAAGTCAGTGTAAAGGTCTTTAAACAAAAGTACCTCTAAGGTTGGGATCTGCAGAGTTTTTCCAGGTTTTCTCCTTTGACTGGACTCTGGGAGAGTTTCTATTTCCCAGGCAGTAGAAAGCAGTGCAGAGAAAGGTAAAAGTAGGTAGCATCTTCCCTCAAAGCAACAAAGTTTTTCTCTCCAATTTAACTCTTCTAAGCAACAAAGGTTTTCTTCCAATCAGCTGGAAACTTGGGTCTTCTCATGGCAGATTTGAGGACTGTTCTCAGACCCACTTGGAGGTCTGGTCATGACAAACCCTACTAACTTCAAAGCAGAGTCTTTTATGTGAAAGGACTCACCTCTAACTTATGATAAATAAAAACTCACATTTCTGTTAGCCAAGATACAAATATTTATGTAAGACATGCACACATACAAAAAGTTCTAAGTGTCAGCATTTCCCAGCTTTTTAATCTTAAAGGTTTCATGTCAGTCATGTTTAAAGTATATGCTAGGCTATCAGATACTTTAGTCATCATTACTCTGAGTTTCTTTTCTCTATGTGGCCACTTTTTCAGATTTTCTCATCTATCTGTTTCTGTCCTCTTTTAATCAATATTATCCCAATCAGAAAGGAATGTTACTTTACATTTATTATGAACTTAATGATCATCAACAAACACGAACAATTCAGTATATAATAAAGAACAAAAGAGAAGATTGTATATCAAACTGAATTTATTGCCACATTTGGTATTTTTGAGCACATATTAAATTTAACACCATAGTAACAAACTTTTGTTACTATGCTTGTCTCTTAGACTTATTTTTTTTCTTCTGTTTATTTTTTTAATGTTTTATTGACTTTTTTCCCCCTTTGCATCTCTATCACTATCCACTGTTTTTTCCATTACCATGCTCTGGATCACCACCTATTACAAGCAAAGCTGTAACTGATAATCTTGTTTTATGTTTTGAAATACATTTTGTTGGTATATTTTGATTTTACATGGCTTAAATTTTCCCTTTATCTCTCTCACCGCTTCCCAGATAGCTGTCCAATATAACAAAGAATCTAATTTTTTTTTACTAAGAAATATCATGCAGTACTTTAATTTACTGTGGCAAAAACAAAAATTGAACAGTGTTTATTAACAACAAATACATTAAAATGTAACTACATGAACGTACTAGGCAATTGAAAGTGAACAAAATAGAACAGCAGTGTTTGTTTTTTTTCAAAGTGAGGTATTATTGCACTGTAAACTAAAACCAGGGAGAGTGTAAATAAAGGCAATGTGTAATTTAGTGACTAAAACAGTTGTATTTTTCATTTGCATAACCGACACCAATTTTCCAGTTAATTGTGGGTATGAGTCATTAAAAACAACGGGTTTGTATATTTCTAAAATGACAGCTACTGATGTATACAGACGCATCATTAAATGTGCTTAAGAACCATAAATCATCTTTATCAAGTAAGAGCTGTGTTTATATCTTAAACATCTAAACCTCATTACACACATAGAATTATTTTGTATTTATTAGTTATAATCAACCTACTTTAAATATTTCATGGTGTAGCTCAGGCAGCACTGTGGAGAAGAGATTTTATTTGCACATGGATTAACAAACTAAACCATTTATTCTGCTACCTTTTCTAGCCTCTATATTTTCTTAGTAAAGATACTATTCACTGCAGACCACTTAAGACCCCCAAAATATTTCAGAGCCACTTTCAGAGGGAAAGATAAGTACATATAACATAACCTCCCTTAAATCCAAACACTGGTTGCTTTAAAATCCCAGAAGAATGAGTCTATTCTTATTCTTTAGTATTATTTTTTAGTCTTTCTGAATTCTGCTGTTAGGGCTGTAACAAGGAGATAGCAAAACTCAGAAAAAGATGGGGGAAAGTGTATCTAAAAAGAGTATTTGCTGGTAATGAATGTTGGCATCATTTATTATTATCACAACAATAATAGTTTCTGAGTTTTCAGAAGAAAAGTGAGGAATGTCTCCAGGAAATAAATCTCAATTTAAGAAAAATGTCACAGGCTAAAAAGATTGCTTCACTTTTACTAATGCAAAAATGCATCAGTAGCTTTGAAAGGAAATGAAACTCTTTTCCTCATGTACTACTTTGGAATTTTGCATTATATTAAGAATTTGTTGGAGGGAAAATGAATATTTTGACCCAAATATTGAAACTATACTACTCTGACACAAATTACTTGATATGTTCACACAATTTTGTCTTGCATTCCAACCTCTTTTTCCAGAAGTTTGTTCTAGTACTATTGGTCATTAATAACAAGATTGGATGTAAGCCCAAGCCATCAATCAGATTTTCAAAGGAAAAGTTCTTTCATTTTGTATTTTTCTAGGATGTATTTCTTTTTAAAAAATTTACTTTTAGTTTTCAACATTTATTTCCACAAGATTTTGAGTTACATATTTTCTCCCCATCTTTCCCCTATTCCCCACCCCAAGATAAAAAGCATACTGAATACTCATTCCCCCAGTCTGCTTTTTCTTATATCCTCCTCCATCTTCCCTCTAACTTTCTAGTAGGGCAAGATGGATTTCTATACCCCAATGCGTGTAGATTTTATTTCCCAGTTGCATGTAAAAAACAAATTTTTTTCACATTTCTTTTTAAAACTTTGATTTCCAGATTCTTTCCCTTCTTCCCTCCTCACCCACCCCCACTGGGAAGATAAGCAATTTAGTACAGGTTGTACATGTGTATTTACACGAAACGTTTCCATAGTGGTTATGTTGTGAAAGACTAACTGTGGTGGGCCAAGTTAGGGAACCTTGCCTTCCATGGAAGAGCTGACAGAATGTGGGGAGCCCTGCTGTCTCACAGCAGGGCTGAGAGAGAATTGGGAGCCTTGCTATTCCACAGCAGGGCTGAGAGAGTTATCTACCCAGAGGCTGTGAGAAGGTGAGTTAAAAAAGAGATGGGAACTCAAAGAGTGGTGAAAAATAGTCTCATTTATTGTATTAAGTGCAAGCCTTTTATAGGACGCTTCCTAATGGCTTTCCCCTGTGGACATTGCACACTACAGGGTTTCCCAGGCTGGGGTCAAAAACACTACACTTGAAGATGGCAGCGTAGGAGCAGCAAGGTACTGCAGCTCCCACGTAACCACCTCAAATACCCATAAAATATGATTCTAAACAAATTTTAGGGCTCTAAAACTCACACAAATACACCTCCCGCTGAAGGCAGCTTGGCTCAAAGGGATCATCTCAGTGCTGGGAGCAGAAACCAGCCCAGCCTGAAACCATGACTTGGCCCCTGGGGTGGGGAGGTAGGGGAAGGGGGTGGTGGCCAGGACAAGCCACAGCTGGAGCTTCAGGAGAGTGGATCAGTGGCAGCTGAGGCAGTTTCCAGAATTATCAAGCCATAAGAAACAAGGACTAAGTGAAAGGTCAGTGGAACTCAGCTAAACTTGGGGGAGAAAAGCGTGTCTGGCCAAACTGCCTCCAGGGCAAGGAAGCAGCAGAAGTGGTGGCCCTAAAGCCACCACCGTGTAGCTGCTTCAGAGCTCCCAGCCTACAGACTGCCGGGGGCCAAGCAATCATTCAGAGGCCAAGTGCTGTTGTGTTGAGCAGCCTGGATCCAGATTGTGGTCTTGGGTGGTGGTCCTGGGGTACGTTTTCAGTGAGCCAAAACTGGTGGGGGCTGTAAAAAAATGATAGCCCCCTAATAGCTCCAGCAGCTGGGAAAGCTCCAGTGATTTGGGACAGAGCTTTCCCCTCTGGAAGCAGAGTTCCACAGAGCTAAAAAATCATTGACTGGCCAACATGAACAGGCAAAGGAAGCAAAGTAAGAACAGCAACCAAACTCTAGATTCCTTGGGGACAAGAAGGATCAAAGCATGGAATGGGAGGAAGACAACACAGTCAGAACTCCTGCACCAAAAGCTTCTAAGAAACATGAAGACTGCCTAAAAGCTAGAGATCAGCTTAAGAAGGATTTTGAAAACCAAATGAGAGAAGTGGAGGAAAAATTGGGAAGATAAATAAGAATGATGCAAGAAAATCATGAAAAGAGAGTCAAGAACCTGACTGAAGAAAATAACACCTTAACAAATAGATTAACTCAAATGACAAAAGAGGTCCA
>CM053580.1:498711535-498747830 GCA_028627135.1 Pseudochirops cupreus | reverse complement strand
ACAAAAAAACTCAAAGGCTTCCCACCCCTGAATCTCAAAAGGGGCAGGAGAACACAAAAGGCCATCTACCCTTAAGTTACAATGAGTTTAAGATATCATCTCAGCATTGAATACCCAAGGAAAGGGCCTTCTTTCATCTTCACTCCAGGCAAGCCCTCAGCAATCTCCCTTCCTGGGGAGACAAAGCTCAACAAAGCCATAGCCAGTGTCCTCATCAAGTCATTCTCTGCCTATAGAACAGTCCCAGAATCCCTGAAAACATCACCAAGGCCCTCTTCCAGGATTTCTGTAAACATACCACAAGAAAATCCTCTTTCAGGGCTTCTGAACCAACAGCAAGGTTCCAGGACCTCTACAACAGCAGCACTGTCCTTCATCAGCAGGTGAATCTGGCAAAACAACATCAAAACAGACAAACAGAATACCAGCATCACAGCCATGCCTCCTCAGTTCTCGGCAGCTCTCCAAAAGTCCTTCTGGCCTTCTCTAGGCTTGGGCCTCTCTCCCAATTCACAGCTCCTCCCAGTTCAGCCCTTTCTCTTCATGTCAACAAGTCCATCCCACAAGAGGGATTCACAAGCTCTGGGTTTTAACACTCAACCCAAAAACCAAGCCAATACAGGCACATCTCCAAATTCCATTACCATTACAAAGCCTTGGAGTCAGGAGGACCCGAGTTCAAATTTCAGCCTCTGACACTTGATAGCTGACACACTTACTAGCCATGTGACTTTGGGCAAGCCACTTAACCCCAGTTGCCCTCCAAAAAAAAAAAAAAGAGAGAGAGAGAATGGTATTCCATTGATGTTGTACAGATTCGAGTAATGAGATACTACCATGTTCAATATCGCCTAAAGGGCAACGGATAGGAATATGGTGAGTGTAAGCAAAATGCAGTCCATTACAGATAAGGAATTTCACAGAAGTGGTATAAAAGATGTTATCAGAGACTTTTAAAAAGATGGACCTGTAACTTATAGAGACCAAGGCATAATCATTAGACAGACTTCATGCTCCACTGGCATCCACAGAATGTCAAGAAGGTTTCTAGTAGACTCCCTGGGGTGTTGGGCAAGGACAAGTCACACAAGATGGGCAGCTAGGATGGGTTGCAATCTGCATTGTGGGTCAGAATAGCCTCACTAATGAGAGCATAAATCCAGCAGACTTCTGCCTAATAAGAATCAATAGGTGAAAGTTATAGATTTTATTTCATTCGATATAAAATAGAAATGTTTAATAATTTGAGTTACTTATTAACAGAGTACTCTCCCTCACAAAGGAGTAAGCTCTGTCATTTTCAATCTAACAGCAGCGGGTAGATGAACAAATGACAGGGATGTGGTGGAAGGCCAGGTCTGATCTGGGCTGGCCTCGTGCTTCAGGTTTAAAAGCAGAATGAAAGGAGAAAACTATAAACCTTCTAACAGTGAACAAAAAGAGGTTTATTTAGTCATAGGATGGGAAGCATACTCAGCAAGGATACAGCACTGATTCAGCTGAGCAGTTTCTCTGACTCTGTTGGCTATGGTATCTAGTCTAAGGGAAAGCCAGTGACTCTTACTTTTCTAGTATTTTCGCTTTGACCACCAAGAAGCAACATGAGTCTTTTGGGTCACATAAGCCTTGGGGATAGTTTCAATATCTTTTAAGGAAAGACTGCCCTAGCCCATATGGGAAAAAGCTAACCCAAGCCTTCATAGCAGGTCCTTAGGAAGTATTGTTCCCATTACAGACACTGAAGAAGAAATTCCCACACAAAATGGGATTGGACTAGGTGATTTCTGAAGTTCTAAATGTCTCTGGTTGACCTTTGACATGATAGCTGAGAATGAGTGATATCTGGGATATTCATGTAAGATAAGAAATCCATAGAAGAGAGACCCTAAAGGAGGCTGATGTGAAAACACCAATGCTTTATTAATTCTAACCACGGCTACCCTGACTCTGAGTATGTATTTCAGAAATAAACACAGCATTTTCAACTTTTGTTTCTGGATGTAAACCCTAGAATTTTTCATCTCCATATGACCTGGTTCACTGCCCTCAGCTTCTTCAATCAGGTTATTGAACCTCCAATATCCCAGTTCTCTGACAGAAATAAGACCAGGCTGAGGAAGAATTCTGAGTAAGTTTCACGGTTTGCTTTTTTTGCTTTGTTTTACTGCTTGAGGATCCAAAGAACCAGAAATACTTATGCCTTCATGAGATACAAGAAGGCTGAAATACTTGGAAATGTAACTGGGGAAGATATTTGTTCAGCAGTGTTGTTTATGATTTTGCTGGAAGGGGTGCTATGAGGCATGGGGAATTCCGTAATGAACAAGTTTAAAAACAATGAATTTAAAGGCCAAAACAGGGAAGGAATATTTTTCAGGTACAAATGACTGACCCCTATTTTCTACATAATTCAAAATAGTTCACATAATTTAGTTTATTATTCCTTCTCAAACTTATTATGAACTAAGAACACGTTCACACTACGAAAACCTTAGGTTCACAGGAAATACCCTTTGGGGCGTGCAGTTTTGGTTCTGTTTGGGGGCCATTTTGGAGACAGTGAAGCATACTGTTGTCTGTGGAGCCATCTGCTGGCACAGCTTAGCATTTTGGGGGGTCTAATATAACTAGAAATAATACCTAATAATTAATAACAGAATTATAAGGTTTTGAAGAAATGATCCGATCTATCCCTCTGCCTTTGAACAACATCAAACTTAAATGATCCCAAATACATGAATCTAGTCCATTTTTATGGACCTGCCCTTTCCCAGAAGACGTCTGGCAGTCACATATGCCAAACTATAAAAGTATAAAAGACCTTCCATCAAGGTCCCAAGATCCCTGACTGCCAGGATTTCATGACCTTTGACAGAGACACACATGAGAGAATAGGGACAAGTTTAGAAGACATCAGGGATGCAGATATTGTTGGCCTGGTAAAATAAAGTCCTTTGTTGCTTGTGTCCTGGCTCTGCTCAATTTTTCGGAATTACTGTTTACCTCTAGGCCATTATATGACAATGATCTAGCAAGGAAAAGAATGACAGAACTGTTCCTGGTGATGCTTGTCATTCAGTAGTCAACAAGCATTTATCAAGTGCTTGCTATGGGCCAGACACGTGCCAAATGCCAGGAGTACAAAAAAAAAGAAAGAAAGAAAAAGAAAAATAGGTCCCTGCCCGCAAGGAGCTTACATTTTATAGGGAGGGAGACAACATGTAAGAAGAAGCAGAAGTTACTCAGTGTGCCAGGCTCTGCACTAAACACTGGGGATACACATTCAAGCAAAAAATGATTCCCTACCCTCAAAGAACCTATATTCTAATAGGGGAAAATACAGAAAAGAGAGTTGTAAAGCTGAGTGGGATGGACTTAACAGGGGGCAAGGTGGCAGGCAAGGAAGAGTCCAAAGAAAGACTTTAAATGTAAGTAAGGGGAACGCCTGGCAGTATCTTTCCTAAAACAGCCTTTTGTGGAAGGAGTCACTAATCAGAAAAGAGCCTCCAGAGGTTTTGACAGAGTGACAGGCAGCAGGCAAGGAGCAAAAGAAGAGTCTAGGCATGAATGAAGAGAAAGTGGCCCTTCCCCATTCAACAGAGGTCAAGGAAACATTCACTTATAACAAGTCAGAAAACTCTGATATAGATCAGGGGTGTATGGGTGAAGCAACCAGGGTTGGCTTCTTCTTCTTTACCTTCAACTGACCTTGGATTAGAACTTATGAGTACCATAAAGACCAGGAGAAGTGGGGGTGGAGAAGTAGCTGCTGCCAGTGGATTTGGACTACTAGGCTTCCCTGCCATAGGTGGGAGGGACAAGAGCTATGACAGCAAGAGTCACTCTGCTACTGCTGCACTAGTCAGGTGCTCCAGATAGCCAGAGATTCACATGAGGAAGAGATTTTGCATGAGACTTCCAGCTACTGGAAGTCCCATTGGTCTGGGAATGAACTGGGAAGGAAAAACTTCCAGTACCATCTCTACACTAATCCCTTTCCATTTATTGTCTGTTATACAGAGATGTCATACAGTCACTCCTTTTCATGGCTCCTTTCCGTGAGTTATTAGTGGCTGGGAATGAGTGGTTGGGAATCTTCCTACTACACCCAAAGATTTGAGAGGACAAGCTAGAGGAAGTTTAGGAGATGGCAGGGGGCAGATGTATCCTCACAAGTATACTTGATCTATTTTCCTTTCACTTTATGCTATGGATAATTAATTATCTGATCATAGTGTGACAACTTATAGGATCATGGAGCTAGAGTTAGAAGGGAACTTAGAGGTCCACAGGTCCAACCTCCTCATTTTACAAATGAAGAAACTGAGGCCTGAGAGGTAAAGTGATTTTCCCAAGGTTATGCAAGTACTAAGTAGGAGAGCTGGTACTAGAACTCAAGTTCCTTTATGTCTAAATCCAGGGTTCTTTCTATTGTATTACATTGCCAGATTGATCCTGCACACCACGAACTGAGAGATGGTACAGAGATACATTTCATATGTTAAGTTTTTAACAATATTCCATTGTCTTCTTGATCAAATCTGGACCCAGCCAGAATGGTCAGGTAGAACCAACTTCTCAGTGCCATAGTTAGTGGGAGAAAATTGTATAGGCAACTGTTGGGTGAGCTCCCTCTGGTGGTCAATAAGGATACTACAGTTCTTTAGGAGTAACGGCCAAAAAGAGAGAAACTGACAAAGTCACTGGGCTGGCATTCCCTCTCTGGATAATTTATTCAGTGACATGCTGTCTTTCTGCAGGCTTACAGAAGACACATTCAAGACACATGGATGAATTTGTAAAGCTTGTACTGCATAACTCTGACACATGTCACTGCCAGCCTTTTGGTGTGTCTGTTGACTAAGACCTTGAATAGTTTTACTGCATAATCCCCCACACAAGACTTTTCTCAGGAACATGTATAACACAAGGGAACACAAATAAAAATAGACAAAAAAAATCTAGGTAATTATTCTTCCAAGAATTGAAATGCTTAACTGAAAGTTCTCATAAGTCTCTCTTGCTTTTCTTCTTTCTAAAACACACAACTCTAATTTCATTACTACTAGAATATAATGGGTCAACCTAAACACCTACCCAAAGGTTTGGGCACCCCCTGCTCTATGTACTATTTTATCTACTGTTTTATACTATTTATCTCCTATTGGCAGCCTTAGTATAGAAGACAGATTGGTGCAATCATTAGAGTTAATTGGCAATTATGATGGCATAAGTTTTAGAATGAATTTAGAACTAAAGACCTCTGTTCAAATATCAACTCTGTTGTCAGGATATCCTACCTGATGACAGGAGAGCCAGTTACTTACCCTAATGGAGAAGGTGCCAACACCTTCTCAAGAACAGAAGAGTTGAAGCTCATAGGTGCAAGCAGAGACAGTTTATTGAAGTCTCTCTATGAGAAAGCCTTACAGCAAGGTCTTCATACAGACTCCAGACTACCCCCAAACTTGAGCCTTATATATCTCCCCATGCATGTACCCCATGTGAAAAAAGAACAGAGCCCAGCTGAACAGAATTATGAGAGGGAAGGTACAGTCACAAGGGCATGAAGGCCCCAGGGTGTGGAGACACTAATCTGAAACACCTGGTAACCCCACATGGGACAACCTTGAGCAATGCTCTGAACTCCACATGACCCAGCTTGTTCCAGGGCCTCAACACTCCCCATGCCTCAACACAACCGCCTGCAGCCTGCATGTACTTCCCAACCCTCACTCTCTGTCACTTGTTACCTTCATGACTTTTACCTCTCCGAGTCTCAGTTAGTCCATAATCTTTAAGGTCCCTTCCAGTTCTAAATCAATCAGCTATGATCTTAATTCAAGTCTCCACTGGCAAATTGTGGAAATACTTTCTGTTAAGAGTTAGGACAAAGCATTTGTCTGCCCCAGGCAATTCTTTTTTTCATTGTAGAAACACCATTCCTAAAACCTCACTAAAAAAGAGTATGTCCTTGGGTTTCTATCCTCTGGAAGCTTTGAATCTTTACAGAAACACATGTACCTTGATATATTCTAAAATAGGTTCAGCAGACAGCAGAATTATCTAACTTTAAAAATGTGTGCATTATAAAAATTAAAAATACGTGTGTTTATAAAAAGTCTATTAACACATATCCCTCACTGCACCTTAGACTGCCTATCTTGCCCATCCCTAGTTCCAGCTCTGTTAATTTATATTTGTGGAGTCATGATTCTGTGGTTTCTAGGACTCTGGTACGAAATGAACCAACCGACCCCGCTTGTCTCCTTCCGTGACTTTTTGCTTTATTAAGTCCTATGTGGTACAGAACTCATTGTAAAGATGAGGTGGACAGATAAGCAGTGAATGAAATGGAACTGCAAAACAGGACATATATTTCACCCCCTTGACAGACTAGTTAGGTGGAGGAGAAATGGCTTGCAGAACACAAGGAACAATAATAGATAAGGAAAATCTTTTCCTAGTTGCACACATTCCAGAGGCTGGTTATATCTGAAATATTAGGACCTTTGCTCAAAAATATACCTGGGGGGGGGGAGCTAGGTGACACAGTGAATAGAGCAGCACCTCCTTGCATTTCACTTGTTAGAGATTCATTTTGAGTTGATTCACAGTTCTCTTTAAATGTAAATATTTCATCAGCAATAAACCTATTCACACCTAATTGCTTAACAGAGTACCTCCAGCGCTTAGTGCAGTGCTTACCATATAGGAAAAGCTTGTTGCTGAGTTGTTTTTTTGGTCATGTCTGACTCTTTGTGACCCCATTTGGGAATTTCTTGACAAAGATACTGGAGTAGTTTACCATCTCCCTCTCCAGGTCATTTTCCAGATGAGGAAACTGAGGCAAACAGGGTAAAGTGACTTGCCTAGGGTCACCCAGCTAATAAGTGTCTGACGCCAGTTTTGAACTCAGCAAGATGGATCGTTCTGAGTCCAGGCCCTGCACTCTATCCACTGTACCATCTTCCTGCCCCAGTAGGAGATTATGAAATGTTTATTGATTGAGTAAATTAACAAAATAAATTGGCAGTCTTCAGTAAAGGGACATTTTCTTGATTTTAGGAAGGAAGAAGAGGCAATTTTGGAGAGAGTGCAGGGAGGGGCAGATTGCAGAGTACTAGACATTTGGAGTTCAGTAGTGTGTGGGCACTGAAGAGGACCATGGGGAAGCAATAAGCCTCTTAGGTAGAAGTGTAAGGTAGGAGGTGGCCACAAACTGACTACTTTGCTGTCTTTGCCTAGGCTGACAGTGGAGCTTGGCATGTAGCTCAAAAGCCTTCCTCTGGTTATTCCAATGGCTGTTACCTCCTGGAGATAATAAGATAGACTTGGAAGGTGACAAACAGCCTCACCCCAATCAGATCAGTCTCTCTGGTCCAGTCTCTTGTGTTCAACCTGTGGCCATCCCCTTCCATCCCTATCTCTAATACTCTGGGAAAAGTACAGGAGCAAAAGAGACAGAATGTTTTTTTCAAATGGGGAAACAAGAGAAAAATAAGGGTAGTCAGGGGAAAACCCCTCTTCCTCTTTTCCCTCTCCCTACTTCCCTAAGTGGCACGGTAGATAGATCCCTGGGTCTGGAGTCGAATCTAGCTTCAGATACTTCCTAAGCGTATAACTCTGGGCAAGCCACTTAACCTCTGTGTGCCTCAGTCTCATCATCTGTAAGATGGGGATAATGATAGCACCTACCTCCCAAGGTTATTAAGGAGCATTAAAGGCGATATTTATTAAGTGCCTGGAATATAGTATACACTTAATACATTCTTGTTTCCTTCCTTCCCCTCACTCTCCCTCTTTACTTATGGATTCTATAAAATGCTGGGAACCTCTAAGGTAGGGGTTCTTAACCTGTGGTACACGGACTACCCGTGATAGATTTCACAGGGTTCAGGAGCATCTTTATTCTTATTAGCCTTTGGTCTCCTTTGTAATGCTCCGTATTTTATTTTATGCATTTAAAACCATTGTTCTGAAAAAGGATCAAAGGCTTCATCAGATTCCTAAAGAGGACCAAGATACCGCAAATGTTAAGAATTCCTGTTCTGGGGCGGCTAAGTGGCACAGTGAATAGAGCACCAGCCATGGAGTCAGGTGGACCTGAGTTCAAATCTAGCCTCAGATACTTAACACAAAACTAGCTGTGTGATCTTGGGCAAGTCACTTAACCTCAACTGTCCTACCTTCCTCCCTCCAAAAAGCAAAAAAAAAAAAAAAAAGAATTCCTATTCTAAGATTGATTCTCCAGCACTGAGGAACAACTTGGCCTGAACTCCTTATGCCTTATTCAATCTACATCTCTTATATTACAATTTAAACTCACATCTTAAAAAACAAAAAACCCAACTTTTTATTGAAGAAAACAGTATCTCTTCTTTTACTACTAATGAAGGGGGGTGCTGAGGTGCCTTTGTAATATTTTGGGGTGACTTTGTCTTGAATCTCATTTGTGTTGGGTCACCTGGGTATGTGATATCAGCTTGTGCCATCGGCCTGTGGAAAGTCACCTTTCCCCCTCAACTACAAAGCATTATCTCTGTCCCTTCCCCCACCCCCAGCCTGTAAGTATCTTCCCAGACGCTCATTAACTATAACAAGCCACACCTATGAATTCTTAAAAGGATTCCTTAGAGAAATGTTTACCCCTTCTGTTCTAGTGGCCAGCTTTAAGATAACTCCTAACAAAAGAACTCCACCTTATCAAAGGGGAACTCTTCAGGGCAAACAGGCTGGGTACTCCTCCCTAACTTCACCTTTGTACACATAGTTAGCATAATTGAGATCAGAGTTATGATTTTGTTACTATATAATCAGTACCCCCAATCCCCACACTGTGCAGGAGGATTCCCCTTAATTTTCTCCTGCCGCTGACAAGCGTAATAAACCCTTTTAAAACTGCCAAGACTGCTTATGCCTGGTAATTCTTTCAGACTGATAGAACCCTCAAAGAATTTCCATAGAATTCCATCCTATGTAACCCTCAACACTAAGTAGTTTTAATAAATGTTACCTTTTTTTTCAAAGAAAGATGAGTTTCCTGTTTCTTAAAATACCTAGTCAAGAGCAAGAACAGAGAATAGAAAGATCATAGGTTTAAAAAAAACAGTCAAGACATTATTGTCATTCCTTCCCTCAAGCCAAATTATTTAGTCATGGAATGTCTTGCATAAGGAAGAACAAAATGACCAGTCAGTTTGGCTGGCCAACATTAAGTCAAGCAGAGTGGTACAGAATGTGCCTGAAAAGAGATAGAGATTTGTCAAATATAATCCACTACGTTGGAGTCACTTTGTGAAGGGATTTAAAGCCACTGGCACCAGAAGCAGCCTGTTACACTCAGGGCTGGGCTGGAGTCACCTGATCTGGCTAAGAGAAAAGATTATTAAATTTTCAGTGTGAGCATGTATACATCAAAAATCTTCAAATGCTACAAATCAGGGTTTGATTGTTTTGTTGATCAGCTATTTTAAGAGAGTGATGGAGAAGACATTAATAATGCAGATTAAAGATAAAAGTATGTCATGCATATACATTTCCTGAGACATTTCTTAAATATTTACCAGCACACCTCTGATAATACCTTTGAAAAGCTCTGCTAGCAAAATTTTCCCTATAGAGACTCCAAATTTGCTTCTTAGTAACTTCCATTGAAAAACCAACAAGTTGTGCCCTCTGGGACCTAGCAGAACCGCTTTTCAGATGTTTGAAAGCAATCATGCCCTGCCTAAGTCATCTCATCTCAGGGCTAAGGAACCCGGTTCCTTCAAATGATCCTTAAATGGAATGAGCTCAAGGTTCTTCACTATCCTAGGGACAGCAATTAAGCCAGTTTATCTGGAATGTAGAATACATGAGAAGAGAGAGAGAGAGAGAGAGAGAGAGAGAGAGAGAGGGAGAGAGAGAGAAAGAGAGATGATAGATATAGAGAGACAAACAGATAGATAAGCAGGGCATTGCATTCATTACATACTATGTGCCAAGCTCTGTGCTAATCACTGGAAATAAAAATATAAGCAAAAAAAATACAAATCCTGTTTCCAGGGGATTACACGGAGAAAGGAGGAAGGAAGGAGAGACAAAGGGAGGGAAGAAGGAGGAAGAGAGAAAACAGGGAAGGAAGGAGGAAGAAAGGGAGGAAAAAATTAGTATTCATTATGTGTTAGGCAAGGCAACTAGGCGGCTCAGTGGATAGCGCACTGGGCCTGGAGTTCACATACAGCCGCAGACACTTACTACCTATGTGACCCTACTTAACCTCTTTGCCTTAAATCACTGGAGAAGGAAATGGCAAACCATTCCAGAATCTTTGTCAAGAAAACCCCGTGTACAGTTCTGGCATGCTATGGTCCATGGGATCAGGAAGAGTCGGACAGAACCGGACAACAGCAACCCACAAATATGCCAGGGATCATGCTAAACAATGGGGATACAGATACAGTTTAAAAAATTGACAGTCCCTGCCCTCAAGTAGCTTCTGTTCTGACGAGGGAAGAACATACAAAAGGGAGCTGAAAGAAAGGGAAGGAAATGAAGGTAGTCGGCATGAGGATATGATTTTGAAGTCCAGAAGCCAGGAACAGTGCTGGGAAAGGAGCAAAGCAGGGTCAATGGGAAGATACCTAGTGGAGGCAAGGTAGAAAAGTCTTGAAAGTCAGGATCAGAAACAAGAAAGAAGTAAACATGGATGACCTGGGAACTTCCTCAAAGGAAGGTCTCAGGAAGGAGACCTGTCAAAGGAGCCGGCCATATTCTCCAGGGTGAGAAGGATGCTGGACTGAAGGTGGCAATCAGTAAGTATAGAAAGACTTCAAATGGTTGAAGTCAATTTTAAAATGGCTTTTAATTCCAAATACTATAGTTTTGAATGAGGTAAGTGAAAGCATTCTCATAAAATGAAGGAGACAGTCACCAAACTTGAGCTAGGCCCTAGATCTCTTTAGGCCTAAGTTTCATGCTCCTGTAAGTCATCTGATTTTGGGGAAATCAGGTGGTGTGCCCCTACTCCCCCTCCCTTTTTCCCATAAGGGGCTTTTTGTAATGGCCCCTTTTGCTACATATGGATAATCATAGCTATGTGTCTTTGTATTGGTTGAGAGGGATCTTCCAGGTTCTTATTTATACTTTGAGGTCACCCAACCCCACAAATGGGCTGATGATCCAGCACTAGGTGAGGGGTGATGGGAAGAGACTTGGGAATTTTTGAAATTTTTCTTAGAACTGTTTGTGTAAGGGTATATAACTGTTTGCTTGACTCTTGTTGGGTACCTCCCTATACCAGACCTATCTGGAATGGGTGACACCCAACTCTCACGAGACTTGTCTTTAGAATAAAGAGCTTCTGTTTCTACCTGGAGAAACCTCTGAGTTTATTTGGGTAAGGGTCTTTGGGGTCTTTATCCCATACAGTTTCTACTTTATCTTAAAGGCAAGAAGAAGTCACTTAAACTTCTTGAGTAGGGAACTATCATAGAACGATGATGAAGGATTATCAATTTGGCAACTACGCCAAAAGCTAAGAGGATGGATTGGGGTAGAGGTTGGCAAGGCTTGAGTCAGGGAGATCCATTAGGAAGTCATTACAAAAGATATTAGGAAAGCAGTAAAAGGGAGTTTGGGCTAAGATATTTACCATGAGTAGAGAAAAGGACATGAGTATGAAATATGCTATAGGATTAGAATTTAGATAGGGGGCAGAGGTGGGGACAAAGAACAGAAAAGGGCTATCTCATGGATAAGGTATCTGACTTCAAATCAGAAGATGGAGGATTTCCATCCCTTTGGGGTTGTTTCCTCTCTCTGAACTTTTGAAGTAACTGGGTGGTGCAGTGGATAAAACGCCGGAGCTGGAGTCTAGAAGCCCTCAGTTGAAATTCAGCCTCAGACATTTATCAGTTGTATCATCCAGGAGTGAGTCATTTAACTTCTGTCTGCCTCAGTTTCTTCAACCTGTAAATAGGGGTGGTGATAATAATATCACCTGCCTCCCAGAACTGTTATGAGGACAAAATGAGGTAATATTCATAAAGTGCTTATTATAGTGCCTAGTATACAAATGCTTCTTCCCCTTCCCTTCCCTCAAAGGACATAAGAAAGTTGGGACAAAAGGGACAAATTGGAGGGAAGTAGAGGAGAAGATTTAATTTAGTGTTGGACATATTGATTTGAACATGCCAGACTGGACTGGGAAAGTATGAACTTAGAGATGCTAAGTGAACTCATGGAACCAGATGAGATAACCAAAAGAAATCAGACAGAAAAGAGAACATTAATGCCTCCCAAGATCCTAGCTTTCTGAGCTACAATATCACATTGTTGGCAGACTCCTCCAGATCTCTTCAGAATTATTGCTATCTAGCCACATCTCCCCTCTCTTGTTCTCGTGAAGTAGATATTTTTGTAACCCAAGTATAAGACTTTATATTGATTCTATTAAAGTCCACCCTATTACATTTGACCCAATGCTTTTACCTGTCAGAATATTCTTAAATCATATCATTCAGTATCTGAACTCTCCTCATTTCTGTGTCATCTACAAATCTGATAAACATTCCATCTATGCCTTTATCCACGTTATGAACAAAGATGTTAAACAGAAAGGGCCCATGGACAGATCCTATTAGTATGTCCTTGGAGACGTCCTTTCAAAATCATATGGAACCATTGGTGACTGATTCGTTAGGGTCCAGCCATTCAGTCATTTCCAAATCTATCACGCTGGTCTATCATCTAGTCCCTGTCTCATCCTCTTTATCATAAGAACAGTGTGAGAAATTTTATTAAACCTTTCACTAAAATCTTAAGTAAGCCAAGTAAAGGGCCACACCTTTAATTCCTGCTGGCAAAGAAATGTTCCTGGCTGATGCCCTGGAATTGTGAGCTGCAGTGGGCTAAGCCAATCAGGTGTGTATACTAAGCTCAACATCAATCTGGTGTGCCCTAAGGAGGGGCAATCTGGACAAGGTCAGAAACAGCACAGGTTCACATGCTGAACAGAGGGCAAATAGGCTTTTTAATAGCCCCTGCACTTCCAGCTTGGGTGAAATAGGGAGACATAGTCTTAAAAACAAATAAGTAAAAATAAAACCTAGGTAAACTAGGTCTATAGCATTCTTCTGATATACCCATCTAGTAAATCTACCAAAGAAGGAACTGAATTTAGTTTAACATAATCTATTTACATTTGTGATCACAGTTACTTTTTCTAGACATTCACTTATCACGCCAGGAATTTAGGCCAAGTTCACTGGCCTATAGTTTGTAGACTCCATTATTTTTCTTGAAAAAAAAATCAGACATTTACTCTTCCCTAATCTTATCAATACATCTCCTGCTGTGTATGATCTTACAAATATCACTTACAGTGGCTTAGCAATGACATCTTCCAGTTCCCCTAAGAATGTAGTTCATTTGGGCCAGATGACAAACACTAATGCACTATTGATGGAATTGTGAACTAGTCTAACGATTCTGGAGAACAATTTAGAATTGTGCCTAACACAATAAATACCACTACTGTATCCCAATGAGATCAAAGAAAAAGGAAAAGGACTCATTAAAAATATTTATAGCAGCTCTTTTCGTGGTGGCTAAGAATTGGAAATATGGAAATGACTGAGCAAGTTGTGGTATATGATTGTGATGGAATATTGTGAACAGGTGCTGGGCGGCACAGTGGATAGAGTGCTGGGCCTGGAGTCAGGAAGAATCAACCTCATGAATTCAAACTTGACCTCAGATACTTGTTGGGTGACTTTGAGCAAGTCACTTAACCTTATTTTCCTCATCTGGAAAATGAGCTGGAGAAGGAAATGGCAAACCACTCTAGTATCTTTGCCAAGAAAACTTCAAATAGGGTCACAAAGAGAAAGGGTTGGACATAACTGAAAAAAAGGAATGAACAATAACTATTGTGCTCTAAAATGTCGAGCAGGATGCTTTCAGAAAAACCTGTGAAGACTTATATGAACTCTTGCAAAGTTAAGCGAGCAGAACCAGGAAAACATTGTACACTGTGACTGCAATATTGTAGCAATGATCAATTGTGAAAGACTTAACTACTCTGATCAAGGCAATGCTCCAAGACAATTCCAAAGAACTCACAATGAAAAATGCTATCCACCTCCAGAAAGAGAACTGACGATTCTGAAAACAGGTTGAAACACACTTATAAAATTTTCTTTGTTTTTCTTAGGTTTTTTTTTGGGGGGGGGGGGAGGTGTCTGTGTTTTCTTTTGTAACAGGGCTAAAAAGGAAATAAGTTTTGCGTAACTTTATATGTGTAATTAATATTGAAGTGCTTGCAAAGGGTAGGGTAAGGGCAGGAGGGAGAGAGAGAATTTGGAACACAAAAAATTTTTAAATGAATGTTTAAAAATTTCATATGTAATTGGAAAATATTTAACAAAATAAATTAAAATATTTTGGGGGGAAAAAAGAATTAGACCCAGAAGTGGGTCTTCTACCTGTTGCTTCCTTCTGACTTTTGAAAATATCATGGAGATGAGTAAAAAAACCAACATAGATGAAAAGAACAAAAACAACAAAACTGGACGATGTGTTATTATAATGACCAAGAACCTTGACCCCAGAAAAGTGCCAAGAAAATACATCTATCTCTTTTCCTTGCAGAGATGGGGGACTAAGGGTACAGATTATTGCATAAGCTATTAGATTCAGCCAATGAATAGGTTGATTTGCTAAAATGTTTTCTTTCTTTTTAAAAAAATTCCTTGTTACAAATGATAATTCTATAAGTAAGATAAAAAGTAGAGATATATTCAGAAATGAAACTGATTTATTTTTAATTATGTATGTTTTTTCTTTTTTGTAAATTTTAAAATTTATTTGTAATTTAAATAAATAATGAGAAAAGAAAAAATTTTTGCCATGCACACAGCAGAACATAAGAGAGGATTCAATATAAAACAATAAATTTCCATTTCAAGAAAACCTATATAATAAATACTATATATTGCTTTCAAAGCTGCCTGGCTTTGCTTCCTTGTAGGTTTTCTTTAGTTCTCTACTGTGTACTTTTTACTTTTTTTTTTCCTCTCCCTCCCCAAACCCCTACCCAAAAGGTTACAATTAAATGTGGATATATATACATATACATAGATATCTATAAACATAGAAATATATACACATATAGACTCATACATGTATATGTAAGACCATAATATGCTTATTTCCACTTGTCATCTGTTTCTCTGAAGATGGAGAGCATCTTCCTTCATAGGTCCAAGTCTTTTGCTTTTCTAAATCAACCAGTTAATCATTTCCTATACCACAGCAATATTCTAATGCAATCTCATCCTATCTGAGAGATTGTCTGTGAAAGTTTTTCCCAATTTTCTGCATTCCTTCTTTCCTTGACTACATAGGTGTTATTTATGTAAGAAAATTATAATTTAAAATAACTGACATTATCCATTTTACACCGCAATAATGCTCTCCCCTTAAAATATAATTTAAGGTCTGACTACTGCTGAATCTACCTTTTCCCCTGGTTTCTCTGAAGTTCCTGACTTTTTGTTCTTCCAAATGAACTTTGTTATTATTTTTTCTAACTCAGTAAGATAATTTTTTAGTAATTTAATTGGGGTGAGATTGAATAGATTAGTTAGGCAAAATTTTCATTTTAAAAATTATATTGGCTTTGCCTACCCATGAAGAATAAATATTACTTCAATATTTAATCTGACTTTATTTGTATAAAAAGTGCTTTATGTTTCTGTTCATGTAGTTCCTGTGTCTCTTGGTAGGCATGTGCTCAAGTGTTTTATACTGTCTAGTTCTTTTAAATGGTCGAAAACAATATTGAATAATATTGCTGGTACGTAATGTAGTTTCTCTTTTTTCTCTTTTGATTAATTCTGTTGTCTGAGATCATGATTACTACCCCTGCTTTGCTTACATGATAAATTCTACTCCTGCCCTTTACTTTTATCTTTGTGTATCTCTCTCAGTTTTATAATGTTTGGAGAGGAATTTGAGTTTTTTGGTTCACCCTCCAATCAGAGAGGCCAAAGGTACTGATGAGGTGTGAGTTTCAAGGTTCCAATTAGTGCAAATAATGAAGCTCCTGAAGTGTTTGCATGTGTTCCAATTTGCACTATTTGAAGTGATAATTGGTTCCAGCCCAAAGAAAATATTTACTGTGAATTTGATTTTGAAACCTCGTCAAATGATTCATTATTGGTTCAAACTGGGGCATTAGAGTCGAATTTATGATGAGATCACCATGTGAAACAATATAAAGGAAGAAGAAAAAATGACCCAGAACAGAGCCTTGGGAGTACTTTACTTTAGTCAATGAAGAGAGGATGGACTGGATGGGGGGAGAGACTTGGATCAGGCAGACCCATTAGGAGGCTATTACATGGGAGTGGCTAGGTGGCACAGTGAATAGAGTCAGGAAGCCCTGAGTTCAAATGTGACCTCAGACGCTTAACATCTACTAGCCGTGTGACCTTGGGCAAGTCACTTAACCCCAATTGCCCCACCCTCCCCCTTCCAAAAAGCAAAAAATAAATAAATAAAAATAGATAAATACACTATTAAAAAGAAGAAGGCTATTGCAATAGTCCAGCTGTGAGGTGATGAGGGCCTGCACCAGGTTGGTGGAAGTGTCAGAAAACAGAAAGAGGCATCTTTGAAAGATGTTGCAAAAAGGTACAATCAAAATGATTTGTCTTGGATTGGATATAGTGGAGGGGAATAACAGAAAGGGAAGAATTGAAGATGACTGCTAGGTTGTGAGCCTAGGTGACTGAGAGAATGTCAGGACCTAGACAGTAACAGACTCACCATTAGTGAGCAGGACCTAGAGGAAGATCCAAGAAACGAGCCCAAGAAGGAAAGGGTAGGGGGAGAACCACGAGTGAGTAATATTACGCTAGTCTAAAGAAAGGAGAATATCAAGGAGAAGAGAGTGATCGACAGTGTCAAAGATGGCAGAAAGGTCAAAAAGGATGAGGATCAAGAAAAAAACAACCCATCACATTTGACAATTAAAAGATCATTAATAACTTTGGAAAGAATCAAGTTGGAAGTCAGACAGTAGAGAATTAAGGAGAGAGTGAGAATAAAGGAGGTAGAGGCACCAATTATAGATGACCTTATCATAGAATGTAATCATTAAAAAGAAAAAAGGTATAACATGATAGCAGCGAGGTGGATCACATGCCATGGCTGAAATCAGGAAGTCTCATTTTCCTGAGTTCAAATCTGACCTCAGACATTTACTAGCTTTGTGACCCTGGGCAAGTCACTTCACCTTGTTTGTCTATGTTTCCTCATCTGTAAAAATGAATCATAGATAGAAATGGCAAACCACTCCAGTATCTTTGCCAAGAAAACCCCAAATGGGATCATGAAGAGTTGGACATGACTGAAAAACATAAAACGATAACTAGCAGGGATGATGGATCAAGTGGAGGATTTTTGAGAGTCGGGAAAACATAGGCTTGTTTGTAGGCAGTAGAGAGGCAGCCAGTAGACAAGAAGAGATTGAAGATAAATGAGAGAGTGGGGATGATAGTGGGAGCAATCTACTGGAGGAGACAGGATGGAATGGGATTCCTTGTCCGTGTAGTAGGGTTTGCTTTGGAAAGGAGAAAGGCCACCTCCTCATGGGAGACAGGGATGAAAGAGGAGATCGTCGCAGAAAGCATCTTAGTGACATAAGAGGAAGAGGGGAGGGAGAAGAAGGAACTTACACAGGAAATTCCTTCAATTTTTCCAGTGAAATCTGAGGCCAAGTTCTCAGCTGAGGAGGTGGAGGGAGGCTCATGCATTGGAGGCTAGAGGAGAAATGGAAAGAATGAAAAGGCTGCAGTGATGAATGGGGTAGAGAATTGATTAGGAAGGTATAATAGGATTACCTTGTCACAGGGAGGGCCCAATTAAGCTTATATAACAGTCTTTCAGTGAACCTAATCAACAGGGTTTCATGATTCTCTCCAGTTTTGTTCAACTGTATATGAGCTGGGGTCTGAAGGCAGAGAATGGTGGAAATAGTTCAAAGCTATGACCAGACAGAGTAAGATAAGCAATAGAATAAGGGGGTAGGGGACTTGAAAGAAGAGGACAGCGTAGAGCTGAAGTGGTTTGCCAAGGAATCAAGATGGGGAAGAAAGAATATCAATGCAGAGGTGACATCTTGGGATCCAAGTAAAGGGTATAGGCACATGGCAATTTTCTCACTTTCCCTTCCTTTTCAGTTCAAAGCTTTTTTTGAGGTAGCTAGACGGGGTCATGAATACAGAGATAGACTTAGAGTCAGAAAGATCTAAGTCCAAATCCAGCCTCAGAAACATAAAAGCTGTGTGATCCTGGGCAAGTCACTTAACTTCTATCTACCTGAGCTTCCTCAACTATAAAATGGGGTGATAATAGCACCTACCTTCCAGGGTTGTTGTGAGGATAAAATGAGATAATAATGTAAAGCTCTCAAAACAGTGCCTGGCAAATAGTAGGCCCTTATGAAATGCTTATTTCCTTCCTCAGGTTCATTCAATCTTCAAGATAACAGGAAAATACATTCTTATCAGCTCTAGTTGAGTGCACTTCATCCCTCTCCAAAAGTCTATTAGAAATTAAAATTCCATTTTAAAAATCATCTCCTTAACCACTTTTTTTTGACTTCCTAAACCTTCTTTTCTCTTGAAACTCTTACCTTAGACAGACAGAAATGATGAAAACCTGCCTTCCTGCTTTCCTGGACTTCAGCATCTCCAGAAACCCATCATTCTGCAAGATGAAATCAAATGGAAAACTTCCACCCCCTCAATATCTTTGCCAAGAAAACCCTGCCCCTGGGGTACCTTCCTCCCTGCAGTTGAAGAAGGTTGGAGATGGACATCTGGGAACTCCTCCCAGATCCTCCTCCATTTAAGGAAGGTACCCAAGGAATTCTCATCATTTTCTCCTTGGCTATTTTCCTGGACTCCACCATTTCTAGAAACTCATTATTCTTTCAGGTAAAATCAACTCAGAAACTCACACCTTTTCAGCACCTCTGTCTCTCTCTCTCTCTCTCTCTCTCTCTCTCTCTCTCTCTCTCTCTCTCTTTCACTCTCTCTCTCTCTCTCTCTCTCTCTCTCTCCCTTGCTGGTTTGAGAAGGTGAGAGGTGGACCTCTGGGAGCTCCTCCCAAATCCTTCTCACCAGATAACCTTTCCTCCACCCCTCACTTTCCAGCTTCTCTACTCCATTAGAGAAAATGTTTTCTCCTCCTTTAGATTGTAAGCTACTTCAGGGCAGGGACTGTATGTTGTCTCTTTTTGTATCTCAAGCACTTAGCACTGTGCCTGACACATTAATTGTTGCTCAGTAGTCCTACTCTTCCTGATCCCCTTTGGGGTTTTCTTGGCCAAGATACTGGAGTGATTTTTCATTTCCTTCCTCCAGCTCATTTTACAGATGAGGAAACTAAGGCAAACAGGGCTATATGACTTTCCCAGGGTCACACAGTTAGTGTCTGAGGTCAGATTTGAACTCAGGAAAAAGATTCTCTTTTTAAAAAAATCTATTTAGTATTCTATTTTTCTCAGTTATATGTAAAAACAATTTTTAACATTCATTTTAAAAACTTTGAGTTCCAAATTCTCTTCCTTCCTCTGTCTCCACCCCCCTCATTAAGAAAGCAAGCAATTCAATATAGGTTATACATGTATAGTCATGCAAAATATTTCCATATTAGTCATGTTGTAAAAGAAAAACAGAGACAAAAGAAACCTCAAGAAAAATAAAGTAAAAAAAGTATGCTTCAATCTGAATTCAGACACCATCAGTTCTTTCTCTGGGGATGGATAGCATTTTCATTTTCCCTTCAGAGTTGTCTTGGATCATTGTACTACTGAAAATAGGTAAGTCATTCATAGCTGATCACCGCACAATATTGCTGTTACTTTGTACACAGTACATTTTACTTTGCATCAATTCATGTAAGTCTTTCCAGGATTTTCTGAAAACATCTTGCTTATCAGATTTCATAGCACAATAGTATTCCATGTGTCCTAGTCTGTTTTTTAAGGTGTTATTTTCTTCAGTATTTTTTTGTGTCTCCTTTAACCAAGCTGTTGACTTGTTTTTCATGATTTTCTTACATCACTCTCATTTCTCTTCCCAATTTTTCTTCTACCTCTCTTACTTGATTTTCAAAATCCTTTTTTAATTCTTCCATAACCTGAGATCAATTCATATTTTTCTTGGAGGCTATGGATATAGGAGCTTTGACTTTAAAGGATCCTGCTTCTAGGGTGGAAGGCACACTGTTCTAAGCTTCAAGGTTTTTGTGCAGCTGTTTTCTGATCTGTTAGTTTTCAGTTCTTCCAAGGTGGCAGGATCTAAGGAGAGATGTGTTTACTACTCTCTTGGCCTGTGCTCTGGTCTGTGAGTGACCACAAGCCCTCTTTTCTGCCCTGGAATGGTGAAGAGTGCCTGCTCCACTTGTTTGTGGATCTGCCTGCCTCAAGTCCCTCCTCATTCTAGTCTAGTCCATTTTCTACTCAGACCCTGGAGTGATTTTCCCAAATGGCAGGTCTGAGCATGTCACTTTCCTTTGACCTCTAGGATCAAATAGAAAAATCTGGGCACTAAAAGCCCTTCCTAATTTGGCCCCTGCCCACCACTGCAGTCTTTTTAAGCTTAACTTCCTTCCATATACTCCAGAATGTGGTGACACTGACCCCCTTTTTGCTCCTTGCAAAAGAGGCTCCATGACAGACTTCAAGACTCAGTTCCAGTGCCCCTTTCTGCAGGACTCCTTTTCCCTATGGCCCCTCTGAGATGATCATCCTTTTATACTCAATGTCTTGTGGCTACAGCTATTTGAAGCAGTTTTCTCTACTTGAGTATGAGCTCTTGGAGGGCAGGGACCACATTTTTACCTTTTTCATGCCCTCACAAATGAACATTTTGTGTCTCCATTTTGGTGAGCACAGTGCCTGGAACTTTTATTGCTGTTCAGTCATGTCAGATTCTTTGTCACCCCTTTTGGAGTTTTCTTGGCAAAAATACTGGAGTGGTTTGCCATTTCCTTCTCTACCTCATTTTACAGATGAGGAAACTGAGGCAAAAAAGGTTAAATGACTCGACCAGGGTCACATAGCTACTGAGACTGGATTTGAACTCAGGTCTTCTGGACTCCAGGCCCAGCAGGGTATACACTGAGCCTCCTAGCTGCCTCCTGGCACTTAGAAAGCCCTTCTTAATAAATGCTTGTTCACTGCTGCCTGAACTCACAGCCCTGTTACTCCATAAATACCAGTTACTATTTCTTGATGGGACTGATGCTTATTAGTCTTGTGACCCAGGGCAAGTCGCTTAAGTCCCTGGGCCTCAGTTTCCCCAATAAAAACCACATGAAGGGTTTGGTCTGGTTCGGCAGATGCTGATGCTCTGATAATTGTTCAGAGATCGGCTATGACCGCACCTCTCACGCTCCGCAGAGAACTAAGGAGACAGAGACCGAACACCCAGCTTCGCACAGGTGCAGAAAGGAAGAAAACTAATGAGACTTGAACCATCCCAGCCTCCTAGAGAGGCTCCGCCAAAATCACGCCGGGGGCGGGGCCCTCACGTCACCTCCGGTTCCTGGTCCTCCCCTCCACACACCGGTTGTGGACTTGCTGGGGTAGCTGGCTCGCTTCTTCCTCTCTGCCCTCTTTCCACACCCGCCCCCCACTTCTCCCCTCCCCCCGCGATGTTCGCGCACCTGGTGGGGCAACACAGAGCCCAGGGCGCTGCCCTAGAGCAGTGAGTGTCTGGATCGGGGGAAGGGATGGCAGGGGGAGATGGCCCCAGGGAGGGGCCGGCGTGGAGTCGGGATTTGTGTTTTGTCTTTGCCTGCCCTTGCTCCGGCCGCAGGACAAATCAGCGCTGGCTGTAGAATTCCACGGCCACGAGCCAGCCCGCTGGCATTGACCTGGCATCGGGGCTAGGCAGCGCCCAGACCGCGGGACATGTGAAAGGGCTTCGCCCGACCACCGTCTTACCCTGCGGTTTAAATCGATCTGAGGTCGTGATGCTTTCTCCAGGCTCAGAGCTTCATCCTCTTAGGGCCCAGAACACCTCGGAGTTCTAAATAAGCCGCCACATTCTCCTCCCCAGCAGCGCAGCCGCGGAAACCAGTCTTTAGGCTCCCGGGGGCAGTTACGTTACTGCTGGATACTGGCTGTGTGAAAGGTCCCAGTGATTGTGACTGGCCCTAATCTGTGTGTCACACACACACACACGCACGCACGCACGCACGCACGCACCCAGACCACCTGCAGCTAGGAAACAGACCCCCTCGCCTCGTTTCCTTCTTTGTAGGCTGAGAGTGTGGGCCCAAATGACCCTCTGAGTTCCGAACTAAACTGAATGTATGATCCTGTGTTCTTGACAGTAGGAGCCCTGTCAGATTTAGACTCCAGAATCAAAATCTTAGTGCTCAAAAGAACCAGTTCTAAATAATGTCTAAGGTCATTTCCAAGTCTGACCAGCACAACCCAGCGAGCTATAAATTTTATATGAACTATAAAGAGCAGTCTAGACCAAACCCTTAATTTTACTGATGAGGAAGCTAAGATCTAGAAAGCTTAGATGACTTGCCCAAAGTTTGATTGTCTGTATTTCCACCTTGCGCGGATAGGTGCTGAATAAATATTTATTGAATAAATTATTCCATGCATAAACTGTTTTAGTGCTTAGCTTTCCATTTAACATCTTATCAAGGGATGGCTTAGGGCAGCTCGGAGGCGTGTGTGGTGGATGGAATGCTGCTCCGGAGTTTGAATCCGCTTCAGATACTTACTAGCTGTGGGACCCTGGCAAGTTACATCTGTAAACTGGGGATAATAACAGGGCCTACCTACCCTGTAGGCTTGTTGCTATTATCATTTGTTCTATGTGCGTACTACTTTGCTAGAGCTATATAACTCACGTAGTCGTTAAATTTTTTTCCCATGTTAATAGGGTGACTTTGCATACTTTAAGGATATTGCATGGGTCTGGATATTCCTTTCAGTGACACAGATCAGAACTCCTGGCTTGTTTAAGGACTTTCAGTGTCAAAAAAAAAAATCACCTCTTGGGATAGGTTGGTTCTCTGAAAGATAAATGTATAATTGGTCTTTTGGCCCACTCTCAAATCTTTTCTCTCCTAAAACCTGCCAGATGTTTTGCAGTGATGACATGGAGAATCTGAGGGTACTTCCACGTCATGTTGAGATTTTGAAGTAGAACGCTGGTGGACCATGATAATGACACACAATTTAGATTACAGAGGGGAAATGAGAAAATGCTATGACCCAAAAACATCTTGACAGGCCAAAACGGTTAACTTAATTTCATAGAAATAAATGTCAAGGCCTGCATAGATTAAAAAAATCCATTTTAGTAAGTACAAAGTGGGAAAAAGACAGTAAAAAAGTTCACGTGAAAAACCTCTGGGAGTCTTAGTGGCTTACAAAATCAATAGAAGGCAAGGGTGCTACATGGCAGCCAGAAAAGGTGAAATGCAACATTAGGCTGCATGAAATACAGTGACCTGGACAGGTAATCCAAGTGTGCTTCACTTGAGACAGACCATATCTGGAGTATTGTGTCTAGTTCTAGGTACCATGTTTTAGGAAGGCCAGTGATAAGCTGGAGGATCCTGAATAGGATGACCACTTTGGTGAGGAACTAGGAACTGAATAGAAAACTTAGTAGGGACATCATAGTTTTCAGTTCTTTTTGAAAAACTTTCATCTGAAATAGAGATTAAACTTTTTCTAGAGAAGTAGATTTAGTTTTAATATGTAGAAAAACATCCTTATGATTTGTGCAATTCAAAAGTAGGATAACTTGCTTTAGAGAAGTAGATGATTCCTCATCCCTAAAGGTTGTCAAGCAAGAGACTGAATGATCACTTGTTGAAAACTTTAAAGAGATTCCTGTTCAGCTATAGATTGTACCAGATAGATTCTGAAACTCCTTCCATCTCTGAGATTTGGTTATTCTCTAATATTCCTCCAATTGCTAAAGGAACTATTTATAATCCTATTTCTAAAGGAAGTACAACTACAAAAACCTCTTCCCTCCCCTGCTTTGTCCCTAACTCCAGGTACCATGTATGAAAATCTAGAACATGTAATTCAAATTAATTTTTAAAATCAAGTTATTAGCATCTAAACATTAATAGAAGGATTAAGATTTTCTTGAGTGGTCTCCTGGGAGCAGAGAAAGTATTTCTGATAATTTCATTGTAGGATACTTTAAAGGCTTGATAATATTAAATAACGGTTTTGAGGAAAGAAGGTACAGGTATAAATTTGTATAATTTTCTGCAGATGTTCCCTGTCTCCTTTCACAGGGTTTCAGATCTCTCAGCTGGTTGTGATCTCCCTGATGGAGCAAGGGGAAGAGTTGTTGGTACCAAGTCTTGAGGACTCCAAGGAGAAAGAGATTTTGAGAAGCTCTTATATAGGTGAGGGACATAGAGGATGGTCTCAGTCCCCAGAAATCTCTGTAAGATTTCTTGATTTCTCATTTTGAATTTTGCTAAAACTATTAACTAGTTTGCATGACTATTATTTTCATAGCAGTGTGTTCACAGTTAGCCCTGTTGTAGCTAATAGTTTTTGGGACAATGTATGAACTTGGTTTTATACTGACAGAAGCAGCTGCTGTTGCACTTTTTTTTTGTCCAGACTTATGATTTCATCAATGTAGGGAATGTCCTACTCATGCAGGTCAGCAACTCTTGTAATTTTTAATCCTAGTTCCCTGGAATACTGAAAAGTGACTTCCCATTGTTCAAATCATATAGCTAATGTATATCAGAGGCAGGAATTGAACCCAGGTTTTCCTGACTCCAAAGCTACTCTATCCTATGCCATAGTACCTCTTCAGTTGTAATTTACTAGATTAACAGTAATAGCTCACATTTCCTTTAAGAATCCACTGAAGGGGTGGCTAGGTGGCACAGTGCCCCTGGAGTCAGGAGTACCTGAGTTCAAATCCAGACTCTGACACTTAACACAAAACTAGCGGTGTCACCTTGGGCAAGTCATTTAATCCTAATTGCCCTACCTTCTTCCCTGCAAAAAAAAAAAAAAGAATCCACTCAGGTACCATTTTCTATACAAAGCCCCCACTGGCACTTAGCACAGGTACTCTGCATCCAGCAGATGCTTAGGTGATGTTTATTATGTTTTTACTCCCATGACAGAGACACTCTTTATATTTTCTCTTTATTCTTTCAGAGAATAAGAACAGTTTGGAAACTCTTGACCAGAAATACCCTAAGGATGAGGAAACTAAGGACATACCATCAGAGTGGTCTGAGAAAGATGTTCTCCCAAACACTGAACATGAGGATACTAAAGGAATTCCATCAGGAAGGAACAAAGGGGTCAGGTTCTGGAGTCTTGAGTGGAAAGATACTCATGAGAATAATTGCAAGACAGAAACTCAGTGGGGGAAACCTATGGGAAAAGAACAAAATAAATCTATTTCCTGGAAATGGGGCAGCAGAAAAAACCTTGACATTACTGTCCATCAGACACTATCCAAAAGAGGCAAATCCCACAAATGTCTTGAATGTCAGAAGAGCTTCAATAACAGCTCTCACCTTCGAACTCATCTAAGGATTCACACAGGAGAAAAGCCTTACAAATGTTCAGAGTGTGAGAAATGCTTTAGTAACAGCTCCCATTTGATTCAGCATCAGAGAACTCACACAGGAGAAAAGCCCTATCAATGTAATGAATGTGGGAAAAGCTTTAGCAGTACCTCACACCTTATTATCCATGAGAGAACACACACAGGAGAAAAGCCCTATAAGTGTCCAGAATGTGGGAAAAGCTTTAGTAGCAGCTCGCATCTTATTCAGCATCACAGATCTCATACAGGAGAGAAACCTTATGAATGTCCTGTGTGTGGGAAATGCTTCAGTCACAGCTATGTCCTAATTGAGCATCAAAGGACCCACACAGGAGAAAAGCCCTATAAATGTCTTGACTGTGGGAAAAGATTTAGTCAGAGTTCCAGCCTTATTCGCCATCAGCGCACACACACTGGTGAAAAACCCTACAAATGTCTTGAGTGTGGGAAAAGCTTTGGTTGTAACTCTACCCTCATAAAGCATCAAAGAATTCACACAGGAGAAAAACCATATAAATGCCCAGAATGTGGGAAAAATTTTAGCCGCAGCTCAAACCTCATTACACACCGGAAAACACACATGGGAAAGAAATTCTATGAGAATACAGAATTTGGGGTAAATTCGAATCACAATTGTAACTCAGTAGAAGACCAGAGAACTCAGCCAGGAGAGAAAACATATAAGTGTCGTGAATGTGGGAAAAGTTTCAACCTTAGTTCACACCTTATTAGACACCAGAGAACACACACTGGAGAAAAACCCTATAGATGTCCTGAGTGTTGGAAAACTTTCAGTCAAAGCTCCACACTGGTGATTCACCAGAGAACTCATACAGGAGAGAAACCATATAAATGTCCTGACTGTGGGGAAGGTTTCAGTCAAAGCTTTAACCTTATCAGGCACCGAAGGACCCATATAGGAGAAAAACCTTATAAATGTACTGACTGTGAGAAATCTTTCAGTCGTAGTGCCTACCTCAATCAGCATCAGAAAACACACATAAAAGAAAAGCTCTTTCAGTTCCCTGAAGTTGAGAAAAAGTTTACTCATGAATGGCCCTAGAAAAGCTTGACATGGGGGTGGGAGAGCATATGGACTTCATTTACTCATTTCCAATTCCCAAATCTCTTTCCTCCTGAGAGGAAGTTTCTTGTAAACTTTTCCTTTTATTAACTCATCACAATTAAGGTATTGTAAGATCAGTTTGCTATTGAATTTCTTTGGCTTATCAGTACCTCTGGAAAAGAGAGCTAAGGGCACTCTGCTTAGAAGATGCAAAGACTCAAACCAACCAGGTCATGGATCTTCCCAGTGAAAAACAGCACCAAGGATGTAATGAAAACATAATTTTTTTATTTAAGGTAAGACAGGAATAGTTCAGAGTAATCCTAATAAAAAATAAAGAAAAATAAACCTGAAATCTTGAAGCTAGACTTGCTAAAGTTTGCAATTTTCTCTTGTCATTTTAGGTGTAGACAAACTGTTATCTGTCCCAGATGGCTTGCTGATAAAATGATTCTGCTGAAGATCAGTGTGGTTTCCTGGCTTTTTGTGGGGGAAGGTGCTCAGGCAAAAAACAGTGGTTTAAATTTGAGCAGTCTTATTCATTGAAAATTAACTCTTGTAGAGTGTGGCACAAAGTGAATCATAGGTGAACACTAGGTAAACATCTGACCAGTAAAGATTTGTCACAAGGCTGTAAGATATCTAGAACTACAGATTTTGTTCTCTTCTAGATCAGTCTAGAGCAGCAGTGAAAGAGAGTGTTGAATAATAATGGATTTGGGGGCAAGATATTCCCAAGGTATTCGGGAATTCCCAGTTATTAACCTATAACCTGTTAAGATCCCCTTGCCACTATGTCCCTGTATCCCTACCCTAAAGAAGCAAGATTAGGAGCTGGGGCAACTGAATTCTGTTCTTGTAATTAGTAATTAGTAACTAATCTTTTTCCCCTCTGTGTGCTTTGGTTTTCCTATTATGTGGGGGTTCAGTGCAATCGGAAACTAGGCTCTTGTAACTAGCTCAATGACTTAGTGTCAAATGGACAGAATTCCATTAGTATTGGAGTAATTTTTATTTGGATCAGGTCCTAATAGTTCTTTTATCTTTGGCCTTCCTAGGGAAGACTCAGAGAACCTAATATTTTCTCATATTCTTCCCTGTCCTAAATAAGGACTTTATAGAAATTATTAAGCACCCTTTTTTCATAAATCCTGGTTCATCTGTTACAAATGAGTAAGGACAAATGGAGGTGAGGGTGCCCAAGGTTATATCTTAGGCTTTCTAAATATATTTAGAAGGGCTTGAGGTGAAAATTTAAAACTTGGCAGAAGGGAATTGAACTGTAGTATTCCCAAAGAGACCATTCCTTTTGCCAGTGGTCCCTTGGGGTCAACTGAGTTGCACTGGAATTGTTACATTCCCCCCCTCTCATTGAGATGCAGCTGATACTGGGTAGTGACTGAATTATGATTTTTTATTATTAAAGGATGAAAATCATAGCAAAAATAGTCAGAGACATTTAAGATGTTTCTTTTTGGTCAATTTGCCACCTTGCATGGGAAGGGGAAGTATTGGTGGAAATGAACGATCTCCTCAGTTCTCAAGATCAACTCCTTCCCTCTATCTTAGCTTTACACATAGTGTTCAGACCTATTACCTGGAAGTCCTCCATTTTTATGATCAAGAATTCTAAAATTTCCAGCCTATGTACCACCTCCTCCTAAATCTATTATTTGACTTTAGATGACCTCTTCACTCCTCAGCACCCTTCCAGGGTATCACTCCTGTTTTGGATTAACTTTCCTTGCTTCCCATTTAACCCTATAGTTCAGCAGTTCAACATTACTGTGTCCTCTACTTTTGAATACATTTCTCCTTTGTTCCACTGCTGATCACACTTTGCCAAACTCCAACCCTGGTTTACTTCTACCATCCACCTGCTCTGATCTTGTATTGGAAGAAGTGATATAACCATGCTGATTGATCCATTACAAGCCTATGTTGTTGATTCTTTTCATTTTAACTGGGCCCTCACTGAAGCAAGATAATTTTACTCTTCCCCAACTGATTCTCTGTCATTTTACACTGTCATCCCAAACTTTTCCTTCCCTCCTCGAGTCTCTAATACCACTTCTCTTCCTACCATCTCAGCAAAAGATAAAAGACTCCATACTTTACTTAGAAAATAGAGATGACTCTCTCTACCACCTCATACCTATCAGATTGGCTAACATGACAGAAAAGGAAAATGGTAAATGTTGGAGTGGATGTGGGAAAATTGGGGCACTAATGCTCTGTGGAGTTGTGAACTTACCCAGCCATTCTGAAGAGCAATTTGGCAATATGCCCAAACGGCTATAAAACTACATACTATTAGTTCTGTATTCCAAAAAGATTTTTAAAAAAACAGTAAGAGAAGAAGGACCTATTTGTATATCTCTGTGATGGCAATATTTAATTCTGCTCTCTACTAAACCTATTTTATGATATATCAAGGTGTTTGTGTGAAGGCTCAAAGCTTTCATAAGATAGAAACCCAAGGGACATACTTTTTAGTGGGGATTTAAGGATGTTCTACAATGAAAAAAATTGCCTGGGGCATACAAATGCTTGGTCCTAACGCTAACAGAGAAGCTGCTGAACTAAGATGTTAGCTGATGGATTTAGAACTGACAGGGACCTTAGAGATCATGGATAAACTGAAGCCCAGAGAGGTAAAGGTCATGTAGGTAACAAATGACAGAGCTGATAATTGAATGCAATGTAAAAAAAATGAGATATCATTTAAAAAAATTTTTTAAGTTTATATATACCAGGCAGGTGTAATGGGCAGTAAGAATAGAGGACAGAGGCAAGAGATGTTACAAAAATGAAATCCATACTTGGTAAATGATCAGATAGGAAAGGTGAGAGAGAGAGAATTAATGATAACCCCAAGTTAAACATGAGAGATATTTGATCTAAAGGAAGACAGTTGCTTCAGGATAAAGCAGACTCATAACTTCCCACTGTAGTAAATTATTACCACTGCCTAACATGTGCAAAGGCATGCCCATAAGTATACACACATGTACACATGCGCACACATGGCTTTAAAAGCCCATCATGGCTTCTGGTGCCAAGGTGGAAGAGTGAGAAAGGAACCCACTGAAAGCCCTCCCAAATTCCTCTCCCAACAATTAGAAAACCACCTCAGAATTGATCTAGGAGCAGGGAAGCAGCTTACCAGCTGAGCAGGAAAGGTCTGTCTCAGTGGGAGGGAAATAAGGACAAGAGCAGCAGCAGGCAGCGTCACAGGGGGGATTGCAGCAAGGTTCCAAGCCTGGGGCAATCCACCAGTGAGGCCCTGTCCTCCTGTAGTCCCCTAGGCAAGTGAGCAGTTTGTTTAGTACAGCAAGGCCCCACCCTCAGCACAAGCCACCTGCCAGACTTTGACCACACTGCTGACCAGTAGTAAATCCCACCTCAGGACTGGCCAACAGCAAGACCTAGCCCCTGGAGCCTGACAGCAGAGAGACTTTGTTTCCATAGCAACCCTGCAGCAGGGCTCTACTCTTAGAGCAGGGCAGCAGCTAAATCCCCACATACAAGGAAGCTCCAACCCCCAGTACAAGCCAGAAGGGAAGCCTACCCTCTAGAGAAAGCAAGCAGCTAAGCTCTGAAGCCCAGTGAAAGCTAGCAGTGAGACCCAGAGCCCTACAACAAAAAATCTGGGACAGTCTAGGACCGAAACCTAACTTTCACATAAAAATACCAAGTCACAAAAAAAAAAAAGAGCAAAAAATGAGCAAAAAACAACCAAACAAAAAAGAGCCTGACTATAGAAAGTTATTATGGTAGGGGCAGGTAGGTGGCACAGTGAATAGAGCACCAGCCCTGGAGTCAGGAGGACCTGAGTTCAAATCTAGCCTCAGACACTTAACCCTGGCTGTGTGACCTTGGGCAAATCGCTTAACCCCAACTGCCCTACCTTTCCCCCTCCAAAAAGCAAAAAAACAAAAACAAAAAGTATGGTAATACAGAGGATCAAAGCATAGACTTGGAAGAGGATAATAGTGTCAAAATGGCTACATGTGAAGCCTCAAAGAAAAATCTAATTTGGTCTTAGACCCAAAAGGAATTCCTGGAAGAGTTTAGAAAGGATTTTTTAAAAAGCAAATTAGAGAAGTAGAAGAAAAATTGGGGAAAATGAGAGTAATGCAATAGAATCATGAAAAAAGAGTCAGTAATATAAGAAAAGATTTACAAAAATTTGGAAAAATATTCATTGCTCATGGATAGGCTGAGCCAATATAATAAAAATGACAGTTCTACCTAAATTTATTTATTCAGTGGCATACCAAACTATCAAAAAATTATTTTATAGAGCTAGAAAAAGTAATAACAAAGTTAATCTGGAAGAACAAAAGTGCAAGGATATCAAGGGAATCAGTGAAAAAAATGTGAAAGAAGGTTGTCTAACCATACCAGATCCCAGTGACCAAAATAATTGGTATTGGCTAAGAAACAGAGATGAGTGGAATAGATTAGGTACAAATTACATTATAGTAAATGACCACAGTAATCTAGTAGATGATAAACCCAAAGATCCCAGTTTTTGGAACAGAAAATCATTATTTGATAAAAAATGCTGGGAAAACTGGAAAACAGTATGGCAGAAAAACTAGGCATAGACCAATAACTCACACCATATACCAAGATCAAATCAAACTGGGTACATGATTTACATAAAAGGTGATACCATAAGCAAATTAAAGAGGGCATGGAATAGTTTATCTGTCAGATTATGGATAAGGGAAGAATTTATGATTAAAGAAGATATAGAGAGCATTGCAAAATGTAGATTTTGATTACATAAAATTTTAAAAATTTTGCACAAAACCAGTGCAACCAAAATTATAAGGAAAGCAGAAAACTGGGGGGAGGGGAGTTTTGCAACACGTATCTTTGATAAAGGCCTTATTTCTCAACTATATAGAGAACTGAGTCAAATTTATAAAAATACAAGTCATTTGGCAAATGATAAATGGTCATAGGATATGAAAAGGCAATTTTCAAACAAATCAAAGCTATCTATAGCCATATGAAAAAAATGCTGTAAATCACCTGATCAGAAAAATGCAAATTAAAACTACTCTAAGGTACCACCTCACAGCTATCAGAGTGGCTAATATGACAGAAAAGGAAAATGATAAATGTTGGAAGGGATGTGGGAAAATTGAGATAGTGTTGGTGGAGTTGTGAACTGATTCAACCATTCTGGAGAGCAATCTGGAACTATGCTCAAAAGGCATAAAACTGAACGCCTTTTGTTCTAGCAATACGACTACTAGGTCTTTATCCCAAAGACATCTAAAAAAAGGGAAAGGGACCTATTTATGCAAAAAATATTTGTAGTACCTCTTTTTGTGTTGGCTAAGAATTGGAAATCCAAGTGATGCCCATCAATTGGGGAATGGCTAAACAAACTGTGGTTCATGATTGTAATATATTATTTATTTATTGTGCTATAAGAAATGATAAGCAGAATGATTTCAGGAAACCCTGGAAAGACTTACATGAACTGATACAGATGAAGCAAGCCAAATCAGAATGTTGTACACAGTAACAGCAACATTGTGTGATGACCTGCAAAATCTGAAGAATTCTCACCTATGACAAAATGTTCCTGGTGGATTCTATCAGCAGCCAAAGTCTTGGCTTTACTTAATGCTGCAAACAACTTGGTCCATCATTCCATCTACTGATTTCTATAATTCAACATTGGATCATGTTGATCTCATGGAGCAGTATCATACTGGGCAGTGCTTTGGAAACTCTCAAAAGTTCTCCTTCTATCAGTATCCATTTGTTATTTTTATAGTTGAAAAAAAATCATTCAGAAGGACTGCGAGCAACAGATGATAAGCACTATCAGGCAGAGTCTGGTGGATAAAGTTTTTCAAAGGCAAAGACCTGACATGAATATTCTATTTTTTTTTCTTAATTTATTTTAAACCAAAGTACTAAAACTTAATAGAATAAGAAAAAGAAATCTATTATCAACTTAAATACAAAATAAGAAAAGGGAAAAAAGCATTTCCATGTTTACAGCAGAAGGTAAGAAAAGATTGAAAATATACAGCAATAAATTTCCATTTGAAGAAAGCCTATAGAATAAATACTATACATTGTATTCGGAGCTGTCTGTCTTTTCTTTGCTTCCTTGTAAGTTTTCTTTTGTTCTCTGCTATGCATTTTTTACTTTGTTCTTTTTTTTTCTTCCTCCCCCAAGGCTACAATTAAGAGTGTGTGTGTGTGTGTGTGTGTGTATGGAATATACTATTTCTAAATATGAAAGTAAAAAGAACACACCATGTTTGTGATTCACTCAATGAGTTGACAAGGAAAAGAAGAAACTTGAAAAAGAAGCTATGGCATGTTTGCATATCACAAGGATTCACATTGTCATTGGTTTAGCAGCTTTAAATGTGATTACTATTCTGAATTTCAGTTGGTTGGAATTCTTATGGGACTAGCTGCATATAACAACATTACTTTGAATATTCCTTTCCCATCCTCCTGTTAGGAGAAACTCTTGTTCCTGGTGACCAGAACACACCAATAAGCATAGATGATCTATATCAGATTATGCTTGAATTGGACCATAGATTAAATGAACTTTTATCATATGATGGCAGTGTTGAAGATTTTTTACTCAACCTTCCAGGTTTTCCAAGAATAATTTGGAGTAATGAAATCATTTAATTTAAAATCAGGTAGTAGTAAAATTCCAGTTACCGATCAGAATAGGAAAAAGTATGTGCAGCTTATATGATGACTTCCTTCTCTATAAATCCATCTATAAACAGTTTGCTGCATTTCATTACGGATTTCATAGTGTATTTGCTTCAGATGGCATGTCCAGAAGAAAGAAATTTTAGTCTGTGGGACTCCTGAATTGGATATGCATGCTCTGCAAAGAAATATTCAGCATGATGATTATGTGAAAACTGACCTAACTATACAATACTTTTGGGGTGTTGTGCTTAGGTTTCCTCTTGATCTTGAAAAGATGTTACTACATTTTACCATGGGAAGTGATGGAGTACCTGTAGGAGGGATGGTACATTGGAATTTCAAGATTTCAAAGCATGACACTTCTACTAACTGGTTATCAGTAGCCCATACCTGCTTCAACCAACTTTACCTGCCTCCTTACAAGAACAAAAGCAAGTTAAAACAGAAACTGATGATTGGGATTTCAAATTCTGAAGGTTTGGGCTGTAGTAACTTTGGACTTGAAATTAAGTATTTTTACATGTAGCATCCACTCTTTTCTCATTGGGCCTTTAATCTTTTCATGCACCTGTCTTCAGGACTACAATAAGCTAAATTATTTTCAAATACTGACTTTTTGGATTATTAAATGTGAAGTACATCTAAACTATGTCCAGTTTTCAAAAACCACAGAGACATTGGCACAGAGGGGTGGGGTGGAGGAGTCAATAGGTAACAAGAGGAATTTTTTTTTTAGGATCTCTTTTTATAGCACCTTATCAGTCTCCATAATTATGTCACACATGTGCCACTAGGGGACTGAAGTGTAATATTTAATGCATTTCTAGCATAGAACTAAGTAGCAGATTATATGTTATTAATACACAGTAGCAAAGCATGTATCTACAATACCATTAATAGAAGCCTTGTAGCCATATTTCCATAAAGAAGTAAACAATTTTAATAAAAATGGAAAATTACAATATTTTAAATATTCTGGCCTTAGTTCTGTAAGGATTAAGCCAATTATTGAAAAGCATGTAAATAAGATTGGGGGTAAGGTGTGTAAAATTTTTAATAGTGCTATTTGTTGCTTAAGATTTATTTTTACAAAATAAATTCAGGGTTTTAGATGTGTATACAGCTTTTACAAATCAGCAGAGATGATTGTACAGGAATGTAATTTTCAGTCTAACTGGGTTTAAGATAAATGCATTTAAGTATTAAGATTAAGTGTCAAGGTATGCACCTATTGAAATTGGTAGAAAATTAGTTACTTTGAAAACCCTCTGATTTGTGTAACCATCATGTTTTGAAAAGCACCTGGATATTAGAAAGTGAAATCCAATGAAATTAGTTATGAATGAAATAAATCCTAGAGAGGGCAGAGCCAAGATGGCAGAGTAGAGGCAGGAATTTGGCATGAGCTCCTGCTCCAACCACCTCCAATACCTGTAAAATATTACTCTAAACAAATTTTAGAGCTACAAAACCCACAAAGTGACAGAGAGAAACAAATCTCCTGCTGAAGGCAGCCTGGCAGGCCGATAGGAAGGGTCTATTACACTGATCTGGGAGCTGAATGCAGTCCCATGTGAGCCACACAGTCCCAAACCAGGGGCGACCCTGACCAGCATCACAAACTGGCCACAGCAGAATTCAGAAGAGTGAATCACCAGCAGTTGTGGAGGTTTCCAAAAAGGAAGTAAAAGGTCAGTGGGGAACTCTGTTGCAACTGGGTGATGGAAGAGCCCAGTCAGCCCCTGTCCCCAGGCAAGGGGTGGTTGGACTTGGCGGCTGTAGCTGCTGCCACATGGCTGCCTCAGGAGCTCCTGGCTTGCAGATCAGAAGGGAAGCAAGTAACCATTCAGAGGGTAATTGCTCTTCCTTTGACCTGCTTGGATCTCAATTGAGGTCTTGGGTGGTGGTCCTGTGGTATGTGGCCAGTGTGCCAGAACTTGGGGTGTCCATAGAGAGGACGCCCCCCTCATATCTCTGACAATATCTGCATAAACTCCAGTGATTTGGGACATAGCTCTCTCTACTCTGGAAGCAGAGTTCTACCATGGCAAAGAGCACAAAAGTCAAGTAATTGGCTGGCAAGATGAACAAGCAAAGGAAGTACAATCAGACTATAGAATCCTTTTTTGGGGACAAAAAGGATCAAAACATGGAACCCGAATTAATCAACAAAGTCAAAACTCCTGCATCAAAAGCCTCCAAGAAAAATATGAATTGGTTATAGGCTCAAGAAGGATTTTGAAAATCAGCTAAGAGAAGTGGATGAAAAATCGTGAAGAGAAATGAGAATGATGCAAGAAAATAATGCAAAGCGAGTCAACAGCCTGCTAAAGGAGATCCAAAAACACACTGAAGAAAGTAATACCTTAAAAAATAGACTAACTCAAAAGGCAAAAGAGGCCCAAAAAGCCAATGAGAAGAATACCTTAAAAAGCCAAATTTACCAGATGGAAAACGAATTTCAAAAACTCACGAAGAGAATAATTCCTTCAAAATTAGATTAGAGCAAATAGAAGCTAATGACTTTATGAGAAATCAAGATACTATAAAACAGATCCAAACAAATGAAAAAAATAGAAGGCAGTGTGAAATATCTCACTGGAAAAACCACTGACCTGGAAAATAGATCCAGGAGAGATAATTTTAAAATTATTGGACTATTTGAAAGCCATTATCAAAAAAAGAGCCTAGGAATCATCCTTGAAGAAATTCTCAAGGAAAATTGCCCTGATATTCTAGAACCAGAGGGCAAAATAGAAATGGAAGGAATTCACAGATTACCTCTTGAAAAAGATCCCAAAAATAAAATTCCTAGGAATACCATAGCCAAATTCCAGAATTCCCAGGTCAAGGAGAAAATATTACAAGC
>CM053580.1:498677683-498711035 GCA_028627135.1 Pseudochirops cupreus | reverse complement strand
CTGTTTGTTTGTAACTTCTGTTTGTATTCTCTGAAGTTCAGGGCGCCGACTTTTCCCCCGAACTAGGTAAATAATATGTTTGATTAAAGTAAGATTGTTAACCCATTTTGAGTTGCTTTCCTTTAGAAAAGCAGATCTAAGAACCTGTGCTAGTAGCCGCCCTAGGTATGCTAGGGTGCTTGCTGATACAACCAGTTAACTTGAATTCCAAGGTTACTTAATAGAACTCTTTTTCCTTGTTAAAGGTCTTGGCACCTTACTCTAGCATTATTATGTTTTTTGTTTCTGTTACAGATCTAAGCTGTAGCTAGTTGGTAGGCATCTCTCAGTTTTTCCTTCAATTGAGAGACATACTGAGTATGAGTAGTTATACCAATCCCTTCATCTGAGTTACCAAAACACAAGTTAGTAGACAGGTTGATTCTGGCCCAAACATGATCAAGTATAGTGCAAAGCCTGTAAGATTATTCCTTGTGGAATTGTATGCGTATGGTAGTAATGAGACATGTTGATTACACTGACCCTTTTGCCCTAGTCTCAAAATTTCCAACATATTCAACAGTGTGTGAAATGTTCAAGCTGTAGGTCTACATGAGGTTGATGAGGAGTAATCTTAGATTTTTTGATATGGGATAAAGTCAACATTTCCTTTAGTAGTTTGCTCTCAAAGTCCCCATCTTGGTCAGAATGGAGTCTACCTTGGAAACAATCTACTGAAAAATACTTTGCCAATAATGTTTTAGTTACCATAGATGCTTTTTGGTTTCTGGTTAGATAAGCTTGTGCATACCTGATGACATGATCAGTCACCGTCAAGATATGACAAGATATATTTTTGCTGTCTTCTTCCAGGGATAGAAAGTCAATACAGACAAATGTTAAAAGCTTGCTAGTACTTATGTGCTGCAAATAGGCAGAATGAGTTGTTAATGTTTTCCTTTGTACCCATCTGGCCTAAATTTCATGCTTCTTTTTTTTCTTTTTCTTTTTGGAGGGGGGAATGCAGAGCAATTGGGGTTAAGTGATTTGCCCAAGGTCACACTGCTAGTTTTTGTGTTAAGTGTCTGAGGCTGGATTTGAACTCAGGTCCTCCTGACTCCAGGGCCAGTGCTCTATTCACTGTGCTACCTAGCCACCCCAGTTTCTAACTTCTTGATAATGGCAACCATCTTAGACCAGTAAAGCAGATTTCTTACCAGCTCTAGTGTCTTTTCTTGACCCATTTGTCCAAACTCATCGTTGGATGACAAAGCATCTATGGCTATTGGGCAGTATGCTTTGGTTAGCTCTAGCTCCTTCCTGGTTCTGTACCTGGAATCAGTCACAATATGATACATCATTCCATTACATAGTTCTAATTTGGGCCATTGCCTCTGCAATAGGTATTTTCTGCTGTTTAGAACTTCAGATGAGTAAAATCACTACCCTGCTTTTTGGCTTGTATCACTTCTCTTAGTCCTTCCTCAGACATCTGCTCTCTCTTCTAGTCATCTGCATATAACTGTGGCAGGGAAGATTGCTTCAATATCTAGTGGAAGTCTCAAACTCTTAGCTAAATTTCCACCCCGTTGTTTTCAGTACTTTGAGTTTCATAGCTTGCTCTTCTTCTGGTATCACCACAGTTTTAGTTTTCTTGCATTATATTCTATGGAGCTCTGATGTGTAGCAGAAGTAGATTGAGCCCCACATGTGTAGTGAAGGCCTTCATAGTGAGAAGGCTGTCATTATTTGACTTGAAGGGAGGCAGAATAGACAGCTCTAGCCCTTTCCTTCCCTACTCTTTTCCAAGCAAGGTTAGAATTATGTCTACCTGTTCTCTTAAATGTTGTTCACTTAGAGGGTACGAGTGTGTTCAAGCTAACTTGTGATCACTTTGTCATTTTTTTGGGGGGGAGAGAACCCCAAATTCTATATCCAAGGCTTGACCCTTTTTCCATTAAGTACCGTTCTACAATGAGTGTATATATCAAATAACAAAGAAACCCATTTATCCAAATCATAGCAAAACAGAAATCAGGAAAGGTAAATATAGGACAATATATACTAGACAACGTAGAATGAAGAAGCTCTCCCATTGGGAACAAGACAACTCAGCTTCATCAAGAGAGAGTGTCCTGAATCTTACCCCAGGAGGAACTCTCCAAAGTCTCTAGAGGTGCTAGAAGTAAAGACCTAATGGCAGCTGCTAGCTCCTCTTAGTCTTCTCAGAGTCATTTCCTTCAGCAACCCGAAGTGGGGCTGGCCTCTTCTCTCTTCCCTCTTGAAGCTGGAAGCCAAAAGTCTAAAGCAACTCGTTGCTTGAAGAGACTTGATGATCTAAGAGTCTTCAAGGCAGATTGGCAAAGGCTGGAGCTCTTTGACCTCTCATTAACTCTACCCTGTCCTTCATATAGAGCAGATCATTGTTAGCTGAGGTCAAAATCCAAAACTGAAATAATTTAGGAAGAAATTTATTAAATCATCCAGCAGAGGGGAGAGCCAAAAAGGAGTGACCCACTCTTCCTAATGTCTGTAAGTTACACATTGTGTAGGATTCAAACAAAGGAACAAGGAAACAGTAGCTGAATGCCAGCGTGGAGGCAGTTTCTAGATAAAACATGTGGGTTGCATGAAATATATGGCCCGAAAAAACTCATTGAAATTCTTGCATCAATCTTTAGATTTGACTGGATTACTGGTCAGCATAACCAGGTTCAGAGTTAAGCATTAAACAAATTGTCTAAGCAACAGGTCTGGTTTCTCAGCCATGCAAGGTTAGGTTCAAACAATGCAATACAGTTTTCCCAGTGTTCATCTCCACTAATAAGAAGAGAGTCTCGTCTGATGGACTTTGGGACGGGGTTCCATAAGCACTAACTGAATGCTTTCTGACTGACTACTTGTTAGCTGAGTGACTCTCCAACTCAAGTAACAAGTGGTCATCCAATATTTGTATGAAGGTTTCTCTTGAGGGGGAATCCACATACTCCTGAGGCAACCCCCCTGTACCGTTAGAGTTCCAGTTGTAATCCTAAATTTGCCTCTGAAACTTCCACCCATTGCTCCTAGTTCTAAACTCTGGGGCCAAAAAAAATAAGTCTAATCCTTTTTCCACCTGACAGACTTTTAGTCCTTGAAGATGACTATAATATCTCTCCTGAGCCTTCTCTTCTTCACGCTAAAGAGCCCCAATTCATTTTAATCTGGTGCAGGCTATTCCTGTGAGTTTGCAGGTCACTAGTTTGATACTTCTGGTTTATATTACAGTTAAGAATTCATTGTATGACACAGTTTAACATTTTTTTAGTTTCCCTCTTCTGGATGTTCTCCAACTTATTAATGTCCTCCATGGATTGTGGTGCCCCAAATCCTCCAGATGTAGTCTGAGTAAGGCAGAGTTCAGTAAGATTATCACCTGATTCTTGGAAGCCATGTCTCTCTTAAGGCAGCTCACAATGGCATTATCTTTCCTGATAGCCATATCACACTCTCAACTCCCATTGAGGTTGCAGTGCTTTAAAGTCCTGAGATCTTTATCATGAAAATTGTGATATAGCCCCTCTCTTGTACTTACCCCAAAAGTCAATTTCTTGAACTCTTGTATAATTGTATTGCTATGAAATTTTCCCTAATTTAGCTCACTAAATGTTTTAGCCTATCAGAATCTTTTTGGATTCTGATCCACAATTCATGTGTTAGCTATCAGCTTTATGCAATCTATACAATGAATAGAAGTCAGGGAATCTGATAGGTTTTGAGATTAAGATGAGAAGTTTTGAACAAGTTGAGTTAGAAGTGCTTCTGGAACATCAAGATGGAAATGTCTAGCAGGCAGTTGGATATAAGGGATTGAAATTCAAGGAATAGGTTGGAGCTAAAGGTATACACTTAGGAGTCATCTGCAGAGAAATGATAATTGAAGAGACAGGAGCAGATAAGATCATTAAGATTGCCAAGACCTTTCTCATTTCTGGGTCTTAGTTTCTTTATTTGTAAAACTAGGGGGTTGGACTAGATGCCATAAAATGCAATTTTTCTTCTTTACTCAGCTTCAGTTGCTGCTTCCTCTCTTAGGAATCACTATCTCTGTCTGTGGCTATTATCTATTATCTATTTTCATTCATTAATTAGATCGTTCTGCAAGTCATTTTTTAAAAAAAATTAAGCTTTTATTTAATATTTTATTTTCCCCCAGTTGCATGTAAAAACAATTTTTAACATTCGTTTTTAAAATTTTGAGGTTCAAATTCTCTCTCTTCCTCTCTCACTCACCATCCTCCTCCCCTGCCAATGAGAAAGCAAGCAATTCAATATAGGTTACACATGTGTAGTCATGCAAAACATATTTATATTAATCATACTGTGAAAGAAAACATAGAGAAGAAAAAACCCTCAGTAAAAAAAAAGTATCCTTCAATGTGTATTTAGGCACCATCAGTTCTATCTCTGGAGATGGATGGTATTTTTCATCATAGGTCCTTCAGAGTTGTCTTGGATCATTGTATTGCTGAGAATACCTAAGTCATTCACAGCTGATCTTCTTACAATATTGCTGTTACTTTGTACACAGTACATTTCACTTTGCATCAACACATGCAAGGCTTTCAGGTTTTTCTGAAAGCATCCCTGCAAGTCATTTTTGAGTGTGTTTTGCACATTGCCAGATAATTATTATTTTTTTTTTTTTGCTTTTGGAAGGGGGAAGGCAGGGCAATTGGGGTTAAGTGACTTGCCCAAGGTCACACAGCTAGTTTGTGTTAAGTGTCTGAGGCTGGATTTGAACTCAGGTCCTCCTGATTCCAGGGCCAATGTTCTATTCACTGCACCATCTAGCTGCCCCAACATTGTCAGATATTATAGGGGATATAGAAGAAGTGTAAGACATTGCCCCTACTCTCTAGAAGTTTATAATCTAAAGGAAGAGATAAGAATAGTTTACATTAGTGATATCAAACTCAAATAAAAACGGGTTTCTGTGGGCTGCATATTGTCCCAGAAAACCACAAAAATTAACGTATCTTCATTTTATTGTATTTTTATTTATTTTATTAAATATTTCCCAATTATGTTTTAATCTGGTTCAGGCCACTCCTGTGAGTTTGCAGGTCACTAGTTTGACACTTCTTTTTTAAAAAAATTTATTTATTTACTTTTAGTTTACAACATTTAGTTCCACTTGAGTTTCAAATTTTCTCCCCCTCCTTTTCCTTTCCCCCATGGCAGCATGCAACCAAATATAGTATCTACAAATACCTCCACATTAAACATTAGTCAGGTTGTAAAGAAGGATTATAACCAATGGAGTAAACAATGAGAAATAGGAAACAAAACAAAACAAAAACGAGAGAGAGCAAGTAGTTTTCTTCAGTCTGCATTCAGACTCCATAGTTCTCTCTCTGGCTGTGGATGTGGATATCTCTTTCTATCATGAGTCTTTTGGAGTTGTCTTATAACCTGGCTGAGAGGAGCCCAGTTTATCAAAGTTAGTCGTCACACATGCGTTGTGTCTGTAATTGTGTACAAATTTCTCCTGGTTCTGCTCTTCTCTCACAATATCAGTTTATGTAAGTCTCTCCAGGTTATTTTGAAGTCCATCTGCCCCTTATTTCTTATAGCACAATGTTATTCCATTACATTAATATACTACAACTTGTTTAGCCTTTCCCCAATTGATGGGCATCCCCTTCATTTCCAAATCTTTGCCACCACAAAAAGAGCTGCTATAAATATTTTTGTACATATGGGTCCTTTTCCCACTTCTTTGATCTCTTTGGGATATAACTCTTTGGGCATAGTTCCAGCTTGCTTTCTAGAATAGTTGAATCAGTTCACAACTCCACCAACAATGCATGTGTTCCGATTTTTTCACATCCTCTCCAGCATTTATTATTTTCCTGTTTTGTCATCTTAGCCAATCTGACCAGTGAGATGTGGTACCTCAAAGTTGTTTTGATTTGCATTTCTCTAATCGATAGTGCTTTAGAGCATTTTTTCATATGCCTATAGATATCTTTAATTTCTTCCTCTGAAAACTGCCTGTTCATATCCTTTGACCATTTATCAGTTGGGGACTGACTTGTTGACACTTCTGGTTTACATGACAGTTAAGAATGCCAAGTATCATATAATTAAGTGTTCCAAAAGAATGTTATAAGAGTTATCAGTAAATCAATAGCAATAATAGCTGATATTTTTTCAAAGAACTTTCCTCAGAACAAACCTGTGAGATAGGTATTGTAGGGATTATTATCCTCCACTTACAAATGAGAGAAGTGACACTCAGAGTAGTTCAGTGACTTGCTCATAACCATACAGCTAATGAAGTGTAGGATAAGAACTCAAACCCAGGGCTTCCCACTCTAAATCTACTATTCTTTTTACTAGGCGCACTGTCTCCACGTCAGTTAAAGAGATAAGGTAAGGCCTTATGCAGAAAGTGGTCTTGAGTTGGGTCTTTATATGTGAGAAAGATTTTCATAGGCAGAGAGGCATAGAAGGTATATCCCATGTAGTGAAAAATAACACAGGCAAAGGTGTTGAGTTGGGTTTGAACATGACCAGTGCATAGTTGTAACTTTAAATTCTGGCTCTTGGGACAAATTCATCCGGTTAGGGAGGTGGCGTTGAGGATCGTAGTCCTTTGCAATTAGGTTGTGTGGTTTGTCCTTCATTCTTGAAGAGGATCAGGAAGATGATACCATGACTTGCAATTGAATTGGATTTCAACAAGGGAGGCCTGTGCAAAGTCACTAGCCTCACTTTCTCCTCCAGAGCCATCAGGGTCCAGTCATACTAGAACAGGAGACAGCCCATTCCTTAAAGAGCTGGGCCAAACCCCCATGCTTATGAACTTCCACATTTCAGGAGAATTGGTGGGGAAGGGGAAGGTGGCCAGGGCCATGGTGTAGAAGAAGGTAGAAGGTTCTCTCGTTCAAAGGAGATGTAAGTCTCTAAAACCATAATTTGCTTCATAAAGAAATAAACTAAATCTTAGCATTCTGAAAGATGTATTGTTTGTGTTGACGTGAGTGAGAATGCACGTGGAATTTGTCAATAAAATGCATTTTAGCCTCATATAGCATTCATAATGTTGTCTTTCTTTGCAAAAGTTGCCAATAATAAAGGGATATATATTGTTTCTTCAGTATATGTCATTAGTTTTTAAGTTGTTTGTATACTAATAGCCCTTATAGCTGAAATAGCTTTTTTGATGTGTGGTCATCAAAAAAAATCAATTATATTTTGGCCTAAAAGCAAAATCAAAGAAAATTTAGACTCAGTTACTTAAGAACATTGCTATTTCAGAGAAACTACCACACTTACTATCGGGAAATGGTAACCAATAGTAGCTATCCAATGAGTGATTAATTGTAAATTATAAAATATAAGATATAAAATAAAATATTAAAAAATTATAAATAGGAGGCATATAGGATTATTTGGGCACTTTGCTAGTCTGGTAGATTTATGATTAGACTGATGTGATACAATGATACAGATGTTTTAAAAACCTCCATGTCTTCTCATCCTGTGATATTCTCAAGCATCCATGTTTTTCCATAAATTCAATTCAGCCTTATTTTTGAGACTATTTCCCTAGGCCAGATCTTTCTAATGATCAGCATAAAATTTTGACTTACTCTGTTTCTGACCTGGGCCAGTTCACCCTACTTTAGGAAGCCTGGTGGCCTCTCAAATCCTAGAGGCACTTATTGGTACCAGTCTTAGTGTGGACACTCAGTTGACTTAGCCTAGTCTAGAACTCCTAAACTCAAATGCTTCATCAGCCTCCCAGTAGCAGGGATTACAGGCATGTAGTACCATACCTGAAAAATTAATTCAGTTTGAAAAATTTGTTAATTATGTACTATGTTCAAGGTTGGGGAAGCTAAGAATCACAGTGGATAGAGTGCTGGGCCTGGAGTCAGGAAGACTCATCTTTCTGAGTTCAAATTAAGCCTCAGACACTTATTTAGCTGTGTGACCCTGGGCAAGTCACTTTACCCTGTTTGCCTCAGTTTCCTCATATGTTAAATTATCTGGAGAAGGAAATGGCAAACCACTTTAGTATCTTTGCTGAGAAAACCCCAAATCATGAAGAGTAAGACATGACTGAACAAATGTTCAAGTTGTTGTGCTAATCTTCTGGAATATAAAGACATGAAGACAACATCTACTTCTGTAGCAGCAACCACACTGGCATACCCAGGATAGCTGCTAGCACAGGTTCTTAGATCTGCTTTACTAGATAAGATAACTGTTCAAGGGGTCAGCAACCTTTTTAAAATTACATTCATTAGTTCAGGGGAAAAGGTAGCATCCTGAACTTCAGAGAAAATATGAACAGAAAATACAGAGAAAATACAAGCAGAGAAATAAAGACCAACAGCCAGGGCTTCTGTATGAGAATTAGCACAGATCAACAGATCCAACTCTCTGGCCAAGGCAATACATACATAGTTACCAGAGAGAAAACACCAGCATCTGGGTTTTTCAAAGCCAGGGGGCATCTTAATGGCTACCCAGAGTCTCATCTGGCCAAATCACACAAACACTCTTGAGTGAGCCCCAAAGCAAAATGGGCATCACAACCCTCCTGACTCAGTGCCTAATTAGAAATTTAAAAAAGGTGTGGAAGCCTGTCTACAAGCAAGCCTCCCTAAGCAAGCTTCCCTTAGTGGGCTCTTCATGAGGCCTATTAATGGTTGGGGAAGATCTTATATCCCATTAACATTACAACTACCCTCAAATAAACTTCTGTTCTATTGAGGAGATACAACCTGCAAACCAATAAACATAATACAAGGAAATGTAAGAGGGAGGGGAAGGACATTTACTTATATGATCATATGGGAGGATAAAGAAAAGCTTGACAGAGGAATTGGTACCTTGAGTAGTCCTTGAAGGAGGATGAGGATTAGGTCAAGAAAGGAGTGTATTCCAGGTGAGAGAGTGGCTTTGGGAAGACATGGAAAAAGGAGATGGAGTGTTGAGTTCATGAAATAGCTAGTAGGACAGTTTGGCAAAAACATGGAACCCATCAAGGGGAATAGGATGTAATTAGCTGGAAAGGTAGGTGGGAGCCAGAATGCAGAAGGCTTTAAATGCCAGGCTGAGGAGTTTCTCTGTTATCTGAGAGGCAGTGGGAAGACTGAAAGATTTTGAGTTAAGAAATGAAAAGATTAGTACTGTGTCTCCATAGAGGTCTGCCCAAAGTACCAGAATCTTTCTCTTGCTCTTTTAATGTAGTAATATAAACCCACATTTCCATAACAACACTAAAATTTGCTTTTTTGTTGTTGTTTAGTGATTTCAGTCATGTCTAATTTTTCATGACTCTGTTTGGAGTTTTCTTGGCAAAGACAATGGAGAAGTTTGCCATTTCCTTCTCCAGTTCATTTTTACATATGAGGAAACTAAGGCAAATATGGTTAAGTGACTTGATAGTCAGATAGTTAGTATCTGCGGCCAGATTTCAACTCAGGAAGATGAGTCTTCTGACTCCAGACCTGGCATGCTATCTATTGTACCACCTACCTGCCCAAAAGGTTTGCTTAGTTTCCCACTACCAATTCTAGTGAATGTGTTATTATTTCTATTTTATGCATGAGGGGAAATTGAGCTTAAGAGAGGCAAGGTTACTGGCCAGTGGTGACACAGAATATAAGTTTTGGTGTTGGGATCTGAACCTGTTTTTAGATTCTAAATACAGTGCTTTTTCTATTGTAACATATATATGCCACTAACATCTTGAGGATACTAATGTAGCACTTAGACCACGTTCTTGATATATGACTAGCCCACCTCCTTTTGGGCGTCCATGAGCAAGTGGTCTTCTTGAATACAAGTCAGAGTTGATTTACTCACTGTATGTTTTTACCATTGCCCTTTGGCATATTTTCTTTTTGTTCTTTCAAGATCATGGTAGTCCAAGCTTCCAGCCACATTGCACCATAGTAGGCTGGAATTTTAGAGCTACAAAGGACCTTAGCTGTTCCAACCTTTCTCTGAACAGATAAGGAAACGGAGACTCATAGAGGTAAAGAGGCTTGCCCAAGGTCCCACATATAGTATGTAGCAGAACCAAGATTTGAACCCAGATTCTCCGACTCCAAATCTGATGCTATTTTCACTATATTATATTGCCTTATAAAGGATTGGTGGAAAGGGAAAAGCACCTATATGTACAAAAATATTTATAGCAGCTCTTTTTATGGTAGCAAAGAATTGGAAATTGAGGAAATGGCTGAGGAAATCTATTGGGGAATGGCTGAACAAGTTGTGGTATATGATTGTTTATGGAATACTACTGTGCTATAAGAAATGAGAAGCAGGATAGTTTCAGGAAAAACCTGGGAAGACATATATGAACTCATGCAAAGTGAAGTGAGCAGAACCAGAACACTGCTACACAGTAGCAGCAATATTGTAATGATGATCCATCAAAGACTTAGCTACTCTGATCAAGGCCATGATGCAAGACAGTTCCAAAGGACTCATGATGAAAAATGTTACACACCTCCAGAGAGAGAACTGATGAATCCTGAGAACAGATTAAAGCATCCTTTTTTTCACTTTATTTTTCAAACTTTCTTTTTTGTTTTGCAACATGGCTAATATGGAAACATGTTTTGATGTCACATGAATAATTGATATCATATTGCTTGCCTTTTCAAGGAGCTGAGGACAGGCAGGAGAAAGGGAGAGAATTTGGAACTAAAAAATTTTTAAAAACAAAGGTTAAAAAAGGGGGTGGGGCAGGGAAAGGACTGGTGGTCTGAACAGGACTTTCATTTGGTAGCCTGAGATCAAGAAATACTTTTTGCTTGTTGACAAAACACTAAACACCATTCCTTCCTTCTTCCCCTTTCTTCCTTAAATGGTTAGTAAAATAAATTATTTGAAATAATAGGCAAAGAAAGGATCCTACCCAACTCTTTTTATGAAACAAATATGACACTGATACCTAGACCAGGAAGAATAAAAATAGAGAAAGAAAATTATAGACTAATTTCATTAATGAATATGGATGCAAAAATCCTAAATAAAATATTAGCTAAAAGATTACAATAATATATTACAAGGACTATACATTATGATCAAGTGGGATTTATATGAGCAATACAGGGATGGTTTATAGAAGGAATATTTTCATGTTTTGAAATATCATTAGTTAGCCTGCAAAAATCTTAGCATGTACTGTTTTTTTTTTATAAATAGTGTGTTTGGGGTCAGAAGAACCAGTTTTGAATGTTGGCCTTGGATGTTTAATCTCTATGAAGACTTAGTTTTCTCCATCTATCAAATCTAAAATCCTAAGGACAAAACAGCATTCTTCAGATGCTGGAATTGGATAGAAAGAGGAAAAGGGGAGGGTCACCCACAGCTCTGAAGATGAGTGTGGGGAGGAGGAAGAGAACTAGGCTAAGGTCAGAGCTGGAGCCTCTTTTCCCATCCAGGTAGTTCCTTGTCAGGGTTTTAGCTGGAATACCACATTTGTGTCAATCTCTGGAGTACCCTTGGTTCTCAACCACTTAATAAATCTTATAGTCTACTCCCTGAACAAAGAATTTGACTAAGTTCCTTTAAGAGCACTTAAGATCCAAGTACTTTTTGTCCTTAGTCTACATCTAAAGCCTATGATTGATTGATTGAGATTGGTTCTTACTTCTAATCATTTACTTGAAAAGGGGTGGGATGACTTGATTGAATAAATCATTACGTCCTTAGAGATATTTATTATATTTCACTCTCATGCTCTGGAAAGCAAAGGAAGTCCACCCTGGAGTGGAGCATGATGAGAGACTGTGAACTCAGGCATTCTTAGGAGGCATAAAGACACCAAAATAAAGATTTCCAGAATCTGAGAGTTGAAAGAAACATCAGAGGCCACCTGGTATTCCCTATACTAGGGATTCCTGCTATGATATTATGGAAAATGTCAATTGATCCTCTGCTTAAAAACTTCTGCTGATGGGGAAGTCACTATCTACCCAGAATAGTCTGCTTTTGAACAGCTTATATTATCAAGAATTTTTTTTTCTTTCCTTAGAGCCTGGATCTGTCTCTCTGTAATTTCTACTCATTTGTCCAATTTCTGTCCTCCAGAGGAAAGCTGAATAAGTCCGATCCCTCTTGAATACTTAGCCTTTCAAATACTTGAAGACAGCTATTATGTCATATCATGTCATAGCATTCATTCAACTATTATGTATTTTATCTGTAAGGTCCTGTGCTGAGAACTGGAGGGAACCTGTATGAATCAGACAAATGCCTTCCTGAAGCAAACCATAATGAGAAATGATAATTATTTGACATTTATTTAATGCCAGAAGTATTTACTATACAGACCATGGGAAAGACAGAGACATAATTTCAGGAGTACAAGTTAATAATTATTTACCTTTGTAAAGTGCTGAGTTGTGTGGTTTTTAAAAAATCTTTATTAGACCTGTGATTTCTTTGGCGTAGGGAATTCTCGACGAGGAAACTCCCTTCACTAGTGCACATCATCCTTTTAACTCTGTCACTTAAAATATTGAAGATTTGTTTAGGGTGTTCTGAGGTTTGGAAAATACTACTCAAGCAACACTTTGAGGTAGGTTGTGTAAATGTTATTTCCATTTTTTAGAGGAGAAAATTGTGGCTCCTGAAAAATCAAATAACCTCTTGTCATGGTCATATGGAGAGTAAATGTCTAAGAAAGAATTTGAACCCAGGCCTCTTGACTCTGGGTCTAGCACTCTTTTCATACTGCCACATTGTTTCTTTGAGGAAAAACGGACTAGTAAAGACATCTTAGACACTAAAAATATCCTGTTCTGGTGACTGTACTGGAATCTGCTGCATATTAGCCAGCCTGCTCTTCTCCTCCCCACCCAAATCTAATTTAGCCTTAACAATTTCTGCAGTCACCACCTGGATTTCTTGCCCTACCACAGGAAATCCAGGATGGTGACCACACAGTGTGGAGATAAAGACTTCCTAAAATGGCAGCCAGAAAGATCTAAGGGACAGACTCATCAGTGAACCCCTTTGTTCTTTCCTTTCTGTTTGCATTTCATGGAAGTGCTCTATACAGTCTCCTTATATAAGAGATGCTTGATATAATCTCTTGAAAGACGGACTAACTTCCTTAATGGCACTGGGCCAGCCATTGTACAAAAAAAGCACCCATAGAGAAGATGAAGACAGTGTCCCAGGTGTTCTTCTTTCTCTTCTCAGAGCCAGGGATGATTTATGATAGTAGGAACCCTTTTTTCCTATTAAAGGAATCTTCAGGAGCTGGGCCTCAGTGGAATGATTGTGGGAAGTCCCTGAGGGAAGCAATATTTCCCTCTTGTCATTTATCTCTGCAGGAAGCACATTAGGGTGAAAAGACAAGACAAAGTTTTGAACCGGAAACAGCAGGGGCAGGAAATCCTGATGACTTAGCTGCCTGAGCTCTGGCAAATGACACTGTGGCTTGACTCTGCCTCAGAAGAATACTGGACCTTGGGAGAAACCTCAGGACCAGGTGGTTAAGAACATGCTTCTTCATAGAGGACATGAAGCGTAGGACTTTGTTATTTATCAAGCCTCCAATAAAGATCAGTGGCAACCTCCTGTAGGTTTGGTGACAATATGGGGCCATAGGAAGGGCATGTGTACAGAACTGAAGGATGCTGGAGTTTACAACTTGCACCATGATAAGCTTGAACTAGAATCATTTGTTAAACATGTTAGTCTTCACTTTGGAATGGACTTTTAAAAAATTCATAAAGAAAGAATTTTTATGAAAGTTGTCATTTTCAGTTTTAAAGATCCATTATTTCAACCATTGGGTACATCCATCCCCACTCATCCCCTATTATCTTTCATATACAATTTTCATGAATGGATGTGACTAAAAAAAAAAAAAGGAAAAGCCTCAAACCCCATCTGCTAAAGAATAACCCTCTGGTGATGAGCCTCTCCACCCTCAGGGAGGTTGATCCTTGTAAAGGAGACAGAGACATATAGCTTTAGAGCTGGGAGAGACTTTAGATCTTGTTTAGTCCAACTCTCTGCCGAAGGTCTAGCTCCTTTAGAGTTTACGCTCTGCTCACAGCAGATCTTGGTCTGTGAGAACTTGAAAGTGCTGTATGAATGTGATCTGTTTTAAAATTTTTTTTCTTAATGAAAGTTCTCATCTTTTTTGACGGAGTTCAGATAGAAGGGGTCCAGAGACAAGGACAAATCACTACCCTACTATTGTTATTTTATATTTAATGTTCTACAGATGATCTCACAGATGTATGAAATAACTGTTTTTTATAGTTTAAAAACATTATTAAGATGTAAGCTATAGAATGTAGATTCAGTGAAATCATCTTGGATTCAACTTCAGTAGCAGACAGGATGATGGGTATGATACATACTTCATTTTATTCCTACATGATTCTGATTTCCTCTGCTGGGTTCCTATATTTTGAAAGATTATTATGATTATGTAGGTTCCCTGAAAGCATTCTTGGAAGACTAGTAATAGGAAGGACAAAAGGGATGGTATACCCCTTATCCCATTCCCACATGGTCTTAATTTCGACAGCTAGATAAAAGCTTTTTGTTCCATGGAGCTTGAAGATTATGATCATTTGTTAGGGCCGTACCTATTAAAATGTTCTTAAATATTTTTATAGATCAATTTAATGTTGGGGAAATGGTAGGTTAGTCTATGGCAATGCCCTCGTTCTAATATAGTTTATTAGTTGAGTTTTTTAGGATATTTTGAGGTCTCTAATTGTGATAAGGGGATTTGTTGTCTTTGGTTCATGAAGGATATCTGCTTCTAATGTATAGTTTTAGTCACTAGGTCCTGTTTTGATAAGTATTTGGTAGGTGCTAAAATTTTACAACTTGCAGAAACCAGCCAAGATGGCAGAGTAGCAAGAAGAAATACGGTTAAGCTCTCCCCCACGACTAGTCCATAGGGATTTAGAAATTTCACTAATTCTGGGTCTTGATGGGGAAATCCAAGAAAAATTCACAGTGAGTCATTTCATGATATTTTATAATAAAATATATGCCCAGATCTGCATACAGAGACAGAGATGTCTACTACCTGGATGTAGTGAAAAATACTTTGGGGTATGAATGAGGATCTGCCTGTGGCTGTTCACTAGGAAGATGTCCTGGATCCGTCACAGAGGGACATGACCTTGTGAGTAGCAGCTGACTGCTCTGAACCTGGGAGCAGTGCAGGGTCTCAGCTCCAAGCCCAGTTTGATTACATTACAATATGAAGGCAGGAATCCTACACTAAAGGGGAGCCTGTAGTTCTGTCATTCTAACCCTGCAGAGTTTTCCAGCTGGCTGGCAGTTGCCGAGTTCAACAGTGGTCTACTGGATCCCTAGACCTGGGCAAGCCCACAGTTTAATTGCTTAGATCTAAACTCATGTCAGACACTTGCAGAGTTCAGACCAGGAAGGCAGTGCTTAGACTTCTTCTTGGATCATACTGATTTGGAAATCCTGCAAGTTTGCAGGTCCCCAGCCTTGACTTCCTGCAATAATATAACATTCAACACCAAAATAATGCAGCAACTGAAACCAAGAGGTCACAAAATAGGAGCAAGCATGACCCAGCCATTGCCTCCAGAAGTGTGCAGAAACTGGCCAGGAAGTAAGGCTGGAAGAATGAGAAACAAACAAATAAAATGCTACCATAAAGAGTTGTTATGGAGATAAGGATGTTCAAGCTCAAAACCAGAAGAGAAAGACTCCAAAATAGCGACAAGCAAAGCCTTAAAATAAATCACAACTTGGGTACAAGTTCCACTAGAATTCCTGGTATATATGAAACAAGAAGGTTTTTAAAATTTTTTTTCAAAGCCAAAAATGATTTATAAATGAAATAAGAGCACTAGAGGAAATATTTGGGGGAAAAATGAGAGTATTAGAAGGAAAAGTGAAAAAGAAGTGAAAGCTGTAGGAAAAAGACTGGTAAAGAGAATTGACTACTTATAACAAGAAATAGAAAACCTTACCCCAAGTCACAGATTCCTTGAAAATGAGAATGAATCAAACAGAAATTTAAAATTCCATGAGACAATAAAAATGTTACAGTGAAAAGAATGAAAAGTTAAAGAATGTGCAAAGTGTCTCACATGAAAAGATAGCTGTCCCAGAAAACAAATCAAAGAGAGGTAGTTTAAGAGTAATTGAACTACCTGAAAGCTGTGACAAACCTTCCCACACCCCATGGAAAAAAAAGCCTAGCCATAGTATTTTAAGAAATCATAGAAGAAAGCTTCCCAGATCTCTTAGAACCAGAGGGAGGGCAAAATGAAAATATAAAGAAAACACTGATCACCTCCTGAAAGAGACCCCCAAATAAAAAATCCCAGAAACATTATATCCAAAATCCGTAGCTTCCAAGTCAAAGAAAAAATACGTAAAGCAGCCAGAAAGCAAGGATTTACATATTGAGAAGCCAATCATAATGACACACAATTTAGCAGTCAATGCTATTTATAGAGGGACAGAGAGCTAGGAATATGGTATTTTAGGAGACAAAACACATAGGCTTATAGACAATTATAAGTCACCCAGAAAAACTGACTGAGCTGTTACTAGGACCCAGGTCTTCTCATTTCAAGTCCAGTGCTCTTTCTTCTTTAACATCCTGTTCAAAGTACCATAAGTTCTAAAAGGAAATTATATCGGAAGTTTTTGCAGTAGGATTATAGATGCCACTCAATTTTGCTATAGGCCAAATGAAATACCTTGTATATGATTGTTTTCTGCATGGGAGATATAAGAAAGATGTCAGTTACAGCATCAACATCCCTGTTCTGTGTTTATTGGCCTCACCAAAGTGACTAATACCATTGGAAAATTTGGGTTGGGAGAGCAGCCTCATGAATATCATATACATTCCATTAGGGATTGGTTGATTTACAGAGTAAATGCTGTTGTGTCTGGCTCGTTCTAGACACCAATGGACTGGACCAGAATAATGGAACAAGTCTAGTCTTCTTGAGTATATTTAAAATGGGCAAGCTTGAAGGGGCAACAAGGGTCACAGAAGCTGGGGTTAGGAATTTTTTTGGTTGTTTTAAATGCTAGTTATCTTTTTTTTTTTTTAGCATCAATCAATCAAGTTTTTATTAAGTACCTACTATGTGCCAAGCACTGTATTAGGTGTTAGGGACACAAATACAAGGAATGAAAATAGCCCTACTCATAAGCTTGCAATTATAATGCAGGAAACAACAAGCAGATGTAAATATGTATTCTATTATATATATAAATATGCTTAAAATTAATAAATGCAATTATATAAATATATACAAAGTATTTCAACATAGTTTGGGAGAGAGGGAACTAGCAGTTGGGGGGCAGGGAAAGGCCTTATGCAGAAGATGGTGCCTGAATTATGTCTTTTTTTTTAAAATGTATTTTCAGTGCTGAATTCTCTCTCTTCCTCCAACCTCTCTCCCACCCATTGAGAAGTCAAGAAATATGATACCCATTATACAGATGAAGTTATGCAAAACTATTCCCACATTAGTCATGTTGTAAAAAAAAAAAGCAAGAAAAATGAAGAAAGTAAAAGAAGATATGCTTCAATCTTCATTTAGAGTTCATCAGTTCTCTCTCTGGAGGGGGATGCATTTTTCATCATGAGTCCTTTGGAATTGGTCTTGAGTCATTGAATTGAACAGAGTAGCTAAGTCTTTCACATTTGATCATCATTACAATATTGTTATTACTGTGTACAATATTTCCTTGGTTCAGCTCACTTTGCTTTGCATGAGTTCATATATGTTCCCAAACTTTTTTGGAAACCATACATTTCATTATTACTTACAGAACAATAACATTCCCATCACAGTCACATCATAACTTATTTAACCATTCCCAATTGATGGGAATCTCCTTAGTTTCCAATTCTTTGCCACCACAAAAAAGTTGCTATAAATATTTTTGTGCAATGACGTCCTTTCCCATTTTTTTTCATCTCTGTAGGGCACAGACCTAATAGTGGTATTGATGGGTCAAAGGATATGTATGGTTTTATAGCCTTTAGGGCACAGTTCTGAATGGTTCTCTATAATGGTTGGACCAGTTCACAACTCCACTAAGCGCATTAGTGTACATGTTCTTCCACATCCCTCCTGACGCTTGTTATTTTTCTTTTCTGTCCTGTTAGCCAATCTAACGGGTGTGAGGTGGTGCCTCAGAATTGTTTTAGTTTGCATTTCTCCAATTATTTGTGAGTTTGGGCATTTTTATATGACCGTTGATAGTTTTGATTTCTTCTGAAAATTATCTGTTCATATCTTTTGATCTTTTATCAGTTGGAGAATGTTCTTATTTTTATAAATTTGGCTCAATTCCTTACATATTTGAGAAATGAGGCCCTTAATGGAGAAACTTGCTGCAAAATTTCTCCCCAGTTACTTGCTTTCCTTCTATCTGTATTAGTTTTGTTTGTGCAAAAACTTTCTAATGTAATGTATTAAAAATTATCTATGGTCTTTTGTGATCCTCTCTCTTTGGTTTGGTCATAAGCTCTTCCCTTATCCACAGATCTGACAGGAAATTTTCATGCTCCCCTAATTTACTTATAATTTCATCCTTTATGTTTAAATCACATACCCGTTGCGAGCTTATCTTGGTATATTGTGTGAGATGTTGGTCTGTGCCTAATTTCTGCCAGACTGCTTTCCAGTTTTCCCAGCAGTTTTGATCAAGCAAGTTAACTGTTGAAATTCAACTAGTTAAGAACATCATTAAATATGTGGGTCCTTCGCATAGTAGGTACTTAATAAATGCATTAATTATTATAATTAACATTTATATATTACTTTAAAGTTTGCAAAATTTTCTACAAATATTATCTCATCTGGTCTTTACAACAACCCTAGGAGGTAGAGGCTATTATTAATCCCAGTTTGCAGATAAGAAAACTAAGGAAGACAGAGATTAAGTGACTTGCCAAGGGTCACACAGCTAGTCAGTGCCTAAGGCCAGATTTGGAGGGGCAGCCAGGTGGATAGGGCACTGAGCCTGGAGTTAGAATGACTCATCTTCCTGAGTTCAAGATCTTATTGGCACTCAAGCCACTGGGCCAACCAGCCTCTTCCTGGAATTCAGAATTCAGAGGATCTTGGGATAACTTGCATGAACTGATGCAGAGTTGAGTAAGCAGAACTGAGAACATTGACCACAATGATGTAAAAGAAAACGATGCTGAAAGACTTCAACATTCTGATCAATGCAGTAATAAAAGGTAATTTCAGGGAACTGATAACAAAGCATGACTCTGACATTTTAGCAGAAGAGTGATGTGTTATTGGTATGGAGTCAGGAATACATTGTGAGACATCATCATCATCATCATCACCACCATTGCCAATATTTATTAACCACCTACTGTGTACTAGGCACTGTGCTGAGCACTTAAAATTATTATCTCATTTGATCCTCACAAGAACCCTGTGAGGTAGGTGCTATTATGATCTCCATTTTACAGATGAGGAAACTGAGGCAAACAGAGGTTAAGTGACTTATCCAGTGGCTAGTAAGTGGCTATTGAAGAGGGGAAGGGGGTGGATTTCTAGGAAATCCTTTGAGGGTTCTTAGTCTGAAACAAATTACTGGACTCAAGCAATCTTTTGGCAGAGTTACAAAGTTTATTGTTACGCTGACTTTGCAGCGGGCAGGAGTGGGGCAGGGACTTGCAAGCTTACTGGGATCTAAGGAAGAATTATAAAGTTTAATGTTGTGCTTTGTAGCGGGCAGAAAAAGGTTAAGGATAGCCTGCAAAGTGTAGGGATTAGAGGTACAGTTTTTAAAGCCATAAAACTGTCAGTCAAAGGTTGATTATGCTAACTAGGTGGGCAAGGGTGGAGTTAGGGAGGAGTTTGGGCGGAGTTTAGGAGTGATCATTGCTTAAAGGGACATGCACTTTTTGTAGTAATTGCGCAGGTGTATTGCCCGTAATTCACTGTGACATCCCCCTGGGGGGGGGCTACCAGGAGGTGTGGTTTTTGCCTTGTGACATCACCAGGTTACCAAATTGGGAGGTAGTTATCTCTTCTGATACTGTTGTTCAAGTTTTTTTGGGTGCAGCTGGCCACTTAGAACAAAGGAGGTATACATTTCTCTAAATTAAGGATTTTGAATGTTTGGGTGATGTATTTATAGGTATGGCTAAACAATTAATGAATTGTCACTAGGCAGACTGCTGGCTCAGGGAAAAGACTTTTAGACTAGGGGCAGGGGAGCGGCATAGTTAATGCCTTTATGGCTGGGGGAAAGTGTGACTTTTACGACTTAATTACACAGGCTCTTTACAAACTGATGTTACAGAGAAACCCAAACACAAAAATATGATGTTACAAACTGAGGTTACATCAGCTATGACTAGAATTGAACTCAGGTCTTTCTGACTCCGAAGTCAGCTCTGAACCATCTAGCTGCTAATATGACTGATCTGTTTGTTCAACTGTACTTCTTTGTTATAAGGGAGAGTACTTTTGGAGAGGAGGTCTCTCTCAGTAATATAAAAAATGCCATCAATAAGACTTTTTAAAAAGAAAGAATAGTAAGAAATGCTTTATATGAAAAAGTCATGGGGGCAAAGGAAGACTTTTGGGAACTGATGCAAGGAGAATTGAGTGTTATTGTGGGGACCATTTTTTGGGAACTCTTACATCATTATAAAAGGTGACTGGCCAGTAAGTTCAGTCCTTAGCAGTGTATACATAGTGGTCAGCCGATGCAAGCTCCATGTGGACTTTGGAGCAGGCACAGGTACTCTGTAACTGATCCTGGTCTGCTAACCATGTGATGAAGAGGCAAACTATTGATTGGGGTGGGGCAGGGGGATTCAAAAGACACTATTTGACCAGACTCTATTCAATTGCCTTTTGGTTGGACTCCTTCCTGCTTGGTAGAGAGAAAAGAGAGCCAAGGCTGTAGGGGAAATGAAATGTGGCCCTGGCCTCAGTTCTCTGCCTCAGTGCTCTAAGAAGAAGAGACTGGAGACTGGAACCTTGTGAGTTTTGAACAGTAAAGGAGAGTAAGCCACCCACAGTTCAGGAAGTGGAGTTGATGACAGGATTTTCTGCCAGCCAGTTCAGCTTTCAAGCCCCTGGAACAATTTTCAGGACCCAGAACAGATGGGAGTGGGGTACCTGAGATGAGGACTTATCTTCTAATGTGTTAAACATCCCCCTTTCTCGGACTCTGGGGACCCTACTCTACAAATGTCCCCCAACTCAGACTCTGGGGACCCTACTCTACATATGTCCCCCAACTCAGACTCTGGGGACCCTACTCTACAAATGTCCCCCAACTCAGACTCTGGGGGCCCTATTCCATAACTTACCTCTTCCAGGTGCTTTCCTCTCTGGCTTCGGTGGTCACCGGCTTCAAGACCCGCTTGAAGAACTAGCACCCCCCCACAGAGCAACTCAGGATTCCGGCAAACAGTAAGGATGTTTATTGCAGCATATACAGGAACAGAGAGAGCTACACGCACGCGGTTCCCCTTTTTATACCCTAGCTTTTGATTCCCGCCTCAGAGTGCCGGCATCGCCCGGTGAGCCACTCACGTACAGCCCCGAAGATAAGGAGACATCTCGCGTGATCATGCCTTCTTCACTGAGACATGCGCGGGCCTCTACCCCGTCCCCAGGCTGTCGTGGTGCGCCCCCAGTGGCTGATGGCGTCAAACACCCTTACACTAATGATGCCATATTTGGATGTAAATTTGATGGGACCAGTGCTTTACAGGAACTATGTTAAGTCTGAGCCCTCTCTCTAGAGATTTAGGGGAGAGTATGCCCCAGAGAAATTGGGGAAAAGTATTTGTAGTTCTGCTTTTGTTGTACTTTCGAAGTAAATATCCCTTTGTAAAAGCTAGTTCATGTTAATTGGTCAAATGGAATTGGGGTGCTAATCATTGGGCCCTAACAGAGGGGGTGGGGAATACACTGATAGCATTAGAGAAAAAAATCCTGACCCTTCAGGGGTACTCCTAGAATGCTGAAGGCTAATAGAAGCCAAATTGCTACATGACAAGGACCATTCCTTTGACATACTTGTGGATTAAGAGCTGAAATGTTTGCAGCACTTTTAGGTTTATAAGTTCGTTATATACATTTCATTTGATCTTCACAGTAATGCATTTTACACACAAGGAAGCTGAGTCTCAGAGAAATTAGGTGACTTGCCCCAAGCATACAGCTAATTAGTGAGGGGAGAAGTACCTGAATCCAGCTATTCTGAATAACATCTCACACAGTCTCCAGTACATGGTTTAAAACAAAAAAAACAAACAAAAAACCCAATGATGGAATTAGATTTATTCTGACCCACTGCAAGTTAGTTGTACCCACACCTCGCCAACTCAATGTGGAGATGGAGGAAATAGCTTTTAAAGAAAAGTCCCATCTTGTTCTTACATGTTTCATGTCATGACCAAAGCCTGTTTTGATGGAACCAGTGAATAAGAGCTGAGCCAACCCCAGCATCTGCAAAGCCAGAGGCAGTGAACAGACTGATGGTGGGTTTCAAAGCAGGCCGCAGGAAGTCAGAACCCTCCTTGAGGCTGAGCCACAATGACAGAAGGGTGGATAGAGCTGGAAAGCACCAGATGCAGTTTGAAAGCTGTCTCTTTTCCTGGCTGTCTTGCTCTTGGTTTTTCTGTTGGAAGAATAATACCACATGGTGGTATAGAGTCTGGGGTGAGACGGTTATCCAGTTAAAGAAACATAAGCATGAACTGGGCTGTCCTTTCCCACTTGAAATTCTTGTTTCTATGAAACAGGCACTTCAGGAAATATCTATATCCTTAAAGGGCTCTGTTGAATTCTTTATTAACAGTAACAACAGATTAGGCTCTTGGTGTGGTGCTATTCCAGACACTCTATAAAGTGACTGTATTTGTGACATAATGACTAGAGAACTGGCCTGAGGCCAGGAAGACCCAGATTCAAGTCCTACCTCCGAATGACGCTGACTAGGTGACCCTGGGCAGGTCACTTAACCTCTTAGTGAACTAGGCAACTTTCTGAGAATATAAATTGTAGAGAAGGTACAATCCTGCATTAATAGAGGAAGTTTCTGCATTGAATTCCTTGTACCAATGAAATCATAGTTTCAGTCCCTACCCTTATCTCCATCTCTGTCTTTCTCCCCATCCCTGTTTCTATCTCTGTCCCTATCTCTGTCCTTGTCCCTGTTTACATCCTTCTCCTTATCCCTATCCCTGACCTGTTCCCATCCCTATCTTTGTCCCCATCCCTATCTCTGTCTCTGTCCCTAGCCCTACAGGTTTCCACCTCAGAATAGATAAGACTAATTCAGGCGAACGTGTGTAGATGGCTAAACAGACATTAAACAAGCATATCACATAAGAAATGTGAACAGATTGAGTAAGTAGGGCTTATAGATTTGTTTTAATTTTTGTTGTTGTTGTTTTAGGATAGTATGAGTCTACTTCCTCTTGTTAGTCAAGGAAAGCTTCCTGGTGGAGTTGGGCTTTCAGAAGCTGCTTAAATAGAAAGAAAGGGTTGTTCTTCTCAAGGCTGTATGCCTTGTGTCTCAGCTTGATTATGAGAGGCCCTGTCTTCTAATTACTTTATGTAACACTGTCTTCCCATATTTCATGAATGAGTGAATGGAAGAGTATTTATTAAGCATTTAACTATAAGCCAGGCACTGTGCTAAGCATCTGGTTATAAATACAAGTAAGCAAGACAATCCTTGCTCTCAAGGAGCTTTGCTGCTACTGAGATTGGGGGATACAACCCACAAGGGGAGCTATAAGGGTAGGGGATGGATATACTAGCTCATGGTACTGTGGTTTGGAGACAGGTGAGAAATGGTGCGGAGGACTGGTTCCCAACAAGATAAGACAAAAGGTCACCTGTCTGAATCCAGGGTCCCGGAGTCATCCCTCACTATCTCTCCCCAGCCCATACTTTGAAACGCAAAAAATATAGTGGGTGAAGTATGGGTTTTGGAACTGCAGGAGACTGATGGTGAATCTTGTTTCCCACTACTTGACAGGCGTGATGGACTAGAGGTGTAGAATGAGACAGACATTTTCAGACATGGACAAGGTAAAGATTTTTTGGTTTTTTTTTAAATGAATATACTTACTTGTTATAACAGAGCTTTTGGGGGAGAGGGAGGTGGAGAAAGGAGCTAGGAGGGAGTAAGGGAAGTAATATTGATGCAAAAAAAAAAAGCATAAAAGAGTGTCAATGAAGCCCTTAAAACACGTATAGAAGACAGTTTCAGAAAGAGGCACAGAGAAACAGGGCCGTTTTGGAATGATCGTGTGAAATTGATTAAATCCTTACGAAACAAGTTGCATATAATAGGGATTTGCAGTTTCATGTACAATCCTCTTTTTCTGTTCTCTTTGTATATGGAAATGATCTTTCTTGTGTCTTGGTGTTTGTCAAGTTCATAGCAATAAAAAAAGAAAATTTTAAAAAGAAGAGGCAACTCAGATGGTTAGGGAAAAGCTTGCTTAAATTTTTATTCCAAATATACTCCATTGGGACTCTTGGATTTAGGGGTAGTAAGAATAGTCTCTATTTCTATAGTGCTTCCTCACTTTACAAGATGCTTTACAAACATCGTTAAGTGAGTTAACATGAGGATAAGCATTTTGCAAACCTTTAAAGGGATATATAAATTTGTTAATGTATGGCACTTGGAGCCAGAGGTCCTCGGTTTAAATCCTCAGGCAATTATTTATTAATCTATCAGTAAACCTTTATTAAGCACCTACTATGTGCCAGGCATTGTGTTAAGCCCCAAGAATACAAAAAGTGGCAAATGACAGTCCCTATCCTCAAGGAACTTACAAAGCACTTCTCATCTCTGGGCCTCAATTTCCTCATCTTTAAAATGGGCTCATTTGAGCTATATTTTCTTCTAAGCTATAAAGTTATGATCCTCATGGCAGCCCTTCAAAATAGGTCAGGGGTTTTTGGATGGGAAAAATGATTTTGATCACTGTATTTCAGTATAACTGATTTACTTTGTAATTTTATGGATTTTATTTGATGCATTTAAAACCATTATTCTGATATTGGGTTGTAGGCTTCACCTAAACAGTCTACTACACCCAAATAGAAGAGTTGTCTTCAGATTACAGATGAGAAAATGGTTTCCAAGGTGGCTGGACTCACCCATGAGTATGTAATAACAGTAACTAACATTTATGTAGTGCTTTCGAGTTTGGAAAATGCTTTGCATCTCTTCCCTTATTTGAGAAAATCGGTGACATGACAGGTAAGCAGGAGTCGGGCCTTCTGGTGCTAAGTCCATTGAATCACACTGCCTCCCAGCGTCCATCACTCCAGACACACAGAGACCTTGGTGCCTCAGCATGCTAATGCCTGTCATATAGTGCAGCCTCAGTGATGCTTGTTGGTTCTTTTTTAAGTGGAATCTTGTTTGTTTTCTCCCCCAGCTTCACTTAAGTGGGCATTCTCTATGCTATAGTCCAAACCTTTTTTATTCAAAGAAAGACGAGATTTACAGCCAAAACCCATCATCTGTAGAACAGTCTGCCTTCCTGTGATATCCTGCAATCCTTCAAAGCAGACATTTGCCATATTTAGGAAAACGATAGGAGGAATATTTTTTTTTCCTGGAGACTATTCCAAAAAGTGGAGCAACTGTTTTAATCCTCCCCTGGTATCACTCAGTTCCAGAGAAGTGCTGCCTACTCTATGGGAGGCACCTGAGTCAGAATCTCTGCTAGCATTTACTCACCAGCATGCTTGTTCTCATGGCACATCTGTGGAAGCATATCTGTGCTTCCTTATAGGAGACTTCTTCCCATATAGGTCTTCACGGTGAACTGCTGTTATGAAAAGAAGGACTAAAAAAGACAACTGGAGAAATGTGAAATACAAGAAACATTGGGATTGACCTCAAGACGTTTTGGTCCACGTCCTGGTTTTGCCACTTAGAGAAAATTCATGGGATTTAGAGCTGGAAAGGACCTTCCAAGCTAACATGTATGTACACAGCTGAATAAACATTAAGCAAGAACATCAAACAATAGTCACAAGTTGAGTAAGTGGGGCTTATAGGATCTTCCTTCCTTCCCTCTTCCTTCCTTCCTTGCTTCTTTCCTTCTTTCTTTCCTTCCTTCCTTCCTTCCTTCCTTCCTTCCTTCCTTCCTTGCCTTCCTCCCTTCCTCCTTCCTTCCTTCCTTCCTTGCCTCCCTCCCTTCCTCCTTCCTTCCTTCCTTGCCTCCCTCCTTTCCTCCTTCCTTCCTTCCTGGAAAATCACAGACTATTAGGATTAGAAGAGACCTCACATATTATTCAGCTGATAAGTGCTCATCCAGTGTTCCCTTGCATATCTCCGATGAAGTGGAAACCATCACCTCTTCTTTTTGGATAAATCCAATTTTAGGACGTTTCCTTAACATTAATCCAAGAATTACTTGCTTAAAGTTCCATCCATTGCTTTTAGCTCTCCCCCTGAGGCTGAGAGAAATAAACTTCATCCTTCCCCATAGAGCCTCTCAAGTTCTCAAAGATGGTTATCATGTCTTTCCTAAATCTTCTCTTCTCCAGATTAAATTTTGCCGGGTCCTACACTGGATTCTTCTATGCCATGGATTCCCATTTATTCACCTGGCTTGTTGCCTTTCTTGGTTTACTCTCCAGGGTATCAGTGTCCTTGAAACATGGTTCACAGAACCATGTGGTCTGACTAGGGCAGTGGAGAGTGGATAGTTTTTATCCATTTCATTCTTAACCCTTTGCCTTTCTTAATATAACTTCAGGCTGACAGCTTTGTGCAATTCTGCCTCACTTAAATCCAATTCACTTGCAAGTCAAGACATCATGGGGTGATCTATTTGGTTCTTATTGGTCCTCTTGAAGAAGGAGGAGGAAGAGGAGGAGAAGAAGGAGGAGGAGGAGGAGGAGAGGAAGAAGAAGGAGGAGGAAGAGGAGAAGAGGAGAAAGGAAGAGAAGAAGAAGGAGAAGAAGGAGAAGTAGAAGAAGGAGGAGGAGGAGGAGGAGAAAGAGAAGGAGAAGGAGAAGGAAAAGAAGGAGAAGGAGAAAACAACAACAACCAACAAATTACAAGAAGCAACCTATGAGCCTTCCTGGCTTCCATTACTGGCATGTATTAATTCTGCAATCCCCCAAACCTTACCATATCTTTTTTTAAAAAAGTTATTTATTATTTTTAGTTTTCAACGTTCATTTCCACAAGATTTTGAGTTACAATTTTTTCTCCCAATCTTTTCCCTACCCCCACCCCAAAATAGCAAGCCTACTAAATATCCCTTCCCCCAATCTGTTCTCTCTTATATCCTCCCCCCATCACCACCCTAACTTTCTAGTAGGGCAAGATGGATTTCTGTACCCCAGTGCCTGTATATCTTATTTCCCAGTTGCATGTAAAAAAAACAAATTTTTTTTAAACATTAGTTTTTAAAACTTTGAGTTCCAGATTTTTTCCCTTCTTCCCTCCTCACCCGTCACTACTGGGAAGATAAGCAATTCAATATAGGTTATACATGTGTAGTTACCCAAATCATTTCCATAATTGTTATATTGTGAAAGACTAACTATATTTCCCTCATCCTATCCTGCCCCCCACTTATTCTGTTTTCTCCTTTGACCCTATCCCTTTTAAAAATGTTTCCTTCTAACTACCCTCCCTCCCAATCTGCCTTCCCTTTTATCATCCCCCCTCTTATCCCCTATTGTTCTGTAGGGTAAGATACCCAATTGAGTGTGTATGTTATTCCCTCCTTAAGCCAAATTCAATGAGAATAAGGTTGTCCCACTCCCTTTCACCTTCCTGCTGTTCCCCTCCATTTTAACAGTTTTCTCTTGCCTCTTTTGTATGAGACAATTTACCCTAATATATCTCTTTCTCCTTCTCCTAATAAATTCCTCTCTTACCTCTTAATTTTATTTTTTAGATACCATCCCTTCATATTCAACTCATCCTGTGCCCTCTGTCTATGTATACATGAACAGACATATGTCCACACTTATACACATATACCCTCCTATACATACATATATATGTATATGTATACATACATATATATGTATATGTATACATACATATATATTTCCTTTAACTGTCATCTTACTGAGAGAAGTCTTATGAGTTACAATTATCATTTTTCCACGCAAGAATGTAAATAGTTCAACTTAATAAGTTCCTTATGATTTCTTTTTCCTGTTTACCTTCTCATGCTTCTCTTGCTTCTTGTATTTGAAAGTCAAATTTTCTGTTTAGTTCTGTTTTTTTCATTGAGAATGCTTGAAAATCCTCTATTTCATTGAATGACCATATTTTCCTCTGATGCATTATACTCAGTTTTGCTGGGTAGGTGATTCTTGGCTTTATTCCTAGCTCCTTTGACCTCCAGAATATCATATTCCAAGCCCTTTGATCCCTTAATGTAGAAGCTGCTAGGTCTTGTGTTATCTGGATTGTATTTCCATAATACTCAAACTGTTCCTGACTGCTTGCAGTATTTTCTCCTTGACTTGGGAACTCTGGAATTTGGCTATAATATTTCTAGGAGTTTTCTTTTTGAGACCTTTTTCAAGAGGCAATTGGTGAATTCTTTCAATTTCTATTTTGCCCTCTGGCTGTAGAATATCAGAGCAATTTTCCTTGAGAATTTCTTGGAAGATGGTGTCTAGGCTCTTTTTTTTTATCATGGCTTTCGGTAGTCCAATAATTTTTAAATTATCTCTCTTGGATCTATTTTGTAGGTCAGTGGTTTTTCCAATGAGATATTTCACATTGCCTTCTATTTTTTCATTTGTTTAGATCTGTTTTATAGTATCTTGATTTCTCATAAAGTCATTAGCATCAATTGCTCCAATCTAATTTTGAAGGAGTTATTCTCTTCAGTAAATTTTTGAAATTCCCTTTCCATCTGGCAAATCCAACTTTTTAAAGCATTCTTCTCCTCATTGGCTTTTTGGGCCTCTTTTGCCATTTGAGTTAGTCTATTTTTTAAGGTGTTATTTTCTTCAGTTTTTTTTAGGTCTCCTTTAGCAGCTTGTTGCTTCACTTTTCATGATTTTCTTGCATCATTCTCATTTCTCTTTCCAATTTTTCCTCCACTTTTCTTACTTGATTTTCAAAATCCTTCTTGAGCTCCTCCATAACCTGTAACCAGTTCATATTTTTCTTGGAGGCTTTTGATGCAAGAGTTCTGACTTCACTGTCTTCTTCCTGCTCCATGTCTTGATCCTTTTTGTCCCCAAAAAAGGATTCTGTGATCTGTTTGTACTTCCTGTGCTTGTTCATATTACCAGCCAATTACTTGACTTTTGAGCTCTTTGCCACACTAGAACTCTGTTTCCAGAATGGAGAGAGCTTTTTCCCCAAATTGCTGGGGTTTTCTCAGCTGCTGGAGCTTTTAGGAGGGTGCCATCTCTACATTCCCCACAAACTCTGGCTCACTGGCCACTCACCCCAGGACCACCACCCAAGACCACAATCCAGATCCAAGCAGGTTAAAGCAAGAGCAATTACCCTCTGAATGGTCAGTTGGTCCTCCTATGATCTGCAGTCCAGGAGCTCCTGAGGTGACCACATGGCAATGGCTGCACAGCTGCCACACCCCCACCACTTCTCATCCCAGGCAGGGGCCAGACCTTGCCCTTCTGTCTGCCCCTGTTCCAATAGAGTTCCACACTGACCTTTTATTTTGTCTTTGGTGTTTATGGGTTGAGAAGTCTAGAAGCTGCCACTATTGCTGGTTATTCACTCTCCTGAAGTCTGCTCTGGCTGCTGCTGGTTGGGGCCACCCTGGGACTGGAACTGCATGGCTCCTGTGGTACTGTGCTAGGCTCCCAGCATGCTGTGATAGACCTTTCCTGTCAGCTTGCCAGGCTTTCTTCAGTGGGAGATTTGTTTCTCTCTGTCACTTTGTGGGTTCTGTAGCTTTAAAATTTGTTTACAGTAATTTTTTTTTTACAGGTATTGGAATTGTTTGGAGCTGGAGCCCAACTCCCAGTTTGTGCTTCTACTCTGCCATCTTCAACTTACTATATCTTGAGGTGCCCTAACCATGCTGCTCATTCTCTTATAGCTCATTTGTCTCTTCCACCTCCATACTTTGCTCCCCAGCATGTATCTTCCCCCATTCTTTCCAACCCTCCATTATATTTTGTCTTCCCCTATTAGAATGTAATCATCTTGAGAGAAAGAGTTGTCTCATTCTTAAATCCCCCATGCTTAACAGTGTCTGGCACATAGTAAATGCTTAATAAATCTTCTCTCTGCCTATCTTTTTCTATTTTTCCCCTTTGGCTGTGCCTCTGAGTTTCTGGACTTCAACATCGTGCCTTAGTTGCCATCTCACCATGGAACATTTGTCAATACCTGGGTCATTCTCACTTTGGAACATCCCTTTAACCTCCCAGTTCCCTTCTTCTATTAGTGAGTTCCACTGGTGATCTCTGTCTAGGAGAGGACTCAGGCTGGACAAGTTTCCTTCCCCTACTGGTGGTGCCTCTGATTTTTGTGACTTCAACACTATGCCTCAGCTATGATTTCCCCCTGGAATCTCCTTCAGCACCTGAGGCCCCCTTACCCTAGAATATCCATCATCCCCTGTGGCCTTGGACAGCAGAATATCCCTCAGCCATGATGGGCTCTTTTTCCAATTGGCGAGTTCCTCCTGGAGCCTCCATTTTGAGAAGAGACAAAGGTCCATCAACCTTCAATTATTCACTAGGTACCTCTCACACTCCCCTCCCTCCTTGCTTTCCAGTTCTATTTTGTGTTGTCTTCCCCCCATTAAAGTTTTTTGAGGTCAGAGACTGTAGAGGACCACAAGCCAGTGGGTCTCTGACCCTGATGGCTGAATAAGCCCTCTCAGCTAAAGACCCTGCTACCAGGCCCAGATTGGTTCCCCCACCCCCCCAGAAAGGGTCACAGGCTTGAGCCTGACATTCCCGTGAAAAGCGTGTTATGCACTCCTGGCTTGGGAATAGGGATGCTCGCAGTGTTCTCAGGGAAAAATACCATACTGTTGCAACGTAGCACAAACTAGATAACTAGAAGCCTCGGGCTCATGCCATCCTGTTCTAGGGAGGTTTGGAACATCCCGTCTGGTATTCACACCCTGATAACAAGGATAGAGTATATGGCCGTCACGTATGAGGCAAATGGGAATTAGGGCAATGGTGTAATCCCAAAGATAGTGGATTATGATGACTATGCAGTTTTTTACTATATATACTGGACTCTTAGCTGAATAAAATTGACTCAGTTTCCACCATCCTCAGAGTCCTGTCTCATTCATGATCGTTGCAACCTCTGGGTAAGTAATTCTTTCAAGTATCTATTTTTCACCTAACTTTTCCTTCTCAGTCCTGCTGCTGGTAGGCAGGGCTCCTTTAACACTATCTCGGCAGCTCTGCCACAGCACGACAGAATCCCCTGAACTTGTCTCCCCACAAGAGACTACCTTTTTTTTTTTGGATGGGCAATTGGGGTTAAGTGACTTGCCCAAGGTCACATGGCCAGTTTTTTGTGTTAAGTGTCAGGCTGGATTTGAACTAGGTCTCCTGACTCCAGGGCGGGTGCTCTATTCACTGTGCCACCTAGCTGCCCCTACTTTTTTTTTTTCTTATTTGTATCCCTAGTACTTGGCACAGGGCCTGGCACATAGAAAGTGCTTAATAAAGGTATCCATGTTGCCTCTATGTATGCATATATGTATGTATGCATGTATCTTCCCATCCATCCATGTCTTCTTCATCCTCTGCTTGGGTAATAAAGAAAACAGAATTTGTCAAATAATTTATATGGAAAGACAAGGCAGAACGAAGGATGTTTCTCAGTTTCCCTAGTTACTGCTATAGCAGTAAGCCCTCTCTGACCAAGGGCAATAGAATTATATGTGACACCTGCCCAGCCAGACTCACAACTAGAGTCATACATGATTCTCTTTGCATACAGAGGTCCACTGAAACCAACTTGAACCAGCTCAGGACAGCCACTTGTTATATTTCCAGTGAGCGTTTACATTCTCAGAAACTGGCAAACACTACAAATCCAGGCTTAATTTATTGTTTTGCTGGTTGTCTAGACTTAAGAAGGTTAGGGAGAAAATGTTAATAATACAAGTTAACCTTTAAAAGCTTGTCATGTATATATTCCTCCTACCCCCAGGAAATGATTGTAAAACCACTACTTGCATGCCCTGTATGCTCTGTATAAAGCAACACCCTAATTAAGTAAGTTGAAACCCTACTCAAATTTAGCCAGTAATGCTGGAAGATTTCCCCAATTACCAATTCACAGGGTCTCTGTGTGGCTTCCACCTGCTGCTGCAAACAGGGGCTTAGCCCCATTCAGTTAGTTCTTTTGCTAGCACATTATGGTTCTTACCATTGTAGGGCTCCCATGATTGCAATCCAGGTCTTTTATTTCTCTAACCATCATTTATTTTAACCCAAGAATAGCACTTTATAGTGCTATCTATTAGGTTCCTAATAGATACAGCACATTATTTGAGATCTTTTTGGATCATGAATCTCTCGTCCAGTATATTACTGTCCCCCAGCTTTGTGTCATCTGCAAACTTGCTGAACCAGCCTTTCTCAAAGTCACTGATAATTACCAACAGCTAATGTGTTTGATACTCACACACATATACGCACAAATATCTCCAAATGGTTTACAGAAGACGTTGGGGGCCTGTTTTCTTTTCTCCTAACCCTGTGCTTTGGCCAGCAAGATACCTTTTGTTCAAAAGTTGTGCTCTCATGTCAACCTTAGATGTCAGGGAATGAATATTAAAAAACTCCCAAAGAGATTGTTTCTCAGCTGGAGGGGGCTATGAAACTTGGCCATCATCATTCAGTTTGTTGGGTGTGCCCCTACTGCCTAAGCTCCAGGTTAGTGTTTGTAGGAAACTGGGGTACAGTATGGTTTGTGATTTGTGATATCCTGGTTGATGGTTCATGTGACCAGCGGACAGAACAAGGTCACCTAATCCCCAGAACATGAACCTAAAAATCCCTAAGTGGTCCTATCATCCCCCCTTAATAATCCCCAGTGATGAGGTACTCACTGCCTCCTGAAATAGTAGATTCTGTAGGAGGTGGTAGAATGTTGTGTGTGGTCTAGGACAGAGCCAAAGGACCTGGGCCTGACTCTGCTACATACTGTCTGTATGACTCTGAACAGGACTTTCAACTTCTTGGTACCTGATTTCTCATTTCTCTTCCCAATTTTTCTTTCACTTCCCTTATTTCTCTTCCCAATTTTTCTTCCATTTCCCTTATTTGGTTTTGAAAATCTTTCTTCAGCTCATCTCTAGCTTTAAGACATTCTTCATGTTTATTGGAGGCCT